>JAOVVF010000001.1:9730513-9745377 GCA_028565595.1 Duopalatinus emarginatus
GTGTGTGTGTGTGTGTGTGTGTGTGTGTGTGTGTGTGTGTGTGTGTGTGCGCGCGTGTGTGTGTGTGTGTGTGTGTGGCAGCCTAATAAGCAAGGCAAGTCAACAGCCACAGAGACAAGTACCATTGAAACGTGTGTGTATGTGTGTGTGTGGCAAGTTGGCTCGCTGGGAGGGCTTACAGGGGTCTCACTAACTAATGAAGCAGAGAAAATTAAACTGGCCTTTTTTTGTCCGCTCCACCATTCTAGTGCCAAGTCTCAGCACTTGACTAGGGTTTCACTTTGGCTCAGGCCTCATCAAAAAGGTATTTCTAGCCTTGAGGGACTGTAATCAAAATAAGAAATAATTATAAGAGAGTTTTAGACCTGTGTGTGTGAGAGAGAGAAGGAGAGAGAGGGAGAAATGGCCTATGTGAGAACGTCCATGTGTCCCATTTGGAAATGAATGGTGAAAAGCAGTTTCCTCTTCCCTTCCTCTTGTCTGCAGTTAGACGGTGGTCTGGACTTGCTCAGTGGCAACACAAATAACACAGCTGTCATGTTGAGCATCTCCCAGGTATACTTCATCTCCTCCAGGTTTGAAGAACAAGGCCTGACCTCGATTTGCAAATATGACCCATGGTGTGTTTATTGCCACTGTGATTTTATCCAGCATGTGTGCAGCATAAATCGACCTGGAACCACTCGCATACAATTACACACTACTGAATGTCAGAGCACCCGCATGTCTTCAAACGCTTCTCGGTGGAGAGTCATACAGCCGTACAGGTCTGGATTGTTTTTGCTACTTTTGAGCATCTCATGATGGGAAAGTTACATTTGTTTACTATACTGAAGATATCTGGGAAAGATCTGGGAAATGTGTAACTGTTAAATCGGTGATGGCTCCTTGTAAGCATTTTTACAAACCGCCTCATAAACCTAGTGACGTGCTATAAATAATTCCTGTAAATAATTCTAATCATGTTTTGATGATGACTTACATTGATGGATCATTATAAAGTAGATTTATGAAGACACAGTTGCAGTAAAACACACACTAGGGGGCGGTAAGCACACTTGCCCAGAGAGTTGATAAAAATCTATAATGGTTTTTGAACAGATAATAAAATTTAATAGTGGAAATACTTCCAGGAACCTGTACTTTTTTAATTGTATTTGTATTATTTTAGTTTTTATTTATTTGTTTATTTATTTATTTATTTATGCAGTGGAAATCAGCAGCTCTGTTGCTATTCCACCAGTTATAAGTTCATAAGGATCCACAGCTATCGGTGTCTAGTGACCAACAAGTGCTTTTTTTTACCCCTATTTTGTCCATTGTAGCTTCACGTTATATGTTCTGTGCCCTTGTCTTGCCCTTATATTTCTCTCTCATGTACGTAACTTGTGTCAACAAAGATTGACAATTGTGAGCACTAACCACTTTTTTTCTTCCTTTTCTCTTTTGGTAATTGCAGCGTGAAACCTGTTGGGCTGAAGATATTGATTTTTTCCCCCCTGGTTGTTGTTGGTTTTTTTGTTTTTTCTCTCCATGTGAGGATCTTGTGTGTTTGACATGAAGCATCCCACACTCCTTCCTCAGGTCAATGCTGTGTTCTCATCAAAGCAAAAATAAAAAGGGGAGCGAAAAAATAGAAGTAGTGAAAGAGAGAGACAGCGTTCATAATGTTGCCATTCATCACCAAGTCTTTATATTCTGGCACAGAGCAACACATTGAGAAAAATACTTGTAGAAAGCAATAGAAATAATTTTATATGGGGCTAAAGGAGGTTGCTGCATGTTTTCCTTTCAGCTGTGTCCTTGTCCTTGGTCAGTGGATGCTACATAAAAGGTTTATGACTTTTTTTTTTTATTGCCTAATCAAAAGCTGTTTTCTTTTCTGTAGATCATTTTTTTTAAATGTTTGTATGAATACAAGTCCTGGCTTTTTTGTGGCACATTCAGTTGCTACTAATGCAAATTTGTACAGATTTGTCAGGAAAATTTTCTTTTTTTTTTAATTGCTTTGCATTATACACACCTTCATGTTGACAAAATGTGTTAATCAAGCTGTAACTCTGTGGACGTTGCTAAATTGAGAAAGCATTCATATTTATTTGTGACCCAAATACAAGGGTTGTAATCCCTGTAAATCTTGCTTTCCCTACTCAGTAGCAGCATTATTCCTCTCCATTACCGCCTAACCACCTGTGTTCCCCTAACCACAACAAAACAGGGGGGATGGAGATCAGAAAAAGAAACTAGTTTTGAAATGGAAACCCGAGAGGAATCGCAGTAATGGGCCAGTGATGAAATCTGAGAGAAAGCAATTGAGCACAAGCATGCGACAAGGACAAAGAGAGGGAGAGAGAGCGAGAGTGTGAAAGCGGGAGCCGCGAGCTGACCCAGGCACAGGGGATGAGCGCTATTTAGCAGCCGGGCAGTGTCTATAAAAGGGCAGGTGTGGTGGCTGACATCCTCTACAGACGGGCCCAAATTATAGAATCTGAAATTAAACCTGCCAGTTTGAACCCAAGGCCCTCGACATTCATCTCTGATTTTATTCTACTGATAGACAGGCCAGCGGAGGGGAGAGACAGAATGGGCCAGCCTGAAGAGTCTTTTCATGGAGGTCACCATACCACGCCACTGCTCTCGTTTTATTATGCCTCACATTCCCTCTCTCTTTCTCAGACTATATATCTCACCCACACACACACACACACACACACACACTCTATAGACCACACAGAACTCGCAGAATTGTGCACTTGAGTATAGTCCAGTTGGTACATATTACATTTTCAAACACCACCACTAATCTCGATCCTAGACTGAACTGGACCTGTTCACAAAAATATATAGTTAGCTACATAGTCGTGATGTTTAACGTCCAGACTTTGCAACCTATCAGCATCTCGGTGAACGTATTGAGAATGACTGCTGTAGTCATGGAGTCATGGTCCATTATGGTCATGCTGTTGTTGCTGCTTTGTATTGTTATTTTTCACTCGCATCTTTTTCACTTGGATTCACCAAGGAGTCATATGGCATTAATTTAATGTTAATGCTTCCCGAGTACATTTAGCCAAAGATGAATTGTTCGAATATTCAGAGAGAAAGATCATTCCTTTAGGGTTGTGATTAATCCAGAGCTTATTCTAGGAAAGATATTTTCAAAGCAAGGGGTACACTCTGAATGGGGCACTAGTTCATTAACAATTATTTAGGCAAGTTTTTTTGTAAATTTGTCAATTTTCACTCTTTTACCAAGTAAGGCTAGTTCTACCAAATTCAATATTAATTTAATCTGCTCAGGAAAGGAATATCTTATCCAGCCTGTTTAAAGACTTGCCAAAAGAGACTCACATTTGACCTTCAGTCCAGAAGTCTGCATAGTTTGGGATAGGTCCACATCATGATGGAACTCAAGACTGATAACCAATGATAGAGTCTACTAAAAAAGTGCCAATAGAATGAAGTCCTAGCATCAGCAGAGATATACAAAAGAAACAGAGGTCATCTTTTCGAAAACGATTCTGCTAATGTATATTCTCAGTTATGACGAAAACAAGAATCAACTGTAAATTCGTAATGAACTGAAACTAAACTGGAAACGTATATAAAAGTAAGACTCGTCACATAACGCCACATTGCTATGTGGTAAATGGAAGTAAAAATCAAGGTACAATAATGTCTGAGAGTTGAAAGCCAGTCATCATCTAGAAAGTGCCTACAAAATGCCTACTTTGTAAGAAACTAACAAATGTATTACTGATTGACTAACCAAAGGCACGCCAGTACTAATTACCCCAGCAACCAATTACTTGCTAATCCACAATGTAAAGGTTATGATCAAGCCAAGGCTCCTCATGTTTTTGATGGTTGGTTAGCCATTGTTTAGATGGTTTCTAGGTAGGATCTTGGATTGAAATTGTGTATCATACTAAAGAAAAGTACAAGCAGTCAATACAAGGCCAATGCACAGATTATCATAAGTAGTGATATGTACCACAGAGGTGCAGTGTGACCACTTCTGTTTGAAATACAATTTATACATACTGTAACTATGACTATCAGATGAGCTAGTTAACCATTCCATTACTGAATTTGTGCCTTTTCCTTGTTGATATAACAGCTTCCATTCTTCTGGAAAGATTTGACACTACACTATGAAAGAGCATTAGTAAAGCCAGATATTGATGTTGGACAAGGATGTAGTCAGCATTACCGTTTATGTCAACGGTGTTCAACAGGTTGGGGTCAGAACTTTTCTTCTTCTACACCAACTTTGACGAACCATGCCGTTATGGACCTTGCTTTGTGGACAGGGACATGGTCATGCTATAACAGATTTGATCTAGGTTCCTTTGTTTCAGTGGAGGGAAATATTAAACCATATTCCAGATAACTGTGTGCTTCCAGCTTTGTAGTAACACTGAATAACCCCAAGAGACACATTTACGTACTTATTGATCCACCTGACCAGTATCTACAGCAGACTTTGGGATAGGATTCAGACTTGTGAAGTGTGCACAAACCAGTGATCAAAACAGATGAAACCGAGCTAAGACAACATCCAATCAGACAGAAGCCAGTAGGAAGAAATAAGATGAACATCTAAGTAGTAACCCCCAAGGGTGAGCTGCTTAGAGAGTACTTCAAATAGATAGGGGATGTGGATTACATGGAAACAGAGACTGTAACTTTGCAGGACAGCCCTTATCAGAGTTAAATGAAATGGGGAAATCCTACTAGTGGATGAAAAGACAGAGTTGTAGGATAGTACCAACTGAGGCAGCGCATTAAATCAGTTAAAGTTAGGGTATATCGTATCAGACATAACCCAAGGTGCATTGCAAAGTACTGCCTGAGAGAAGCCATGGCCTAGGAGCAGGCTACAAAATGCAGACAGGTAGTGCACAAACTGCACAAGTAATATGGGTTACACAGTCTATGGTCCAAATGATAGAGTAGTAAAAACAATAAAGCTGAGTTCCTGTGGGACCTCCAGATCTGAAAAGATAAACAAGTAATAGCAAACCAACCAGACATTGCAATAATAGATAAGGAGCGGAAAGCAGCAGTAGTGTCAACCCTGACTGACAGGCACATCAGGTTAGGAAGGAATATGAGAGTCTGTACAAATACCAGAGACTGAAAAAAAGGAACTAGAGAGAATGTGGAAGGTTAAACCCATGGTGGTCTCACTGGTCAAAGGAACACTTGGGTCTGAGATCCAACAGTGCTTTCAGTCCAGAGAAAAGCCTAGTCCATAATGCATTGCACCATTAAACTGTGGTTTGTTTGGTTTTTTTTAAATAAGAAGTACTTGTAATTGTATTATGATTACCTTAAACAAGTATGTGTAATTTTGTAATTTTATTTTTTTTCCCCACATAACATGAAATGCAGCAATGCAAATTGGATATGTAAACAGCTATAAATATATTATTCAGAAATACCATATAATGTGGACTAAACACAAAAGCAAACGGAGAGTGTACTTTTTATAGACAGCCTACCAGAACGCTTTACATGATGTCTGATTGAGAGTAGAGATATGCACCAGGACTTGAATCCCATCAAAAAAAGCCAAGCACACAGGCAGTCAGATATGAAGAATACAAGATAAAGAACGAGCATTTTCATTAAGATGAACATATTGAGTTCATTCATTGATTCTCGGTAACTGTCTGGTAAGGGCTATGGTGGTTTTAATGAAAAAATATCAAACGCATTACAAACAAATTATATCTGCAAGTGGGGTTTAAAAAAGAAGTGATCCAGTGCAACCAATGTTATTGGTTGAGACTGGACATGGACCCATGTGATGCAGCAGAGGTTGAGGAACTGTCAGAACCACTATTTACACATCATGCTGCTAGGGGTGTCAGGCCATTATAACACTAATTTCTGTGTTGAGGCCATTTTGGGTTTAAATCTGAATACGTATACAAATACAAACAAACGCCATACTGTCCGTCTTATTGGATGTCCTAGCAGGAATGCTTTCTTTATATTACCATCAATTCCTCTTTTTTATTGATGCAGTACTGAATGTAGTATAATGGACTTTTAGTTAGATGGTGGAGGAACCAAATAATAAATAGCTTTTTTTGTAATGTTTGTGAGCCAGACTCAGTGGGATGTCATGTCCCAAGTCTATTTATTCAGGCATTTCCCGTGAACTTGCTCAGAACCCATAGTGGGAAAATCCATAGGCCTACTTATAAACCAAACAGACATGCTACGGTCAGTATTAGACAAAGACCAAAGTACCAGGAATCTGTAATATCTAAAAGTGCTGGAAAATCTGAGAATAAGGTGACATGGAAAGCAATCGAATTACAATATAAAGGCATGCAAGAGGCACTGTATGAATGGGTATATTTAACCTGAGTAATGTGCACTAGCAAGGGCTGCTAGTGGTCAAAGCAGAGAGAGCTGCAAAGTAAACAGGAAGCCTCTGTGATATTTCTGTATGCTATACATATTTTTTTCCAACGACGCATTGCTCCAGTACACGCTCTTCCAAAATACACACACTTCATAGCTCTGAACTACTTTGCATACAGTGTATTCAACTAAGATTTATGAAGGTCCTCCTACATGATATTCCTTGCTTACAGAATGTGGTTATTAAAGCACACATGACTGAATGGGAATAACAGTTACCTTTTAAACATCCTGGTTTGCCACGTCGCCATTTTACTAATAAGAGCACAGACAGCAAATAAAAAAAAAGTCTTTGATTTAAGATAAATTATATTTAAGAGACATGCATAAATATTTAATAGAAATCTTTTATTATGTAACCTTAAGCCTACATGTAGAAACCATGAATTTTACTTGAATTCTTATTGGATCTATCTATCTATCTATCTATCTATCTATCTATCTATCTATCTATCTATCTATCTATCTATCTATCCATCCATCCATTCTTCCATCCATCCATCCATGCCTCCATCCATCCATCCACCCATGCCTCCATCCATCCATCCATCCATCCATCCATCCATGCCTCCATCTATCCATCCATCCATGCCTCCATCCATTCATCCATCCATCCATCCATCCATCCATGCATCCATCCGTCCATCCATCCATCCATCCATCGATCCATCCATGCATGTTTTACATTGACACACTTCTGCTATAATATTTTCTGAGTGCTCAGTTCGATCGTGAATTACATTACTGGGTCCACCAGTCAGTAATCCAAAAACTGGGGACCCTGGAGATGTAAGGGTTACCTAGGGTTACGTTACCTACTCTACCACTGTGCTTATCACTTAGGCCTTGTCACAGTGTCCTCGTGGTTAGAGCATACTGTACATTCTGCTCTGTATCTCTCTACATGCCTACAGTCTACACAGCCGGCATGTTTATCTCTATCCTCTGTAATGCATATCCAAGTTTGTGAGTGTGTCCAGGTGCTTTGTGAGTGAGTGGTTTGTTTGGCTGCTTTGAACAGAAAACAAAGATCAGGTTTTTAAAGATCAGACTTCTCTGCTTTCCACGCCCTACCTTTGTGCGGTCGCTCGTACGGTTTTCATTACATCCCAGCAGCTACGTTCATTGAGCCACTGCTGGTGAGTTAATGTCAGAGAGGCTTCACCTGGCATACCTTTCTTCTGCGCTCCTCCTGTTCCTCTTTATAAAGTGTGGACAGTAGCCCAAGGCCTGTTTGTTGGGTCTTGAGCTGAAATCCAGCCCTGTCTTCTGATGTTTTGACAGTGGCTTTGGGCTTATGGGTTTTTTTGTTCATGCCATGCTCAGTCTCCTAAGCTCTCAAGGACAAATACCTCTCCACCCACGCTGTTGTGTTTGTTTCTGGATTGCCAGTCAGCAACTCAAAGGAGTATTGATTCAGGCACATGAGTGTATTAGTTTACATTTTGCTTTAATTATAGTGGTGATACTTCAAAGCCATATAATACACACAATTGATAAAATAACATATTCTGTTCATCTGTCACAAGGGGTTTTTATGACGATTTACTACAGTAATTCAGCTGCTTTGTTTTAAACATTGAAGGAGATTTTAAAGTTTTTGAAGCAGACGGTACATTGTATCTTGAATAAACACTAAAATGTTAAAAACTTCTAGCGAGCAGGCTTTAATAATCATGAATAATAAACACTAAGTGATATCAATTTTGTGTAGCAAGTGTTCGCCTACAGCTCAGAATGACTCATTTCCCTTAGGGATCCGCAGAAAGAGTGAGAGAGGGATTTTCCACTGATGGGATTGTCATGTGTGTGTGTACCAAATCCCTTGTGAAGACTTAAGGTCCACTTTATAATAGAATGCAAACAGATTCAGAAGTTTTGTCCCCATGTAAAAGATGTGTAATTAACAGCATCACACATTTTATTAGTGCGTCTGTGCACGAGCTAACTACTCTCACAGATATGTGCGTGTGTGTGTTTGATGTGCGTGTATGGAAGGTACATTGAAGTATGATCTCATTGTTTATCACGTCAGTGTTTATTTCGTCCGTTAAGGAGGCTCCTCTGTCTCGCTCTCCTCCACACCCACTTTTTTTCCACATGACCCTTCTGGATTCCTTTAAACTCCCAAGACCAGCTCCAAAAAGGAAGTCACTTGCTGAACATTAATGGGTGGCACAATTCCATTTTTGTTTTTATGACGTAATATAAAAATTGAAAAAGGTCACAACCTTTAACAATTTATACAATCCAGAGTAGTGAAGAATAAAGTTATTAACACCAGCATAAGCTATCTGCCCAAGGTCCTAATTTGAAATTCTATACAGTATGCTAGGGGTTGATCACAATGCCATTACTTGTTGTCATATCTGTTTAGTGCTGAAAATACAGGTATCTCTTTTTATATTTGGATTTAAACTGTAAATCAGCCTGGTGTATACTGGAAAATGAGAACAATATCCATATAATAATGGATAACTTCCAGGTTCTGCATATAACGTTAGCACATTTACACTAAAGTACAGGATGTAAAAAAAAACTGGTACAGATTGATGTCAGCTTCATGGCTTTGTTTATCTGACATTCCATTGGACCCCTGGTACATCTACAAATGTCTCTGACATGTGAACACTATTTGTGTCTCCTTTCTGATAAGTTACACCCGTTCATGTCCTGCATTCATTTACATTTACATTTACGGCATTTGGCAGACGCTCTTATCCAGAGCGACCTGGTATTACAGGTAGGCCAACATAGTGTTAGGAGTCTTGCCCAAGGACCCTTATTGGTGTAGCACAGACTGGTTGCCCAGACCAGGAATCGAACCCAGGTCTCTCACATGGGAGCCAATGATGTTACCACTGTATCACACCAACCATTCATCCTAAAGGGGTTTGTCCTCTTCCGACGGTACAATTTACAGCCACACACGTCTAGAGACACCAGGTTATGGTTAGAGGAACACTCATCTGAGTTTGGGTATCTATTACGTACAGGACTGGCGTACCAGTTTTTCTTACCCTTCAGAGTATACTGTTAAACGTGCAACACTATTATTATCTGTATTCATGCAGTATAAGGCAGATTATTCTCAGAAGGTTGTCTGTAATAACATCACTTGGCCAGATAACTGAAAAAGGGATGTTCAGAAATGTTGGTGATCGTTCAGGATGTCATGTAAGAGGTGTGGAAGAATGATGAATGCCTGGAAAAAACCTAACGATTCATATTTCTGTGGTACATTAAAAAAAGTTTGATCAGCAATAGCTTGGATAAACCACCTTCAGAAGTGTGTTTAATGTTGGATAACTGCAGATAACAACGTTTGTACACAGACTAGCTAGATAAAGTAAATCTACTAACTAAGATAGCTAACGTAACAAAGGATTTGTTGGCAACTCAGCAAGCTAAGCTAATAAAGGCTAGCTATTATCAGGGTATTGTGTTGAAATGGCATTGTGTGTGAGTTTGTGTGTGTGTGTGTGTGTGTGTGTGAATAAAGGGTCTGCAGATCTGAGAGGGTATTATGTAAATAAATGAAAAAAGTTAAAATTCGAGTCCAGGTAGATAGCGATCGGAATTTTTGCTAGTTGCCAGTTGGAATTCTGAGTCGGAAGTTTTTCACTGTCATCATCACTGTACATCATGTTACATCTACACATGTATACCTCAGGCAGAAATGCTGGCAGGTATACGTCACAGGTCGGAACGAAACGTGGAACCTGCTCCGGTGTGAGTGTGAGTGTGTGTGTGCACGTGTGTGTGTGTGCGTCTGTGTTTATATGCTTGTGTGCTCTGGGTTAAAGTGCCGATAAGATCGAAGCGGCTTGTGTTTGCACAGTGTGAGATTGATAAGGTCTGAGCTACTCCCCTGAGCCTCTGGCTTGGCTGTTAACTAAACACCAGAGAGTCGTATTGATGGATGGCTACATTTTAAAAGTGACCACCTAAGACATATTCATACAGAGAGAGAGAGAGAGAGAGAGAGAGAGAGAAGAAGTAAAATAAATAAATACATAACACAGCTATAGTCAGAGTTTCAGATTCAGATAAATGCTCACCACACACACACACACACACACACACACACACACACACACACACACACACACACACATCTATCTGTCCTGGTTGAATGGGGGATGTGGTTATGGTAAGGTGAAACACAGGTCAATGTGTTAGTCATGAGACAAAATCACCTCGCCTCATCTCCATGGGTGTGGTTGCAATGAGTCAAATCACGGACGGTCAAGGTTAAGGAAGTGTTAATGACCTTTTTTTATTATTTTAATAGTCTGTAATTGTGTAATTTTATTATTCCCTGGCACATGCACGTGCAGCACGTGATTACAGCTCGTAATTTTATTTAAAAAAAAATCATTTTCAATTTTAATTTACCACATGCACTTTAAGGAGGCAGGGTCAGTAAAATTGCACATCAGTCCTTTGAGACTCTTACATGCCTCGCATGCCCTTTCAACTCCAGAAGCTCTGAAGAGCAAAGAACCGGGGGCAGAACATCTGTTTAACAAATAGAGCTTCACAAACAGCCGGCGTTTACACTGAAACCTGCATTAATATCTAAACGCACCCAAACGTGGAGAAAAAAAAGAGCCACCTTAAATCCAGGCTAATCCTGCTGAATGAAAAAGCGAGTGTATTCGGTTGTTGTATGTGTGTCAGCCTGAGAAAGCTCAACATGCTTGAGTGTGTACAAACGCCCTGGCTTCTGTAAGAAGGTCATGGCTAGCTGTCAGCTACCCATCAACTTTGCACCCCCAGCCTTCCTTTCCCAACAAATGCATGCATAATTCCCTGTCCGGCTTCAAGCATAGGCCCAGGAGGGAGTGTAGTACTCTCCATGTTCGAACCCCTTTCTCCTTTAGGAGTGGCTCCAAGGAGAATAGGACCATCAAAACAATTTGTAGGAACTGTGAGGATGGCACATTGTCAAAACAGAATATCTCAATGGGCTGTTTGCAGGCTTCAAGACCAAATGGGGTGGCTGCCAGTTTACAGGGTGGGGTATAAATATTAAACAGGGGCTCTAATCAAATCCAACGGCTATGGGCCACAAACGCAAAGCGTAGATGAATAGTGCATTTGCATACACATGTAGCCACAGAGAAACACAGGAGCCATTTAACATGTGCTCATTAGGTGTGAGTGAGTGTGCAGTCAGCTGGGGATCGCCTCCCCCGTTCTCCACAAATGAAGATGATTATAATTGACTCCCCAATGAAGGGGGGAATAAAGAACAGATGAAAAAAAAAAAAAGGTTGAGGAGTGGGTTTGTCCTGCCAGTAAGTGCGACGTTTAGTCCCAGGAGTGTGTGTGGAAGTTGTGTAGTATATAGCGCCAGGCTGTGCATCCTAATAGCATGACTATTAAGAGCGGAAAGTGTCAGCTTGATGTTTCGATCACGTGATGAAGTTCAAATTCACACCCTTCTCTGTTCTGATATGTTTCTCCAATTGAAAAATGGGCCGCCAAGAGACTTCGCAAACTTTTGAACATAGGAAGCTAAATGACCTGTTTCTGAAACAGCCATTATTCAAACAAATGAGACAGACCACCTAAACTGGAATATTAATTACAGTAATGGCATCCTTATGCTCAGAGGACTCACCAATTCACAGTCACACTTGGAAAAGTCTATTTTCAGCACATGGTGTAATAGATTAGATTGCCTCTTTGTGTGGCGAAGCCTTTAGCATCTACCTGGCCGGTGAAGATTGAGACATCTTCATGCTTCAACATAATCTCAGGGGATTGCTCTTATTAATGCAAGCTAGATTTTCTGAGCGAAGGGACAAGGTGTGTATGCTTCAACTTTTGGTAGTTCTTAACTCTGGTTGTGCATAGGTCTGTACGTTGCCTTAATGGACAGGTCATCAGTCCATGACAGGACAGACAGACAGACAGACACATTCATCAGCAAAGAAAAGTATCTCCAATTTATTTTCGGACTGTGGAAGCAAACCGAATTAAGCTCAGGTTAAGGGGACAAGCTATGCATTTTACTCTAGATTAAAATCTAGAGGCCTCAACAGAGATCTGTGACTATTTTGTCAGTCATAACGACTTAAGTAGAACTCTGAAAACCACGTCAACTAAAAACGTAGCCACTGCTGAAATAAAGGTTACAGACTGACGCCATAGAATCAGCGATTTTGGCTCATTATTATGACTTGGTTTCCTGATCAACAGGAGAATCGTATATTCCATCATCAGCAAGCGTTTTATTCTGGTCAGGGTTGTGGTGGCTCCAGAGTCCATTCCAGACTAGATGGAAACACACACTGGATGGGATGCCAGGTGATGTTACACACATGCACATACATTCACAATGAGAGGACGTTTAGCAAGGGAGGAAACTGGAAGAAGCTCATATGGACAGAAAGTTTAGGACTGAACCAGGGACCTTGGAGCTGTGATGCAGCAACACAGATACAAGTCATGTCATGTTATAAACGTTTTTTAAAAAAACCTATAGGGTCGACGGAGAAAGTGGATACAAAACACACTTGCCCGAAGCGCTGGGAAACCCTATTCAAGATGCCTGGGGAGCAGTTGGCGTTTAGGTGCCTTGCTGAAGTGCACTTCAGTTGTGTCTTGCTGGTGCAGGGATCAAATCAGCAACCTTCTGGTCACAAGGCTGGTTCCTTAACCATAAGCCCACGGCTGCCCCGAAAAAAAAAAATGAAAAAGTAAGTAACATATTAGCAGCAATGACATATAAACTCCTGTCCAGCTTGTTTTTATTATTTTCTGTAAGAATACCATGTAATGGAGCAGTTATAATGAAGTGACATTCTTTTATGGCTGATCTTTGACTGCTGATCTGTCCTAGACAGTTCAGAGCCTTTGCGCATAAGCAGAGCCTGCGAAACGATAAAGCGCCGCTTGTAATAGTGTTTGTAAATAATCTCATTTATTTCGCAGTGCTGTAAATGGGCAGTTTATTTAACAAAATCCAGTGGGAGGACGAGTGAGTCTCTATTCCCCTTGCCTCTGTATTTCTCTCTCCAGCTAAACGGTATTGAAGGAGAGGGATGATGATAATGAAAATAATAAACAGGACAGCAGATAACAAGCGGCTTTGTAGTTCGGATTTGGAGGAGGGCATTAGTTGCTGGGAGAAGAGACGCAGCCATTTTGCATGATATTAAACACTTGAAAGCGAATGGAAATCGAGGATGGGGAGAAGTCAACGGCATGAAGAGAAAGGCAGATATGAAGAGAGGGAGAGAGAGAGAGAGAGAGAATGAGGGAGGCCTAAGAATGTAAATAAAAGGATGCTAAGTTATCAGGCTAAGCGCTGTCAGCCTGCCCATTGTTTGGCGAGGTGATAAAAGGCAATTTCCCGCTTCCCCTGCACTGCTGCATGCGCGCCGCTTAATTTGAGGGCCATTTTCCTTGACAGTGTTGACAGTCTCTACATATCTCTCCTCTCGTTTTCCCCCTCCCCGTCGCTGTTTTCTTCCTCCCCACAAAGCGGCCTGTTGTATTTGTGCCGCTGTTTATTAGGCTATAACCCCCTTATTTTCCGTGTTCCTCTCGACGCTGTAACAATGCCTGCCATGGGGCTTTTAATACCTGACAGCTTCTGCCAATGGGAGCCCATTTTTTGTTTCATATTCAAATTCCCTGTTGGGAAAGATTTTTTTTTTCCTTGCTCCCCCCCTTGCCCTTAATCTTCTTCTGCAGCAACCGTGTTGTGCCTCAATTTGAGGTGACACCGAAAGTATGGCTTATCATCGGCTGTGTGAAGCGATCCCATTACGCCTGCTGTAGCTTTCAAGCAAGCTTGTAAATAGCGCGCCGGGATCAGGGGGAAATAATTGACATGGATGCTCCCGTTTCAGCGAAGGGCTCCCCCTTGTAATGCCTTCCTGCTGGAGAAAATAAACTCTGCACTACTGGCTTTCAGGGAGCTTTTCTGTCCAAGCAGGTTCTGAGCAAATGAATCTAAGTCACAGCACGGTGCTTTCTTTGCTTTGTCGTCAATGGATTGATCAGCTCGTTTTCTTTACCGTCATTTTTCTGGACAGCTGGTTCACTTTCTCAAAGGCTAGTCTTATTTTCTCTCACAAAACCCAGGAAGAACATTTTGGCCTTCTTGGTTAATATTAAAGATCGATGTGTAGATTTTAAAAAGCTCAAAACATAGAAACAGATCATTTTTAAAAGCAACCAGTATGATGTTTGAGGTCATGTCACAAGGACAGCATATAAGTCAAGTCTGGGTTATTGTATGAGTAGAGCTTATGCAAAATATATAGGCTGGTGGTAGCTCCATATTGGTATGAGGTTTGTTGTGTTCGTTTGGCTGGCATTTAATGGGACCCCTGGTACATCTACAAACCAGATTCCAAAAAAGTTGGGACACTAAACAAATTGTGAATAAAAACTGAATGCAA
>JAOVVF010000001.1:9791754-9802847 GCA_028565595.1 Duopalatinus emarginatus
TATATGTATGCTCTTGGAAGGATTCGGGGTCATTATTTCAGGCTCTTATGAGCTGAACGGATGTCTTTAAGATCACCGTGTGATGCTGGGTCAAGGCCCGTCTCCACTGCCAAGTGGTGGAAAGTCAGCGAGAGGAAGTCAGGATGGAAATGACAATATTAGTGGCAGAGGTGTTGGTCATTATTCCTCGTGATCCATTAGCTAAGCGTCCCAGGAGAGCACTGGGCAGACAGCGGCCCAGCTTTATGGCCTATTACCGGTGCTTGGAGTTGTGTTAGCGGAAAAGCGTGCACGGCTCCCAAAACACTTCCACTGGAGAGACAGGAAGAGGGAGAGATACGGAGAAGGCGAATGAGGGAGTCGGAGCAGCACAATAAGGGAGGGAGGAAGAAAAGCCAGGGAAAAGACGGGAGATGAAACCGTCCGTGGTGAAACCTCCCACTCAGATGAGTCTGATCGATAGACGCGGTGACACGGTCTGAGTTCGCTTTAAGCGTTCAGCGCACAGGCTGGAGAGGGAAAAAAAAAGCAAAAGAAAAGCTTCTCCTGCTAAGTTTGCATTGGGTCTGACAGCTGTATTTGGGTTATGGATTTTCTCTCAATCCTGCTTCTCCTCCCCTGGTTCTAACCTCGGCTGCTCTCTCTTTCACGAAGGTCCTCATAACACGGCGCTGTGTATATTTTGAAAACCCTAGTTAAAGACTGACAAACCATCATGTCCATCAGGCAGAGGAGCAGGAGGGGGAGGATGAGGAGGGGAGGGGGGGGGGTCGAGCATACATATCAGTTAAGCTTCTCTGGAGAGAGGAAAAAAAGACGGCAAGGGATAGAAACTTTCAGCAGTTTTTAATGCGGCCGTGAAAGACATGAGGGTGATGGCTAAATGACAGCAAGGGAGCGAAAGCCATCGTGAAAACACGCTTAACGTAAAAAAAAACCCTTAGCAGAAATCCTGTCAGTTTGCAAAAGTAGTGCGATTAGCAAAACTTCAGCCAGACGCTACAGCAGATATTTTACAGTTGCTTTTCTCACTCTGTGGTCCTAAATCCATGATGGAAGTGTTAGGAGAGTCATCGAGCGGGGCTGGACGTCCTGGCAAATCCATTCATCCATATGGTGGCCATATTAACAATGTGATCAGCTAATACACAAACTGACTGCTGTGTAGAGGTAGTTCAGCTATTTAACCACAAATAATAATAATAATAATAATAATAATAATAATACGTCTTTCCCTGTTTAAATCCTGCTCACAGGTTTGATGATTAGATGTTAACGCTGTTGATATTACTGTGTTACATAGTAACTAACCCTAGTGTTTGAGATAGACCAAGGGGCATTTATTATCTCCTGCACTCAGGGTGAAGCGCTGTAGTATTTGCATGAGCCTGGCTCAGCTTTTCGCCTGACATCGTGATCACAGGATGAAGACAGAGAGAGAGAGAGAGAGAGAGAGAGAGAGAGAGAGAGAGAGAGAGATTCAGGTTGCAGTTTCAGAGATTACAGATTAAGCGCTACTCAGTAAAGCAGCATCTCAGCTCACAACTAAGACCAGATCCTCCTGGTTCTGCGTCCACATGCCCGTGGGAGACAAACATGTGTCGTTCGGTGAGACTGTGATGGGAAGCCGTGAAGACGATTGCACTGCAGGGCTGTGAACTTTTGAGCTGTGTTTAGTCGGTGTGTTTTGAGAGACAGTTGTAGGTAAAACACACTACACTGTATAATAAGTGGTCAAAGGTTTTAGAGACGGAATAAAACCAAATAAAGACATATTCCCATATTATTACATGGTACAGCCTTGAACTTTATTATTATTAGTAGTAGTAGTAGTAGTAGTAGTAGTGGTAGTAATATTTTTTTTTTTTAAATCTAGGTTTTATTTATTTATTTTACGTGCCTGCTTGTTCGTTTCAAACATTAACTCATTAACACAGCATCGACTTCACACACTGTTCGTCAACGTCTGCAGAAATGTTTTCGGTTGCTTCGGAAACGTGATGATCAGAACAATCAACAGTGATCGAAATGAGACCAGACTGGAACGTTCTGATTTTTAAAACAGGTGCAGGACAAATCTGGTTTTCACTGAACTTTAAATATTTTTTTGTAGTTGGAAGAATACTACTGTGTGTGTTGTGTGTGAGAGAGAAAGGGTGTGTGTGTGTGTGTGTGTGTGTGTGTGTGTGTGTGTGTGTGTGTGTGTGTGTGTGTGTGCACTTGCTGAGATGGAGTAACCATTGAGCAGAACTGCTTTCTTGCACTCCATCTGCGGGCTGTGGGCAGCAGGCATTGTTGACCGAGGCACATCTGCCACTATATTATCCCCAGCTGTTATCTGCATAATTGTGTAATACCCCCCTCCCCTCCCCCCCCACAACTACACATACACACACACACACTTAGTGTCCTCTGCTGTCCCTCCCTCGCTCTCTGCTCTGTGTGTGTTTGTCTAGGGGGGCTGATGGAGCAGTCAGACTTGGTTGAGGTGGGCACTAGAGGGGGTGTTATCATGTGTCGTGAGCATGAGTCAGTGTGTGTGTGTGTGTGTGTGTGTGTGAAACCCGTCCTCCTGGTCAGTGCCACTCGCCATTTGACATTTGTACACGGGCTTTTGCACAGGTAGTTCTCCTGTCTTACAGAAATAACAGGAGGATTTTCCTCATGTGTCCACTCCTCCACTTACACACTAGTGAACTTTTTTTTCCCCACTCAGGCTGTGTGTGTGTGTGTGTGTAAGTGTGTGCATTTGAGTGTGTGTTTCCTTTTTAAAATGCTCTTCTGAAACGCTGAAAAATTTCCTGCACGCATCCGAACTGGTTTTGTGTGTTTTTAAGCGACTCATGAGAATTAATTGGCACACAAATGTGTGATTTGTCGAGTCGAATTTACAAAAGTTGACGAGTTTTTGTCCATTTCTAACGCTCGAGGTTGTTCTGGGCAACGCGTTTGTCTGTAATTAAGCGCTTTCTTTCTTTCAACAGCAGATGCTGCCTCCTCCCCCTTTCCCTCACTCAGCATGAAGAAAGACTCATTATTTCTCTTTTAGTAATCCCAGTACTGTGTGTGTGTGTGTGTGTGTGTGTGTGTGTGTGTGTGTGTCGGTCAAGAGAGGAGAAGCCTTCCCTAAGCCTACCCAAATTGACATCTCCTCTCCAGCAGCCTCATTGAGAAGATGTTTTATAGTTTCTTTCTGGCTAAGATAGAGAAAGCAGTGTGTGTGCGTGCGTGTGTGTGTGTGTGTGTGTGTGTGTGTGTGTGTGTGTAAACGTGTGTTTCAGTGCAAAGCGACAATTTTTCATTGCCACACAAGTGAGTGCTCTTTTCCCCGGCTCCTACTGATCACTTAAACAGCACTAGAGCGAAATCAAATGGCGACTTATAGTAACCAAGTCTCTTTGTCTTTCCTCTTTTTTTTTTATATATATATATATATATATATATATAAAATCGCTGTGACGGAAGACATTTGCATCAAGGCGTTTTACCTTTTCAAATGAATTAGTCTCATGGCATCTTCGAATCGGTGATGAAAGGAGAGTGAATGCCTTAATTAAAATAGGACTGACAACCGAAATCATGTCTTTGTTTTTTATTTATTTATTTATTTTCTCTTTCTGTGTGTTTTTTTTTTTTTATAGATCTAAATTAAGGCGCCAGGATATGAAAGACATTCTTCACACTTTCGCCTCTTTCCATTTAAATTGCCTTCTCTCATGACATGACATTTGACCAGCTTTTTATTAAAACCAGCTAATCGCTGTAGACGAGGGTCTGACGCTGCTACAAATTTATACTTCGTTTTTATTTGTTTTTATTTCCGATTAATCAAAACCGTTTAATCAGATAAAGCGCTGTTGATATTGATGTTAATTTAATGACAATGTTTTATGCAAATTATATAAATTATAAGTGCATTATTTTGCAAGTGAGTCAGGGAAAATGACAAAATAGTGAAAAATAAAATCCTTTAAATGAAATAAGTAAAGAAACAAATAAATAAATAACAGTAAAATATTTAATAATAATAATGATAATAATAATAAAGTTTCAATAAGTAAACAAATAAACAAATAATAATAATAAAATTAATAAATAAAAAATGAAAAATATGAATAAAAAATACTATAAAAAGCAGATAGATAAATAAACAGATGAAATAAAAAAGTAAATAAATAAATAAGTAAACAATAAATAAATAATGTGAACTTTCTTAGAAGCATGTGCAAGACAAAATAGCTCCAGTATAGCTATTAGCAGCTGATTTATAAAAAGGCTCACAGTATCACAACACTGAAAGGAAATCATACAGAACGAATACGAGCGCACTGTCAAGGTTACTATCTATATTTGCCATTTCACCCCTTTCTGATCTATACTCTTCACTCCTTTCTTTTTCCTAAGACTGAGCAAGGTGAAAAAGGGAGGGGAAGGAAGGAGTCTGGGAGGGAAAGTTGAGTCGCTGAGGAAAGTTTGCACAGCTCAGCCACACGCTGGGGCTTTGTACAGCTCGCTAGTGAAGAACTGAAGAACTTGTGGAACTTTCCAGAACTGCGCGTATCTCTGGGGTGCCGTTTAACCTGAGACGGTGGAGAGCGCGAGGCGTAGCAGGCTGAGCGGACGCCGCTTTCTTTAGCTTCAGCCCCCGGGGCGACCCTTCGCTCTTCCACGGCTAATTTCCAAAACACAGCCTCGGCTTATCCCCCTCCTGCTCTTTTCATATTTAACTTAAAGAAAGGGGTGGGCAAAAAAAAATAAAAGAGACACCCTCTGTCCACCCGAGATCATTTTTCATCAGGTCTGAGCGGGTCAGAGCTTTGGAGCCGCCTCCTAAAAATCTAAAACACAGTTAGATAGACATCAGGTACTTCATTTATATGAGATAGACTCCGAGTCAGTTGAAAGGACTATATAATAGGTTAGTGGGGTTTTATTCAACCAGAACGTCCAGAAGTTTATTACCAGTTTCTTCATTTAGGATATGAAAGGTTAGAAAATCAGAAGAGGTGAGATTTAAAATCATGCCTTTCCTTTAGAAATGGTTATTTTGAAGTAATGATGATATATATATATATATATATATATGGAAAGAGAAATAAATGACAGCAAAGAGGTGGAAGCAGGCAGATCCTGATTGACTGATGGTAAACGCAGTAATCAGCATCCTTTCCCTCCAATCATTTAATAACAGTCCAATCAGGCTAATTGGCCCACAGCACAGCTGCACATGCACCGGAGGAGGACACCGTGGACACGCAGATGGGAAAAGCGTGTGCTCTGAGGGTGTGTGTTCGACACACACACAGACGCCGGGTGTAATTTAACAACGATTCCCGGTTTGATTTTTTGTTCGCTCACAAGTCTGATCAGTTCAGTATGTTGAGCTGGTCTCGGATGAGCTGGAGAGAAATCGGCGTGTGGTAGGGAAGAAAGAAAAAGCTCCGCAATGCTAGGTATGTGATAAATGTGCCGATTACCTGACCGGCTTCTTTTAGAGATAAAGGGGCTTTGTGAAGACTGAGATGGAGAGCGGTGGAGAAAAGATGGCAGTACTTGGATAAAAAAAATTACGCATCATGTTATATCTCGTTATTTATAGACTGTATAGAGGTTATTTACGACATTAATATATATTAACGTAATCAGATTTATTTTATTGTAGGTCAATTCTAAAAAGTCTCTGGCTTTTCTCTCTGCTCTGATTTGGCTGAAGGTTTTAATTCCCAACAGAGCAAGCAGACACCCCAACACACACACACACACACACACACACACACACACACAAGGTACAAGGGGAAAAGTTCCACGCAGCCATCTACCCCGCGATGGTTTTATTACCTCACCCACTTCCCCACCCCCTGGTCCACACCCCTTCCTTTCCTTCTTATTCTATGGTTGGCTAATGAGAATTTGTTAATGAGAGTGAGAGATCTTTTGGGTGTAGCGTGATTTATCAGAAAAGGCATATAGGTTTGAAAGAAAATGTGAGAGGAGGGAGAGACGGAAAAAGAGAGAGAGAGAGAGAGAGAGAACAGGCCTTCAAAGAAATCCTATTCTTCTTATTTGTGAATGTTTGATGAGACATTGAAAAGTTTCGGAGCCTGGCGCCTTTTGAACAGAGCCGAGCCGAACACTAATCACTCTTCACAGAAAAATGACTTCCAACCAGATTTAATTAACTGATAAGAGGGGCTTCAAATTAATTTTTCAAGGATGTTAGATTTTGATTAAGAAACTCCTAAAAGAAATAGACGAATAATCAATTTTTTAATCAACTTACTCAAATGGTAACTGGTTAATATGGTAATTCTGGCACTTAGGGCAAATATTGTAGTGCAGCACTTTCAATGTCTCCCCTTAAAGGAATTATAATATCTTTACATCTGATTATTATGGTTATTTAATTTTTTTTTCATGTGTCTTGTGTGTGTGTGTGTGTGTATGGGGCTACCTCTCAATTTTGCTATTCTCATCTTGTGATTCTCAGGGTCACATTCGAGTTGAAAAGAATGAAAGTTGAATATGTCAGCATAGGAATAGATTGGTCTCATAAGTCTGTATTGAAAGGAAATTTTTAAGGAGAATTAGGGCTGGTATAAAGCGAGCATACGCGGTTGAAAGAAATTTCCTGCGAGGTATTGTGCGAGGTTATAGCCGTTACTTTTCGATGAGTCATGATATGCGGATTGAAGTGATGGCGAAAGTTGAGAAAGTTTTTTTTTTTGGAAATTGAGGAGTTTCTCTAATTGTGTCAGTGAAAAGGTCGGATTAATTAATTTGATCTGATTTTAAATATTAACTCCGATATGTAAAATGTCATTAAATTACCACATGACGTCTGTTTATTATTATTATTATTAAACTGTGTCAGGCTTTTTAAAAGCATGACCTGCTCACAGTTTTTTTTTTCTGCCTCCATGCTGCTGGCTGGCAAAATCTCAATACTGAACGTACGTATTCAATTAGCAAAACTCATTAGCAAAAACTTGGCATTTGTTGTTGTTTTTTCCCCCTCTTTCTTTTCTTTTTTTTTCCCTGGCATTGAATTAATGGTTTTGATATGCTAATTAGCAAGTAATTTAATTTCAAAAGGCCTCAATTAACAGCGGCATTGTGGACACGATGAAGTTAAGCGGCGTAATCTAATTTGCATTAGTAACGAGCAGGGAGTAATTAGGGGACTAATTAGACACTTCAGACAGTACTTGTGTTTACTTTCTTAATGAAGTGGAGGCGGGTTTTTTTTTCGTCGTGCTTTTTTTTCCCAGGCGTTGGAGTGTGCCTGGCATCAGACGCTGTGACAGAGAGGTGACGGTGGGGGTGTGTGTCTGGGCGGGGCGTTTTGGCATCTGTTGGCATTAGAGGAGAAGTGGCATAAGGCTTATAGATCAGATCTGATTGCTGAAATCCCGGTACGAGCCGGGAGAGGACTTGCCAAGCGCTCTCAAGTACGGGTCAATAGCGCGCATGTCTATTTTTCAGTGTGTTGATGCCATTATAGGTCCCAAGGAAACGATCACGCTTGGGTAACACCGTAGTAGTGTTCCTAGTCTGTGTGAATCGAAAAAATGAGGACCATCTTGAAGACTTCCTTTGGGATTGCTGGGACTGGGGAAAGTGTTTGAGTAAATATTCGTCCGCATTATCATCGCCTGGAGCGAGCAGGAGCTCATGGTGGAATTTGTCTGGTGCCTGTCTCAGCTCTGTAGTCTGAGTTCTGGCTGATGAGGTCATCGCTCAGGGACGTGGCAGAGTCATTTCGTCTCTCTGTGCGCGGGGATTGGTTACCATTTTGCGCCAGTGACGAAGCCTTTATTTCAATCCCCGTCCCGCGACAGCCCTCCTGTACAAAATACCAGATGTCCCCCTCATTCATGGAAAGTATGGAAAGTTTTTTCTCTCTTTTTTTTTTTTTGAAAACAGATCAGGTTTTAGGGACAGTTGTTGATGGAAATGAATGAGGACACTCTGTTGACGCATGTCTGACCTGGCCTGTAGGTTGGCCTGCTCTCTGTAGTGAGATGTATCTACTCTATCACGCAAGTGACAGCATGGAAGGAGAGAACTTTTCTCTGGCCAGTTTTTTCCCTCTTGTATTTGATTTCTCTTTCTGTCTCGGAGCGTTTAGGCCTTTGCTCTTTTTCAGGCCACAAGCAGCCTCTTTGATAAAAGGTTTGTAGATATTTGACCAAGGCCTCGGTAAACAGGCCGGTGTTATTTTCTCAGTCGCTGCGTCAATACGAAGGCCCCTGCTTCTCGCGCAGTATCCAGGCAGCTAGCAAACATTCCACCAGCTTTTCCAGGCTTTGTCCGGCTGGCGAGGATAAATTATAGCTCAGCTTTTGTTGAGCGTCAGCTGCCTTAAAGTGACCGCACATTGTGATTTCTTTTTCTCTCGTCTTTTTCTTTTTTTTCTTTTGGACTTGATGACTTGTCGGCAGAGCGAGCGAAGCGGGATGGCAGCGAGGTCAACAGGAGGCCGCTTTAGATAAACAGCGTAGCTGGCCCGCGATTGTGCATATTTATTTGAAATCGGCCTGGATCCTATTAAAATGTTGAGAAGAAGTGGTAAACAGTGTGGTCGCCTCAGCCTATGAGTATATTCACAGAACTGTAATTGAGGGTTGAGTTTGTGTACTGTTAAAAACGGGGGGCCCCTCCAGACGCCCAGTTTATGGACCGAGCACTTAAAAAGTGAGCACGGTGGCCCAAAGCGGCCCAAATCTTCACATGTCGTCAGCGTTGGGGTTGCTGCCGAATTTGTTTTCCGGATACAGGAGAGCTGTGAAATGGATCGGGTGAAGCAGAGGGCACTTGTGATTGACGCACTTGGAGTGGGCGTGATCGGAGCTTTCGGAGCGACGTGAGCTGACCGGTTTTGCGGAGCCTAAACCTCTTCCATATGCGAGTGATTTCATAGTTAATATCAAAACCGGTGACGTTTCTCTCCGCGCTCAGCGCTGGTACTTTCTTTATAAACCTAAACCAGATCTGCTCTTTTTCTCACTGGCCTTCTTTTTTTCTATTATGGATATTTTTATATGGCACTTGGATGAGGCCCAAAATATGATTATTGCATTGCGTGTTTAAAGCGGAGCTGAAATCCGATTCGCATGCTTTAACTAGGCGACTGTCGTGCAGACAGCTCATAAATGCTCAGTGTTCAGTAAATTTTCCAGTTGAACTGTAGGTAACATAGTACCTGGGTGAGCGCTTTCACTAAAAGTTGCACCTTTTTTTTTTTTTTTTTAACTTTGCCTCGTAGCAACCGCCTGGCCTTGTTGATATGTCTGAACTCGTTGCACTTTATTGCTTGTGACAGGCATGAGGAGTTAATTAATGTTGCTGGAAGCCCAAAGCCTTTATTTCTGGGATACCGTCCACTGTCTTGACGACACACCGCAAACAATAATGGAGCAGTAAACTACAACTCCCAGGTGTAGACATGGTTTCACATACACAGGGCTGCTCTGTTATTGAGCATGACTGCAACGAAAAGAAGGGAAATTGATCCTTGATCAGCACCCAGTGGTTTTGCTTAGCGTCCATTACTGAATTACAGAGACTCTAAAAAGGGAAGAAATAAGGAAGGGGGTTGGGGGGGGGGTAAGTGCGGGTGGCTTGGACAAATACGCAGCTGCCTCAGCTTCCCCAAGCAGCTTTGTAAATAGAAAAAAGGCAAAAGAGAACAAAACAATAGTCGCCCAAACAGCAGCTGAAATCTATCCGTCAGACTTAAACACATGTAGTTATGTGGTGAAATGATTTTTCTTTCAGGGCGTGTGTCCAAAATGGTGGACGAGATATCTGGAAATAAATATGACTAATTGGGACACCTGTAGGCCTGTCACTTATGTACAATCATTTCAGTGAATGAAGTAAAATGCTTCAGTTTTCAATAAAATGACCAAACTTTTAAGTCATTACACTACAAATAAATACAGTCAGTTTAATAATAATAATAATAAAAAGAACTAGCACTAATCTGTCTTTGTTAGTCCAAAACCTCAAAGTACTCCTAAACTATGCAAAACTTGTGGCGATTTATAAAATTGCTAAATTATGCAAAACCTGTGGAGAAGTACAAGACACTGTAAATACAATAACGGCTGTAACTGTGGTAAGAGATTTAGTAGATGCAAAGATAGTGCTGAATTGAAATAGTGCACTTGAAAGAGGTGCATCTTCAGACTGTCTGAAGAAAGCAAGTGATTTGGACACTCTTGTAAAAAAAGCCTGGACGCTTCCCTCCTGTGTCCCATGAGTCGTACCTGAAGCATGAAGATCACCTGGTACGCATTTAGCTGTTTCTACACTAGAAAGTGCGATTTATAATGTTTCAACAGACATACTGTACATCATAATGGCACTTAATTGTATAAGGAAATGGGTGTTTCATGGAAATATAAGAGCAAGTTATAGGGTGTGTTCAAGACCAGTGAATAGGTAGGCTTAGAGCTGGGCGATAAAACGATAATGATAATTATCGCAATGTAACGTTTTCTTGATAGACGTATAAGACGTAGTCGATAACACGTCGATATAATTAGTTCCAGACATGTTTTGACAGACACCGTGAATAGTCAATGAGAATGAGCAGCTACAAAAATTCTCCTGCATGCATCTTAAGTGTGGGAGTATTTCACATAGAAACGCAACAGTGTGGTGCTCTGTCAGCTTTGCAAAGTGGAGATGGCGTATCACAACAGTACTGTTATGCACGAGCACTTGTAGTGCAAACTTGAGCGCTTTGTCAAGACAACCACATTAAAGTACAATTTATTTTGTGTTAATACCTACTTTCATTTAATTAGAATTTACTTAGTTTTCCTGCAAAACTTAAAAGCTTTTAGATTTTATAATTTTAAGAATTAATATTTATTTATTTATTTATTTGGGGCTGACCAACTTATTTAGTTTGTTCCATAAAACATGAAAACTTTGGTCAGAATTCAGACTTTTTGTTTTCTATTACCTGTGTTTTTTATTTGGATGTGCCCGAGGAATTTAGTTGTCTGTTTTGTTTGTGTTCTGCTGGAACACTGCAAGTGTCTGATTGCAAATTCTGTTTAAATTGTATTTTCCATCAGAAC
>JAOVVF010000001.1:9802947-9817280 GCA_028565595.1 Duopalatinus emarginatus
AAAATTTATTTGGAATGCAGTGGAGTAATGTTCCATGTACAAGTTCCGATGGAAAATAAATTAAATTTAAACCAGAATTTGCCTTTTGATATCTTCACCTCTTACTTAGGTGTAAAAAAGAACCTTTAAGTGTAACAGAAATATTTATTGGAATTATATCATGATATATATCGGTATTGACTGATATAGAAAAAATTTCCATCTCGCCCAGCCCATACATCAGGCTACTTAGGATATCAAACCCTTATGTCCAAGCATAACACTGCTTTTTTATCCCTTAGCCTTCTTTCTCTTTCTCGTCTCTCTTACACTCTCACACACACACACACACACACACACATGCATACACACGGATTATACTCCTGTTTACAAATGAGCTAACCTTTGGTCTGGCCTTTGGTGCTGATAAGTTTACTGCCATGCCTAGCGCCTGCTCGGCGTGGCCCCATTACAAAGCTAATGAATATTCATTGGCCGCTGAGTGGGATCCATAAGTGCCGCCGTTTGTATTGATTATTGTGTTATTTAAGTACCTTTTATATCATTCAGCGGAGTTAAGCGCTGCAGCCCTCGCAGCCGCTCCAGTCCACACTCATTAAAACACCCAGCTTCTCTTTTGAGCGTATGAAACTGGGATTGGGTGGAATGTGGAGAGAGCCGGGTGGGTTTACAACACGCCACTCAGGAAAGGCAGGTGAAGTAAGTGATGTGGTCTCGGTGCAGATAATATGACTGCATGGAAAATTGCTCGGAAGTGAGTGATTAGGCTGGATTTCATGTGAATGGAGCTGAAAAAAGACAGCCACTATACTGTACCTACTCTAGCAGATCTAAGCAGCGTTTTATGAATTCTCAGTTTTTGGCGTGTGTTCGGAGAATTGAACTATTTCACTGAGCTGCCAACATCAAATGCCAGCAAAACGACACAAACCCTAGCATACGATGAGGCAGATCATTTGACGAGACAGCTCATGTGGTCAAACCGACCACAATTTTACCCTCTTCTGTTCTACTGGTTGGTAAACTCACATGGCAAAAAAGTGTCCTGGGTGATCAGATTTGATCTTCCGACCTCAAACCACGTTCTGAGGTGATTATGGACGCGCACGAGGACGTTCTTTCCGCAGTTTGTACGTGAATGAGTGAAGGACCGCCCGCTCAACAGACATCTTTGCAAAGGAAACGATGTACGAGTTCATTTGCATATAGAGCGGCCAAGCAGGAGCCAATCACAAGTAGCGCATGGTGGAGGTGTGTGTTAGTGCCAGGTGTGAACTGACGTGCTTAGCACCGCCCGCTTGTGATTGGATGGCTTGAGGCGTATGGTAATGCTGGACGTGAACGCGGCCTCTGTTGTTGTTGTCTGGACAGTTCAGAATGGTTACAGGAAAACTTTTCTATGCAAAATTGTCTAATAATGCAAATTCGAGTTCCACTAAGGAATGTTTACAACAAGCAAGTATTTACTATAATGCAAATTGACACGTAACAGTACAGGATGAGGTCGAGGACTATATGAACGCGAGGCTTATAGCGGTTCAGTACAGTAGCGGTTCAATACACGTTCTTCAAACCTGAAAAAAGGCTGATTTGTGTCAAATTAGAAAAAAAACACTAATTTAAACTAAATGGTTTAATAAAACATACTTAATGCATATCAACTACCAGAGCAACTTTCCTTAGCCTCCCATTACAAGTAGGTTTCTGGCTGACTTCCTGTCTAGTTAATGCCCAGTAATGATTCAGTAGTCATGCATGCACTGTAGATCCATCAGACAGAGATTAGACTGTATCCTACTACTGAGCAGTCTTGCCTTTGCTTTGGTGTTTAGACTACCCAATGATTTGGCATGTGTACTGCACCAGGCAGAAGTGGCCTCACTGCCATTTTGCGTAGATTTAAGACGCTGTATTAACCTCGTCCTGATTTATAGAGTAGCATTGCGCGTCCCAGTGCATTTCACGAGAGAAATATTAATCTATAGAGTCTTCGCGCAGGCCTTGCCAAGCCAAATGCTATCTCTGTTTCTCCTCTCTCGGTTGCTCTCTCGCTCCGGCTTCCTTTAAGATGGAACTCAAATTGCCTAGGCGAGGTAAATAAATTACTTTCATCGATTGGCATAGTTAGAAACTGACTTTATCGCAGGTTCTCCTGACAAGAGTCGGATCTGAGCCAGATAAAACTGCTCAGCGCTCGGGTTGTAAAATCAGTGCTCTCTCTCTCTCTCTCTCTTTATCGATGACTATCAAGCCATGTTAAAAAGCTTAGAAAATGCACAAGCGATGGCCTGCGCTATCTGCCCTGTCTAAATGACACATCAGGAAGTCTGAGTCATGCTAATTCTCTGTTTATCTGCAAGCTTTAGACAGCCGTATTGAGGTTTGACAAATTGACACGGATAAGGTTTCTGTCTCTCTCTCTCGCTCCTTCGTTTTTTTGTAACTGCTGTATAGAAACGCAATCTTAAACGTCTCTTTGACACGTCGAACCGCTTCTGATTGAGGATTTAACGGCTTTAGCTTTCTGATCAATGCCAAATGAATTGACAGGGGTTGGGAATATCTGTATGGGGAGCGACGGCGGCTTCATGAGGCGGTTAATTGGAGTTTGACAAGCTGTTTGCGAGCGGCCGAGGATGACTGACACACATGCAGACGCACACTCTCACACTCCGACCCGACAAAACAAATACATACAGGGCCGTGTTGGCGCTGTAGAGCGACTCCCAGGCCCGGTAGGGGTTAAAAGTGCATCGCGAGGCAGCTGGAGTGACCTCTTAAAAAGAGGCTGTTCTTCTGCTACGCTAGCTTGTCACTGCTGTTTATTTCTATTGTATTTATAGTCCGTGCAGACTAGCATTTTGGTATATGCACCAGAGGCAAAAATTATTCTTGTTATTCGTATATTTGGATCTTGTTTGTTATACATGTTTTATTATAGTTGCGGGTGTCACGCCGTTGCCTTTCCCAATTCGAACACACTGGCAATGTGCAGCAGTCATGCATATTAAGCTGAAAGACGTGCCCATGAGTCCTCCCATCCGTCCTTCTTTTTTATTTCTTTCCTCCCAAGTTTCCTTTTTTATGTGTATCAGTCATCAGTTTCTTTTTTATCTTCCATTCTGATTTACAGTAAAAGTCTTATGACGTGCAGAAGGGTGTGTGACCTGAACGCAGAAGTCTCCGGGCCTGGGAGTCACGTCTGCTTTTTTTTTTTCTTCTTTTATTATCTTTTCCTACTACACGTAAGCTGACGGGAAACCTGACAGAGGCTCAAACATGCTATCTATTAATTAGCTCCTCTTTGAGGAGGTCGTTTTTTTTCTCTTCATACCCACCCACATACAGACACACACCCACACGCTCGTAAACTCTCTCTCTCTCTGTCACACACACACACACACATATGTATATATACACACACACACACACACAATCCATGGCTGCTCTATTTTGTCTGTCAAATTTCTGACAGCAAAAATTTCAACACACACTGGAAGCATGATAGCGCTAAACTCAGCGCACTGGCTAAATCCAACGCTAATGATAAAACAGGTTCTGTTATGCTCTTATATTGCCACCCACACACACAAACACTCATCAGAAACAGGCATCAAAACATTAACGTTTACGTGTGAAAGTCCTGTCAAATAAAAGATCATGCTTTCTCATGCAGGCGCTTTTATAATTAATTAGAGAGGGAAAAACATCAGGGATGGAGTTTGCTCATTAACTGTTTTTAATAGCTAATTACTGTGGCAGAGTGTTAATTGGAATAATTTTTTGGTTGTATGAACTTTCCTTCTCCTCGATTTTCCCCCACAATTCATTGCACAGTATTAATATGAGTAGAAAAAAAAAAAAACAGGGTCACACTGATGACAGATGAAATGATTTGTACGGCTTGAATTACTCAAGCCTGCGTACCAGATCTGGAGATCTAGAGTACTGGGATTACTGGCATCTAGTATTTTATTAATGTGGAGCACCAGGGACAGAAGGAAGAGTAGCACTAGGCGTCCAAAGTACTTCATTATCGCATAGACCACCAAATGTCAACGTCCTCATGTTCATAAAATAACCATTTTACATACATAGGAAGACTAAGTAGTGAGCACAAATATCCGACTGGTACATGAAGTCTCGCTACAAGATTTCTCTTAAAAGTACAAAAATTTGTCAGATTGTCGCCTAATGCATTGCAGTATCGATCAAAGTCGGATTTATTTTCCTATTTACAGCAGCGGTATGAACTGTGGTGACGGGACATGTCCAGAAATGGTGAACCATTGGGGCAATGGGGCAGATTTTGCCAGTCTAGTCAGAGACAGTGAGGAAAAAATGAAAGCTTTTGAGAAAACATCAAACACCATAAGTCATCTCAAACAACCCCACTATGATGTCGATATTATAATCGCCATGTCGGTCACAGGATATGACATAACACCATTCTAGAACCCATGTTTATCCTAGGAAAGTGATACGTATGTATAGAAAAACGTGTGGAAATGAACACACAGGCGTAATCCCAGCTTTTATCTCGCATCGAAACCTTAAAGAAACGCTGGTTTCATCAAAGTCACATTGACAATATGCAAACGTATGGAAATCTCATGTAAACCTGAATAGCATTTGAGCAGGGAAATGCGTTCTTCCATTAGCCTATTCCCGATTCACTGGCTCCCTGAAATCGTTTTGTGGACTTCGTGTTTTCAGGTGAGGACGGGAGAAAAGGTAAAGCAGGGTTTTCGTAAAACGTCTGCGTTTCTGAGTCACGCTGGAGGAGCTTTCAAACAAAAGTGTTTATGGGAGCCGGGGCTGAACGCTCAGCCGAGGCACAATGTGATGAGAGACTGGTCAAAAATCTGATACCCGACCCACACACACACACACACGTTCACACACAGAGAGACGGGCGTCCAGTCACTCAGGCAGAGTAGCTTTGTGGAAGTGTGTTTCGTGGTTGGTTGGCTGCTCGGATACCGAGGGAGGATTGTGAGATGCTTGTGACAGGAGGGGACGGTGGTGTGCGACTGCGGCAACATACTGCGATACCCAAGGGTCATGTGTATGTGTGTTACCCAGAGAGAGAGAGAGAGAGAGAAAGAGGGAAAGAGGAAATTTGAAGAAGGGACAAGTTTTTCTACTTATTGTTTTGTGTGTGTGTGTGTGTGTGTTGCCCCTTTCTGTCTGCTGCGAGAAAGTGACATTTTTCTAATCTGCCCAGGCCTCCCGAGGATATTGACTTCTTTTCACTGGCTGTCTAAATGCCCTCGGTTACCTTTGAAAGCAAGCAGAGGAAAGCAAGCGAGTGCGAACTGTTTTGAAGTTCAACTGTGCGCATGCACACACACACACACACACACACACACACTGCTGTTTTATTGAACCGGCCCGATACAGATGACAGATGATAAGCCACTGAAGTACACCCAGAGCATTTCGTGTTGTCATGTCGGATCCGGACTCTCTGTGCTTCACGTATTTCGGATTTCGTGATCCGTTACGTCAACACGCGTTTCTGCGTCGTTTGTAGTGGCACTTATATATGTATATACAGACAGTCACGATACAAATGGACACACAATGAAAAACATGGGAGTGGGGGGGTGTTAGTCGTGGGCAAGCAGTCGAGGGTCATGTGCCTTGCTCAAGGCCACATTAGTCATGTCTTGTCGGTTATAGTGATCGAACCAGCAACCTTCCGGTCACAAGGCTTGGTTTATATGTTAAATGCCAGCGATAAACAACTGAAGTATAAACACACACTTGGAGAATGCTGCACCATGTTAACATACACTAACCCGGCTTTATTAGTAAGGTTCAGGTTATGTCAAGTCCCTGTTAATGAGTCGTTATAACATTACATGACTTTCATACTGACCTGCATCATAGCTGCTACACACACACACACACACACACACACACACACACACACACACACATATGTAGGCCTACAGGTGGAGTGCAGTATTCTCAAAGAGCTGTTCAGACTTTGGAACAGGAACCTGGAAGGTGGAAATGGAGGCCAGCCAACACACACACACACACACACACACACACATACAGAGTCCAAAAAGTCTCCCACCTTGGCGTGCACACACACACACACACACACACGGAGAAACGAGCTGCACATTCTTAAAGGCAGTATCAGAGAGGAAGAAGGCCACAGGAGGCGTCATTCATGTGCTGCTCTGAGACGCGGCCGCTGATGACCGCCGGCTATTAAATGTTTATTGAGTTGCGAGTTTAGCGGAGAGTCAGTTTCTCTGCTCTGGTCTTTCCAGCTTAAGAGGAGGAAAGAGCTCATTACAATTTGTGACACTGTGAAGCTCGGACTAAACGTTCCCTCACTTATTTACACTTTTTTCCTACACTTCCTAGGAATAATAAATCAAGCAGACTACTGTTTGCCTTCGACCCAAACTCGGATTAGAGGCGAACGAAGCCAGAGCTCTTGTTTTAATTAGTGTTAACTGATGAATAAATAAAAGTACAGCGCAAAGCTCACAGAAACACAAACTTTGATTTGTCATTTCTTTCAATCTAAAGCAAGTCGAGCTAGAGTCTGTCTGTTGTTGATGCTGGATGTCTAACAGAAATGAACTGCTTGGTAATGAGCGCAGCTAGTGTTTAATAGAAACAGGATACTTTTGTTTGTGTGTGTGTGTGTGTGTGTGTGTGTGTGTGCGTGCCTCCATAAATATACAAAATCTAAATAATAATCTTTATTAGAGTAAGATATAAAAGCAGATCTGGTATCAGATTTATGTAAAATCTTCAAATATTTACCAATGATATTTCTTATCATGTGATCTCTTTGAAAATGGCACGTCCTATTACTGAGGTGTACAGAATAAGTCTGCCTATTGGTTCTCACATCCGAGGTCCGTCTCAAGCATGAACCCTCTCTGAATTCCACACATATTCCACATTCTCCCGTCAGCCCGGTTCTGGACTTTTCCCATGATCCTGCTGTGCTATGGTGGCTGCTCATTTTGGACTGTAGTCCTTTCCCTGTCGCTTTGTTTAACAATCAGTGTTGATCTTTTGGGACCAGAAGTTTAGGCAGGGGGGGGTGGGGGGGTCTCATGGATCTCTGGAATCTTTTTTTTTTTATCTTCTGGAAGGTGCGAGATCGTTCCCATGGGAAAACGTAACACTCCCAATGGAGGGAATTACAGAAATCCGTTCTGTTGTGGTGAATTATCCGTGTGTTACTGAAACCGAACCAGTCGCTCGGACAGACACAAAGGCCTGCGGTGTGATCAGTGTGTCATCATGGCATACTCCACAAAGGTCAGAGGTGAAGGGCTGTTCTCCTTATGCCTCAACTGGTCCTGGGTTTAATCTAGGGTTTCTTTCCCATTTGCCAGTGGTTTCATCTTACACGGGTAAATTACACTCAATCACCATAATTGCATCCTACACAGCATGTGCCTTTGTATGTCAGGCTCTCGACTAGAGCCCAAAACTGCTGCACTGCTTGATGTGATGTCAGCTTTTCGGAGCTATTTCGTGTCTGTTTTGATTAGGCGGCATGAAATCCAAGCGTTTGCCTCCCTTTTTTTTTCCTGTCGCGCACTTAAGAATGCGAGCTAGCTTAAGTGCGCCTATAGACGTTGCACGTGTGGCTCGTTTTTTTAAAAACTAAGCTGTACCATGTGGAGTATGTTTGCGCCTGCTTGTATGGTTCGCATATGTGTATTAGGAGGCGATTTGAAAAACACACGTGATAAGCCTCTGGTTTTGCTTTGTGCCGAGCATCTGGTTCAGTCCAATTAGCACAAGGACATTTGCGCCCATCTGCATGCCAGCCGAACCCGCCTGCGATCATACACTGAAATAAAGGTAGCACTTTTTTTTTTTTTCTTTTTAAATGTCATTCGCTCAGGAGAATTGCTAAGAAGGTGATAAAAAACACATTACATGGTTGATCAAGGCTGTGGTAGCCTTGGTAGTGTTAAAGAAGAAAAGAGAGGAGTGTTTGGTGAAATTACTATTAGCATTCTTATTGATTCCACAAGTGCTCCCGAATTCTCAAATCTGATTGGTTGGAAGTTGTTTGGCTATATCACACTCATGGGGTTTTGTATTGATGCGCTTGTCCTGAAATATTATCGTTTCCATAGTAACAGCTCATTCGTATAGGACTCAGCTGTGCAGTGAAACACATGCTAGTAAATGCGTACACTAGGGGGCAGTGAACACGTTTGCCCAGAGTGATGGGCAGCTCCTATCAACGGTGCCCAGGGAGCAATTGAGGGTTAAGGTGCCTTCCTTAAGAGCACTTCTTATCAGCATAGTAACCTTTTGGTAACCAGCTCCCTAATATTAAACCCATTATAGATATAAAGATATCTATATAACATTTATGGGAAGGAGTCTCCAGTGCCGTTGCTATGTAACGGTCAGTAGGTTTTCCACCATGGGAAAGTCTCTATCACAGACTCGTCAGAGTTTTCTGGATTCTCACGAACATGACAAGGTGTGATTTTTGTTCCCTCTAATTAACGTAAAGAGAACGAGAGAGACAGAGAGAGAACTAAGAGAGTCGAGTCTTAACAGCTGCTGTAAAGTAAGTGATAACAAGTTTCCTGAACATTCCACAGCATTAAATGTGACCACAAAGGATTAAAAGTACAACGTGATATTCTTTAATGCCACAATTAAACATTGTAATCGTTGACAAATTGCTGAGCTGTAAAGAGGACCACTTTTCTACAACAGCGAACCCTGTCGTGTCGGATTTTATTCCTCACATCGGTGACACGTCATCGTTGTTTTTTGCTTTGTTTGTTGACGGACTGGTCCTGCTCTCGTCGTTAAATTGAAAACAGGAAACGTGCGACTGATTAAAAAAAAAAAAAAAACAAGTGCAAACTTTGAGAGCTGTCTTAAATCGACCCGACCCCCCCCCCCCTTTTTTTTTTTCTGGGGACCTGTGTCTTTATGGCTCTTCTGGCACCTGCACAACTTTTCAGCCTTTTGGAAATCTACTAAACAGACTCAAAACGCCTCCAGATGTTGCCAGCTGTGCTCTGCGCCACCGCAAAAAACCGGGCAAGGATTATTTGTGTGTGTATGTGTGTGTGTGTGATATGGTGTCGATGGATAAAAGGACCGCAGCAGCTTGCGAGCGTCTGTCTCGCTTTTTATTGCGTGCGCACGCAGACTGGTTTTACATTCGTGTCGGAAGAGATCGTTGGCAGCGAGATCAAGTCGGACTGTCGTGTCATCATCCGGCATGCACGAAAAAAAAAAAAACCTGTTACTGTAAACGCTAAAGAGATGCTGCGGAGCGCAATTAAGAGGTGCTATTGCGAGAGAAATAACAATGTGACGGGACGCCTCTGTAAAAGACGTTGACCTAAGAAACCTCCCATTACAATGGCGACAACTAGCTTCAAAGCGGAGCGAGGTGTTGGGGAAATGTTAATTGGTTGACACCGGAGAGGAACGCCTCCGCATACCGCCCGGCGGGTTTTATCCAGTCGACAATGACAGCGGACCTGCGTGACACCTGTCTCGCCTCCTCTGCAAACACCGCCATTTGTTATTTTATTTAGCCCAATTACGGCGCCCAGTCTCTGCGCTCCAGACACACTAATAATCGATTAATTGTGTCGGAGTATTAGAGCGCTACGGATGGTTTAAATAAATAGGGGCGGCTCTAATTGAGGTGACAGGCGTAAGAGGGGCTTTAATTGGTGGCCTTGTCTGAAATTTAGTCAGAGATTGGACGTTTAACCTACAGGAAGAGTGGTCAGGTACTTTTAATACTGAGTCGGAGCTACCTACACACCCTCCACCTCTGGGAGTAATTAAAGTAAAACAGTCTATTAGACTATAGTGGGTGGTCCCACTCAGGTCCTGGCTTTGACTAGTTCAAGGTTAGTATTAGTGGATTTTCTGTTGTTGTTGTTGAATTAATGATTAGCTAAAATGATGTACAAGCTTATAAACAGTGGATCTTATGGGATAAATGATTTGTCATCGCTTAATCCTGTGTCTTAAGATAGAAGCTGGCAGCCAATGACAATAAAAGGCACTGAAACAAAGCTGAAGTGGTGGCTGATCTTTTTTGAACATCGCGATTACGCAATTCCTTCGCCTTTTAAAGTTGTGGTTCAATGTCACCAATAAGCATTTAGGATTATTCACACCTACAATCCTTCACAGCTACACCTCTGTGAGCTGATGAAGATTGTAGTACTTGGTATTTTTCTCCACATTTTAGCCGTTTCTTTTACTCGGGCGTGTAATCTTAGCAATTCCTGGCTCTTTGACGACGATTCCCGCTCGGCCCCCCTTTTTTTTTTTTTGCCTTCAGGTCCACCCTCCCTTGTTAGGAAAGAACCCGCCCCCCCCGTCTTTTGTTTCCGTGCGAGCACATTTATGCAACTATTAATCATGACCCTGTAGGTGACACCAATTTAGCTGCGTGACAGTTTTTGTTAGTCCGCCGGGGCCCAGAAAACTCATATGGAATCCATTTGCTAGAGAGAGGTATGTATTTTCCAAATAGCATCACAGGGCCACTTTTTCTCCCCCTCTCTTTTTTTTTTCTGAGACGATTCTCTGTGCCCTCTTTGTTGCATGATTTGTGGTCAGGTAAAGTCATCAGCCATGAGAACCTGTATTCGCCAGACAGTTGGAGATTCGCTTTCACAACACGCTTAAGATACAGAGCACGGCGGAACGAGTGTCCGCGAAAGCCTTGGCGAAATCCAGCACTTAATCCCTTGTGATCATCGCGCTGTCATGATGTAACAAGTCCTCCTTTTATTTTTCAAGGCGAACATGAACTGGCGAGACATTAAAAAAAAGTGTGTGTGTGTGTGTGGGGGGGGGTGTAGGATGGATGGAGGCTTTAAAACGTATAGTCATGAACTCAGTGTAGAGGAAAGGGAAAGAAAAAGAATGGACGTGTGAGAGAAGTGTAAGAGAGAAACAGAGGTGCCTAAGACAAAAGCAGCATTGTATCATTTAAATGACTTTGACTCTGAAAACGTCTCAACCTTCTCCAGAGGCCCGGCGCCATAAAGCACGGAGACGGAGCTTGGCAGGAACTCGGGCCAGGCACTTCCAGGAAAGACAAGATGTAAAAATCGATTTGCTGTGAAAAAGGTAAACAGTCGGAAATGACAAATATGCGCTTTTTTTCCCCTCCACACACTTCTGGTTTTTTGAAGCTAAAAGAGATGCATGAGAGACGAGGAGATCAAGAGACGCGGTGTTCAGTGAAAGCGGACGCTTTCGGACGCCTCCCTGTACCAGCTGCACTGAAACGTCCAACCTGTTTCCTTAGCTGTTTTCTTAAAAAAAAAAAAAAAAAAGTGACAGATTGAGATTGGCGGTATGTTTAGTGCCTAGGTTTATTTTTTACAGTCAGGGTGGCTCGATACGGACTGCAGGTGTGTGCTAACTTTAACTCTCGGATTAAAAAAAAGGATACTGAATCAGACCATCCCTTTCCTAGTCACTGCATTCGTATGTCCTTTGTGTGTATTCACCAAACTCGATTTGCATTAAAAGGTTATGAAGAAGGTTGGGGTTGAAGAGGTTCTCAGCCTACTGTAGTAATACTATAAGCATCGCAACAGCAACAAAAAAAGTTAATCCTTACCAATTAACATCTAATACTTTTGGTAAAATAATTCAGAGAAAATCCTGGAAGTCTGGTGCGCTTTCTCAGCTATGTACTTCTTGGCCTGAGAGTTCGGTTCGCCTGGTTTACTCATGGCTCAGGGCTCGGCTGTGAGGTTCTCTGGCGCTCTGCGTGTTATGATCCCAGTCTGGACTTTCTTGAATTTAGTCATGCAAGACCCCTAATTACAGCCAAAGGAAGTAAACTATGAAAATATAACTTTTCTGCTTCCTGAAAAAAAAAAAAAAGTGGCACGGATAGTGCAAGCCTTCCCTACTGAGGGTGTGCATAAATACCAAGGATGTAATGGCAGTACGTAGGATTGGACGTCCAACGTATTTCCAGATTTTAATAGAATTTGGACGGGTTTAGGTTCCTGGTTTGGAGTTTGTCATGTGTTGGAGTTAAGGCTATGAAATGGATGACCTTAAACAAGTCGAAATGTCATTCAAATACTTTAACCTTGAACAAAGAGGTCTGAAAAGGTTCGTTACGTCGTGTTTTTCGAGGTAACAATCCTCTTTTCATGCCATCTTGTGTTTAGGGAAAAAAAAAAAAACGCTCCAGAGCTTGAGAAACTCCTTAGAAAAATAAAGCAGCTGAAGGTTTTCCAGAACATAATTAGCTTGATTTTAGCCTGCAGATATTTTCATTCTCTCTCTCTCTCTCTCTCTCTCTCTCTCTCTCTCTCGCTCGCTCTTTCACACGCTCTCAGGCGGTGTAACTCGAGTTTGAATACAGTTTGAATTTGATACAAATTAAACCGGAACCTTGCCATAACCTTAACCGTTCCTGTCCTGTGCATGCTAAATGATGTAAATTTATCGGAGTTTTGAAATGGCGTTGTCGCGAGCCTCGTCTTAGCTGCGCGTCATTGCTACGTGTCTTATTCTGCACTTCTGCAAATTCTCCCTCGCAAACAAATCTGTTGCCGAGGAAAAGACGGCAAATAAGAGAAGTTCGAGCGACCCGGCTCCATCTGCAGATTTATTGCACTGTGGCTTTTTTCCGTTAGCACTCTCTCTCTCTCTTTCTCTCTTTCATTCTCTTTCTGTACCCCCGCTGCTTTTCTCTTTCGGCTCCGACTTTGTGAATCGGCCAAAGCTGGCACAAACAGGTGGGGGCCATCTTGCTCATTCATGTGCTGAGCGTCTGCTTCCCCCCGTAATGAATCAGGAGCTACAGTGTGGCTCCAAACCAAATTCTCTAATAAAGCAAAAATGTCCCACTTTTGACTCCACAACTGATTTTTCCACTCGAGTCGCAGATTCCGACGGGTTTCCTGCCTTTGGAGCTTCATCCTTTTCTTCCTCTCTATGTGTAAATGAATTGAAGCTGAAACGGATTTTTCTCAGTCATGTCATGTCCACTCTTCAAATCTCTACGCATTCTTCTCGCATGCTTTCCATCATAAAGGTCATCATCACAGCACATACTCTGGTTATTAGGAATTGAAACCCCATTCATTCTGTCTGCTTTTGCAAATGTTTATTTTCTAGATTGAAAATAAAAACGGTTTGAGGTTGAAGTAAGCGTTTACATTCAGAACGTCATGAGCAATCTCGTCTGCGTGTGTGTTAAGCGTATCGAGGTTATAGGCGGCTTACACAACTTTAAAACTAGGCTATGAACAAGACCGAAGTTTCAAATGTGCATTCAAATACTTTAACCTTGAAATCTCCCCTCGCAAATGTGGCGCTACTTTTTTTTTTTTTTCATCTTTTGAATGTTTGAGTGTTTGATAGTTTGAGGTCTATAGCAGAAAGCGCTAGGGAATTAATGTCATTCATATGCCCTGCGGAAATTACTTTTGAAATGCATATAATCTAAAACATGCAAATGAGGCTGACTTTATGCACCCTGTTTAATATGAATTATCATTTTCTGAATACCTATTATTACTGCGTACATTTCTCCAATTATGTTGTTCTTTTTTTGTCACTTAGGAGCAATGGCGTGCACACACACACACACGTTCACGTTCAAGTATGACACCCTCCCATTGAGACAGACAGAGAGACACAGAGAGAGAGAGAGAGACACACAGGGGAAGAGACAGAGAGAGAGAAAGAGAGACAGAGACACAGAGAGTGAGAGAGAGACACACAGGGGAAGAGACAGAGAGAGAGAGAGAAAGCGAGAGACAGAGACACAGAGTGAGAGAGACACACACACAAGGGAAGAGACAGAGAGAGAGAGAGAAAGAGAGACAGACAGAGAGAGAGAGAGAGAGAGAGACGCTGTGGTTCAGTGTGCATTTCTCCTGGATTTTTCCTCCAATGTTTTAATGACGTGTAATAAGTCTGATAATGACACAAAAGCATCTGCTTATGTTCTGCAGCAGCATGAACACATGAAAAAAAGAAACCTGTCGGAATAAACGAGGTGAAAGTTCTAACACACACTCAGCTCTTCTCTGAAGTATCTTCCAGTCTGACTGAATAAGACATGTAAAAAGCAGAAAGCGCCCAATTCACGTCTAAACCGAAATATTTGTGTAGCTTTACCGTGAAGCATTTTATAGCTTCCTTTCTTCAGTTTTGACCCTCCGTGACGAAGCCTGGAGCCGAGCAATTAATGTTTTTGTCTTTGTTAAAGGTTACCCCTCCCGTGCTTTTTTCCGCTAAATTGAATTGAAGGCATCCTTCCACCACCCCCACCCACCCCTCCCTCTCTCTCT
>JAOVVF010000001.1:9817380-9849170 GCA_028565595.1 Duopalatinus emarginatus
CCAATCACACCCCAAATGAATTACCTTCTTAATTTATTTATATTACGCCATGAATTATTCTATTAATATTAGTATGATGCAAATTAGTAACGTTTCCTCCCTTGTTCATTGTGCTGATATCAATTTGCATTCAAGTCCTGAGCTAATTTATAAAACAGACATTTTTTATTGTAATCAGACGCGCTGCTGAAAGTAGGAATATTTCAGCTTTTGTATTTTTATGGTGGCAGTTTTGAAAGGTAGAAAGCAGAACTGATGGCATTGACTGACTGACAAAAAAAAAAAAAAAACGTCTCTCTCACTCTCTGTGTATGTTTAGGTGCCTTGGACCCAGTTCAAGAGTAGTAAAATTCAATTAATTTGAAAAGTGGAGACGCTATCATTTCCCGCTATTTCTCCTCCGAACCCCTTGTTTTTATTAGGTAGTTATTAAATTTTATTTGATTAAAGCCACTTTGATCCAATCAATTAATTAATTCAGAAATGCACCGTTCCCGACTTAAAGTGATTTTTTTATTTTTATCATATCCACTTGCTTTTTCAGGCAAATTTATTCGGTCCATTATGACTGCAATTTGGGGGATGTGTAGAATTACCTACCTGTCAGATTATATCTTTAAATATTTACTGTAAGTGTGTGTAGTTTGATATATCATGTCAATGAAATAAGTTTAGTTAACAAATACCCTGAAATGTTATTAGGATTGCACAATATTCTAAATGGATACAAATACAGATACACTATACTGGAAATGTTAACACGCCATATGGTTGTGACGCAACAAAACAATTGTTCATACTTAGTAACCGCCTGGTCATACTCATGTTCATAGTGCTTCAGCTAAAACAAACAATGTACATCTCTATTAAAAAACAAACCGGTTCCTGTTTAGGCCACATCCAAGTCCAATCTAAAAATCTGGAGCACTAAACAGACACAGCTATACTGTAGCCAGTGGCATTGTTGGCATGTTACTCCTAATAAACACTTGGTTTGTTGTTGAACACCTGAAGTTGCTTCCGTTTACAACTGACCTTAGTTGCTAAGGTCATAATGTTACACTGGTTAAACTAAGCTTGACTTTGGAGCTGTGGGTTTGATCAGTCATGGTGAGAGATCTTGGCATGAGATGTGCTCTGAAGGCCGCATTCATAAACCGTTGGTGTTGTGTTGTGTTGTAAGACTGATTATTAAACTAAAGCTAACCTTTTATGCTAAGTACAACTTGGCATATTAGTTCCTCAACCCTGTAGTTGGAGCGCGAAGGTGTTCTCATACGCCAGGAGATTTGACCCGTACGTATGAACGCTGGATTCTGTCTCGGTCTTGTGTCTGCTAACTTTTAGCGTTCTGTAACCGATAAACGCGATGTCTGCGAGTACCCTGCACCTAGTCCAAATATTTGCCAGGATCTGCACGTGTTTTATGGAGACGGAGCCTCATATAGCAAGCTCCACTCTTTTAAACGTCGAGGGTTGCCTGGAAAATCACTTACTGTAGGTCAGAAAAGAGAGAAAGAAAAAAAAAAAACAGGGTGGTGGTGGCTGAGTGAATGTTTGCCCTGGTGGCTTGCACACACACACACACACACACACACTTGCTCTGAAAACGATCTCATCAAGCCGGAATGTCTGCAGTGTTTACCTATCGCGGCAGAGCCCACCTGATTGAAGGCCTAATCTTTATGGACTCTGCAAACAGGACTTTGCCTCTTCCGCCTGAGGACAGAATATGGCCATATATGCATGGCGAGAGCACCATATGGCACATATGAGCGCTTCTTTTCTTTTCCTTACTTTCAATGCTTTTCTTTTATTATGGCAGATTCCTCTCCTTTCATATTTGCCCTCCTTTTCTATACCCAGTGTGAATCTTCTTTTTTTTTTTTCTCCCCCTCACCACTTCGAAACGTCCTTGATAATTGAATTGTCCTTTACGCACTTCAAATGGTTATTGTGACGGTCGTCAATTAAGCGTTTTCCTCTGAAGGCTTGGCAGATATATGTAAGAGCATGAAAAAAAAAAAGAAATCACGGGATACGACCTGGCATGGGTTCAACAAGAGACGTATCCATTCTGCAGAAAGTGGGACGCTAGTCTTTAACCTAGACACGCTATTACCATGAGATCAAAGTTGTATCATCAGCATTATGAATATAGATGGTTTTGTTCATTTTCTCGCTCCTTTTATTCCCTCTTTTCGTCTCGCTCGGCGTGTTAAGAAAATGAATAGGTTATCTTTGGACGGTTCTCGTTTTTTCTTTTACACTGAAGTAATGTAGGGTTGCCGGTACTGAAAATATTAATGAAACTAGCATTCATTCCCAATGTTTGCTTCTGACAGACTTTAAAGCAGACCATAACACACATACACACACACACATACACACATCCTGGGTCAGTGAGGAGGAGAACAAGTCTGGTAATTCCTCTTTGAAGCAGAGCATAGAGCAGAAGAAGGGATCAAGTGCTGCTCCATCTATGCGTTTTGTGTACTAATGAGTCTCACCTGCATGTCTTGGACCTGCTCCAGACGATCACAAGATTGAAAAGCTCGTGACAATAACGCACAAAATGAAAAACCCTAACACACAAGACCTACATATGAGAACATCTTGTACCAGGTGTGAAGGAATATTCCCAAATGATGTACATCTACAGAGCACTCAGGACATCCTTTCCCCTTCAGTCGTGTCTGAAATTCCATGGGCGCATTCAGATCCTCATTTCTATAAGCAAGCGCCGAGACAAAAGGCCCTCCATGCTGGAGATGCAGAATATTGGTCTCTTTTAATGCCACGAGTGCTTCAAGTGAGTGGCCGGAGGGACAGCAGATGAATGCCGAGTGGAACAAGCTGGAGAAAGAGGGCTTCCTTGTTAAAAAAAAAAAAAAGCGAGAGGGAGAAAGAATCGCATGAGTGCTTGGCTAAGCGGTCTTCAAACGGCGAGCTTTCCTTTACTGTCAGGACATTCCTGAGAGGCTGATCGCTAATGAGACTTGGGTGGCTGAAGCGCTTTGATGCCTCTGAGGAACGAGCAAGGTGAGGTCTGCCAGGAGACACTAGGAGTTTAGAGTAGCTCTTTTTGGCAACCTCCATGCTCTTCTCTTAGTCTCTTCCATTCGTTTGTTCTCGCCTCTGTTCATTTGCAAGGGTCGAACATTTCCGTCTCTCGCTGCGGCCCTCGATAAGAAACAGAGGTTGGGATTGGGTCCCGAGTTAGCGTTGGGGGTAGAAATTTGTTCATTGGCGGAAAAATGCCCATGTGAGATCACATGATTTCGATTTAGCATTAGACGTAAAGCGTCATGCGTACAAAACAAGTTCTTATGCTATAGTAACTATAAAGTTCCCTCACTAGCATTGCTCATTTTCCCCCACCCCACACAAACCGCAGTGTGTTGTGTTATAGGGAAACCACAAAGCTGAGGACTCCTAACATAATTGTTAATGTCTCCTTACAGAAAATTTCACCATATCAATGATTGCATATACTTTTTTTCCCCGAGTTAAATAACAGCATGTTTAACACCTAGCTTTTCTGAAAATCTTAATGACCACACATGACCACACCACCTCTGCCAGTAACACCTCTCACAAGTACGTACACAACACACACACACACACACACACACACACACACACACACCAGTTTTCACCTTCACCAAGGGCCTATTGACATAACTAACTGCCAAAAAAAAAAAGAAAAAAAACCCCCACACAAATATTTTGTTAGGTTTTGAAAACATTACACAATGTAACAACATGTGTTGTCATCCAGAGTTGCATTAAATATTGATCTTGTTGCTGATGGGGGAATCAAACAAAAAAACAAAAAGCCTCAATCCATCCATCTATCTATAGGAACAACAAACCACCAATTTCTTAATGAGGACCATCAAAAATGTCCTCACAACATGAAAATATCACATATTCCTATCCTTAGGGACGACTTTCGGTCCTCACAATTATATAAAGACATGCCCGTGCATGCACACACACACACACACACACACACACACACTCACACACACACACACACACACAAGGACACACCTGCCCTCTGCCCCTTGGCCCCGTGACCAGCTTTGAGGGTTGCTAACACAAATACACCCTATCCTTCCGCACTTTTTGGGTGTTTGTATCTCCAGGGCAGTTCTTCCTGTTCAGCCAAATAAATAAACAGGATTAATACGAGTCACTGTACCACCCAGGGCTTTGGTAGTTTCTTTTTTTTTTTTTTGAATGAGCCTATTTATTTCTAGATCTTGAAATGCTAGATCTTTAAATCCAGCTTCAGACTGAATGGAATTTGTGCTGGATTTTTTTTTTTCCACTTGGCAAAAAATCAAAAGGGTGACAGTACATCCTAGAGTATTAATTCAGCTTCCACTTCAGCCTCTTTTAAGAATCTGTTATTCCCCCAGGCTAGGCCTCTTCAGTGTTGACCGAATCCTCTCCCTCGCTAAATAAGATGCTAACGGAGGCCAAAGGGGGAGCGACGGGAGGGAGAAGGGGGTGATTTGGAGTGTGCACTTCTCAGTGGAACTGATATCGCATAGGTAGCCCGGGGGCGAATGGGAGATGTGTCAGCACAGTCGAGTCTGTCTCTCCCAATCACGTCAGTTTTGTATTTGTTTTATTAATAAGGAGCGTTCCTGAGGGGTTGACGCAAGGCTGTCGAAACAGGCTTTTGGGGACTTGTGCAAATAAACCTGCATAAAGCGTTTTTTTTTTTTTTTTTTTTCCACACCAAGAGTTATGAGTGTGGTGAAATGCTTAAAAAAAAAAAGTCAAACAAAGAGAAGCTACAGGTGCTGAAAAGACAGGGAACATTTCAGATGAAAAATGAGCCATTGTGTACTTTAGTGTACACCTGATTAAAAATCAGTACAGCATGAAGTAGGTTTAAAAAAAACCTGTCCGTTTTATTTACAGTTGAATTTTATGTCTTAAAAAGCGTTGATTCAGTCGGTCCGGTTCTAACACCAGATCATCATCTGTTTACTCAAACAGCTCTGATATTTCCAGTCTCATGCTAGTCAGCTTGTGTGTTGCTAATTAGCCGACCGCTGAGTCATTACAGTAGCCTCTTCCTATAGCGGCGCTACATTCAGGAACATGAGAAAAGCAGCTCGTGCGATTTTGTCGTTAGGATCTAACAGCGAAACTGCCATTGTAACTGCTAACTTCTTATAGTAAACAAATACAGCATCCAAACTAATTTGTGTATTATTTGGTTGGTGCTGTATTTGTTTGCTGTAAGAAGTTGGCAGTTGCGTCCTACCACAAAGTCGCTAGTGCTACAGTCACTGAACCGGATACGTATCGAGTACGATAAATAGAACATGGAAACAGCTAGTGAAAATCTGACCTCGAACTCGTACTGCTGTTGTGCATGAGATCATATTTTATCCTGTCAGACTTAAGTTTTCAAGAAAGAAAGAAAGCGAGACCAGTGGGCATTACTCAGGCATGGTTGGTTTTGGTGTTGGTACAAAATATTGAAACAGGAAACTATTCGAGTCGTGGTCTTCGAGAGTTTAGGAAAGTCTAAATGAATACTTTCCACCTCTGCACATGGGCCTGTAGAAGGCAAAACAGAGGAGGCGGAAAGAATTAAAGAAAGAAAGAAAAAAAAAGCCGACATGGAAAGCGGACCACCAGGCTGTATTTCATTTCCGTAAATATAGTTAAACTTGTCATTGTGACCAATGAGTTCTTTTTTTTTTTTTTTTTTCTGAGAAGTTGTCTTTTTTTAAGCAAAGCAGTCTGTCAACATTGCATCATGAGTTAAACATATCAGAAGAGTTCAGTTTAATAGGTTTGCGTAAATATATAGTATAGAATTCAGTTTTTATGGAAATGGCTGTATTACATTCAACCCTGATGCGCTAACATGCAAATTCAGATTACTGGGCTGGATAGTGACTTTAGGTGCTTTACAGATGTTAGTTCCAGTCAGCTCGATCTGTATGCGGTTCCCTCACTCTGCCTTTCTGGAAGACTTGTAGTTCTGTGGAGCAAGACTGGATTGGACATCTTGGATCAGCTCACAAATCCGATACTGGATCCTAGAGGAGCTTGCAGTCAGCTCGAGAGATGTACATATAACTCCTCGACCCCAGTAATACCTCTACAAGAGCCGAGAGCTTGAGAGAACTTTACTGATGGAATCTTTGGCCGTCGCTGCTATGATTTGGGACGAAAGGTCAGGATTCAACCTAGAAATATTTGTTCGTAGCGTTTTAATCTTTTATTATATGCAAACCGTTCCACAGTTTTTTGGACTTCTTGGTGAACCCTGTTGCCCAAAGCAACAAAAACAGATAGAAGGGGAGAAAATTAATGTTTTTTGTGTTTTCCTCTTTTATGTAGCATGGAGGAAAAAGCCCTAATTTGTTAAGGGCTTGAAGTGACAGCCCATGTGAGACAGAGAAAGAGAGAGAGAGACAGAGACAGAGAGAGAGAGAGAGATTTCAGATGCCTGGGCGTCTGCTGGCAGTAAACAGGGAAAGCAAAGGTTTAATTCTGGGAAGAGCAACACTTAAACATAAATGATACAAATTGTGGTTTGTTTCATCATTTCCTGAGCTTATTTTTATTCCCTGTGATACTTCCCTAAAATGCAATGCATGTTAAAAAAAACAAAAAAAAACAGAAAATACAAATCTGTAAAGCTGTTACTTTTCACTTTCCTGCAGTTGTGCGTTTTTTAGAAACCAGAACTTGGACCAGGTATTTATTCCCCAGTTGCCCTTCGCCTCAGCAACTCTCGGTATCAGCAGTATAAACAGGCGGCTTTTACCAGGCGGTTAGGAGCGCTTTCAGGATTGCTCACTGTAGCCGCCGTACTTGCAGAAACAGGATAAAGAATGAATCATGGGCCCCTCCGCCCTCTCGTCTAAGTGCCAAAGAAAATCTGCTGATCGGAGAAGTTAAAAAAAAGGTAGAAATTAAAAAGCTTTCAGCTCATGAACAAATGTGTTACATTACCACAGAAAGACTCACATTTTTTTTTTTTTTTTAAACCTACAGCAACCTGACTGATTTTGACTCCCTTAAGCAAAGGCAAGTTCGGTCCCATTTTCCGTCCAATTAAAAGGCAAATGTGCATTTTTATTTGCTCAGTTTCCCCCTCTAGCCTCGCAAACGCACGCTTTATCTCTTAGATCTGAAGAAGAATGCCCCTCTCTCTCTTTCTCTCTCTCGTTCCCCTTCTCTCCTGTGCGTTACACCCCTGGGAGGAGGAATGCATCTTTCAATATTCTCGAAGGTCAAAGTTCAGCTGGAAGAGGGGAGGGCTCAAACGAGACCCGGCAAGCCTTGACACCGGCTGAGGCTGCCAAAAACAATTACAAGACTCGGCAAAACCGCCGTCTCACAGTCGTAATCAGGGGTTCCCGACTGCTGATTTATTGGCCTGCTTTTTTTTTTTTCACGACCTCCCATTATGGCTGCGATCTATGCCCATTACCGAATATGACAAGGCTTCCTTGCACGCTTACGCGTCCGGCTGCTTCTGTCACACTGCCCGGCGTGATGCTTTTGGCCCTGTGTACCTTTGCCAAGCTTGTTGGCGTAGGAGCTCTGCTTTATCAGGCTCTTTGAATTACAATTTAAGATCTAGAATAGAAGATCAAACAGGTCGATGTCGTATTGAGAATATGAAGGCAGGACTTAGAGAGCGAGTCGAAAAAAAAAAAAGAGAGGAGAGCGCTGATGTGAAGAGGTTGAGAAGATAAAATGGTCGCTGGCATTTCTTTTACCTGTCGTTTCTTTTACCACTGTATCACAATTCCTCATCAACAGAGATGTTATTAGGATAATATATAAACTGTAACTATTCAAAGTCGCTCCCTAGCACCTCATTTCCTTCTTGTGTGGTTTCCATAGTTTGAATTTTGGGCCACAACTGTGATTGAGCTTCAGCACTTTTGAGTGCTAGCTAATGTATTTATGACTCGTCCACCACGATAATGTCATTTCCAGACAGGACAGATGGATCATTCGCATATTGAATCTGGATCAGTTATCTTTTCATTCATTCCACCCCTGTGATTTCCTGTGAAAGAAAAGGATGCCTGCTATCAGTCTGCTGTTGCTTCACGGCTTGGCTTCGAGGTTTATCCAAAGTCAAACCGCCCTCATATTGGTTTGCAGGCCTCTATAGCTCCGGATACGCCGGCATCCCTTTCAGTCATGCCAGCTAAGCATGAACGCTTCATTTGCCCGCTGTTAGCAGCTAAACTTTCACCAGGTGGCTTTGAATGACACGCTTTATGAACCTTGTGCCGTGATGAAAGTTCTGAAATCTGATTCAACCTCGGCGTTTCAGGTGCCTCCCCAGAGTTTTTTTTTTTTTTTTTTGCGTGTGTGCTAACAGTATTTTAGACAAGCTGCTCACTATCTTTTAGCTCTGCAGCTGTTGTTGTGGCTGGCCACATGTGCCGGATAGCACCATGCCCTGATAAATCCGCTCCCACAACAAACACGTTACGCTCTTTATTCCCTGCACCACTTCTTCGTAGTGGATTTCTCAGAGACCGAGACATCAAGCCTTCACCTGCTGTTGTGTGTTTTTTTTTCCTCTTTCAACATCTCCTCGTCTCTGTCTTGACTCTGTTTTTCACCAATGAAACATTTGCCCCTCGTTCCCAGGAGCTAATCATTGCTCAGATGCCTGCGTGGCATTTTGTTCGACAAGCCCGGGGTTGCACAGACACAAAGGCATAAACAAAACCAAACAAAACTTTATTTTTAAATCTGGAAAAGGCAGAAAGACGAGCTTGTGCTTGTTATTAGAGGAGGCGCGGGTCGCGTTCACACATTTGAAGGTTTTGTTATGTATCCCTCGCTCCAGCAGCTCTCATCGTCTCTCTCCCACGCTCTTCTCTTTGCTTCTTAACCTTTACTCATGCATTCCTGACTTGTTCAACGTTCTGTTTTCTTTGCCATCTCGCAAGATAAAAAAAAAATACAGGTCTATTTTTTTAATGTGTTTGGCAATGGCTTTCTAATTAAAAGAGACTGTTGGTGGTGTTGTAGCACCTGCATCAAAACTCAGATTCTCAAAAGACACCTCAAAGTAAGACGGGACTCGGAAATAGAGCTGATTTTACGTACGTATGGTAATTTTTTATTACTGAATTTTTGGCGGAAGGGGAGCGCGACAATCCCAGTTTGAGTTCTCTGATCAGCACCCTGGTACAGGAGCATTCTCCAAGTGAACATCTGCAAGACCTTGTACTCGGTTTTCAAGTGTTGCTTGTTTTTTTGTTTGGGATATTAAGAGGCTCAGGTGGTGTCCTGACCCTTTCCAGTGCGAACGACGGCCAGTCAATTTGTTTACCCAGAGTTTTCAAGGTTGCCAGATGTGACATTGCTCTTTAGAAAAGCACAAATTCTCAGCACAGTCACAATGATTACAGTTGGTTAGATTTAGTGCATTTGCATGTTTTTTTCTTACAAAACTTGTTTGCTTGCTGAGACTTGAACATGCCCAGAGCTACAACTTAGGCAATTGCAATCATTCATGGTCATTTATTCTTTGTTTGGTTTAAACCTCTCTCTCTCTCTCTCTCTCTCACTGTCCCCGTTCACTCAGGTGCCACGTGATGATGGTAGAATCAGCAACTGAGACCATTCGAACAGCGTCCTCCAACCAAAACGGAGTCAGCAGCCTGACCAGCCAATCGGAGGGCGGAGGAAGAGAAGGCGGGTCTAACGGTGACGCCAATGGGGAGATCAGCCCCGTGGATTTACTTCACCTACAACAGCAGCAGGTGTGTGTCTGTGTTTTGTGTGAGATTATAAAAAAAAAAAAACACTCAGGAAGGCTGTTGGTTGCTGGTAGTTGTGTCTTGTGCAATTACTTCGCTTGTGTAATGTATAAATACCCAAGTGGTTTTATGATGAGCAAACTCAGTTTCAGTTTACAATACACAGTGGATTTCATAGAGCGGATTGCACAAGTTCACCGTCACATGTTCAAGTGTACATTGTAGATTTCCTCATCCCTCAGGTTAGGTATTATCACCAGCTTATCGTAGGTGAATAGAGAGTAAATAACCTACATTTGGCAAACGTTCACATTTCTAAAGACACCGATATGAGCTAATTCATGTCTCTGTAGTAATGACAAACTTTGTCCTCTTTTAAACTGTACAAACGTGTTCAGCAAGTATGTATGTAACAAATATCTAGCATGCTTTCTCAGAAGAACAAGTTCTAGTCTACCTAATGATCCAAACCTGAATGGTGCAGGCGATCAGAAACCTAACTAGGCTTTTAAAAATAAGTGAACATACACTAAAGCGTGTACACCAGTCTAAATCTGGGTCATCCCAGATGTGTTTAATAACGTGTTGAATGAATGAATGCAGAGACGTTTGTACATGTACCAGGTGTCCTATGGAATGCCAACTACACAAATCTGCCACCAATTATATTATAGATTATTGTATTATAGAGCTGCCACCAACCTATCTATTTTGCACAAGTTTGTCTGTACCAGGCACTCAGGATACAGAATGATCTAGCTGGATGTATTCATACAGAGTAAGGGAAAGGAACCGGTATATGGAAACGACATGTGTAACCTGAGTGGCTAACACATGCTTCCTTCAACACATGTGAAGTGAATCCTGTCCTCTCTATTCTACATACATAAGCTCACAGACAGGAATCTCACGATTCCCTGGTGTCGCTCTGATTAATGAGGAATGAGAGAGTAAGCCGTTCCTTGGCGTCATCAAGCTCCTCAATCTCCCAACAATAGTGTGAATGCTTTTCTGATGCACCACTCGGGAGCCTTCTCCTGACAAGGTTTTTAACGTAGCGCAATGTGTTTATACTGTCAACAAAAAGTCATTCAGCCAGTGTTTTGGCTATGAGATGTAGTGTTCTGTCCTCACATCGTAAAAGGTTATTCGAGTCCCTATTTTGTCTGTGCGGAGACTGATGTGTGTCGTGCACGCTCCAGTTACAGTGTTGAGGTGTATCATGTCACCGTGAAGTGAAATATCTTTAAACGGACACCAAGAAAGAAAAATTAAACATGCTCGCTTTGCTAGTCTCGCGTATTCTTGTCCCAAAGCTCGGGTTAGCGCTTTGTCCAAGCCAGTAACATTAAAACCAAAGCAAACCGTGGACTCAAATTAGCTACCGTCAGCTATCCTTTTTTATTATTACGGTTAATAAAAGCAGCAGATTTGCCCTAACACTTTTTTGGTTCCTCTCCAGTCGCTTATCGATTGCTTCAGTCCCAGACCACAGTGCAATTCTGTTAATGCTCTCAATAGCATGTTGCTTTAGATGACACGTCAGCACGAATAATGTTGCACCCCGCTCTGTTTTCTGCTCTGGCCCGTGCGTCAGTGTCTCCCCTGTCCAGCGCGTCAGCTGGAATTTCCTCACTGCTTCCCGGACCTTCTTGGCTGAAATACTTTCACTTTTCGGTCGCACCACCCCCCTAAACACAGGCCAGACGTTCTCGCTGAGGCCAACAGAAGCTGCGCGGCGATTTTGATAGCGTAAAATGAATTGAGTGAAATGCTGGCGAGCTTTCAGCCCAACGATGATGTTGGCTTCACTCGTCAGCTTTCTGAAGTAATATCAGTAAATGTGATATTGTTAAAGGCTGCGAAAGTGCAAATCACAAAAAGGACGAATGTATGTGTGCGGATAATCCACAGTGACTGCAGAATGATCAGAGTCTATTAGCTGCCTGTAGACGGCCAAAAGTTTAAAAGTTACCAGATGCCCTTTAGTGTGAGGACCTCTACCGAAAGAAAGAGAGAAAGACCCCTGCGTTCCCCTGATCCCACCCCCTTCACATGTCCCTGCTTCTGTAAATTGAAATAAGCAAGAGGAATTCTAATGAAGGTAATTGAAGTGAATTGCTTTTCCTCTTTGGTTCCCTTTCTCGGTTTCTTCATGCATGTGTGTGTGTGTGTGTGTGTGTGTGCGTGTGCGCGCATGTGTGTGTGCGTGTGGAGCCTCCCACAGAGTAAGTGAGAGGCTTTACCTCACACAAGCATCCCTTTCTTCCATGGCAGGTCTGTGTTATTGCACCTGTGTGGTCACGTGAGCCAAAGCCTTTAATTAGAAAGAGAAATGGCCAGTTACTCCTACTCCAAACCATTTCCAATGTCAAACATATGCCATGCACACAGCCTCGCTAATGCACACTGTTTTCCTTTTCCTGCTTCTCATTGCCTCACATACACACTGCTTCTGTGGTGTCTAGAATTTGAGGCCAGGCCTTCTTAGCATAAATAGATAATAATATATGATGGAGAAGAAAATACATATTTTGAAAACATGAAGAAAATAGAAAAAAGGGCTTACTTTTTAGTCTCCTTGATCAAGTATATCTTGTGTTGCTGCTCGGGTTTACATGAGGGTAGTATACTATTGCAGGCGATCCTTTATCTGGATAAAAAAAAAAAAAAAAGGTTTTATAAGTAGCAGTTCTTATTATTTTAGATTCACCATAAACACACTTTTTTAAACCTGCAACAAACCTAAATATAAATCTAATTACTTTGTTTTGTACTTGTATGAACAGCCAAAGAACTAAAGGTTCTCTAAAGATGTACTCTTTCGACTACCTTTTTAACACCTTTAAAAATACAATAAATAATGCAAGTGAGTTCAACATTACTTTAAAAACAGTATATTGCAGTATATTTAAGTATATGAAGGTGAACTATTTTGCCTTACTGTGTTTGCACACAGAGGAATGTGACCGCCGCATTTAACCCATCCGTGCAGTAAAACACACACACCAATAACCACTAGGGGGCAGTGAACACACTTGCCCGGAGCGGGGGGCAGCCCCAAACCACAGCGCCCAGGGAGCAGTTAGGGGAGTTAGGTGCCTTGCTCAAGGGCACCTCAGTCGTGTCTTGCCCTGGGTGGGGATCGAACCTACGACCTTCCGGTCATGAGACCGGTTTCCTAACCACTAGGCACCGGCTGACCCAAATTTTAATTTTAAGTTATAAGATAAAACAACTGTCTGCTTATAAATATTGGAATCATTACAATGTTTACATTAAGTGAAAAATCTGAAATACGGTAACTGGGACTTCACATGGTTTACTCTGACTCAGTTACAGCTCAGAAATGACTTTCAAGTGAATCCTGAACAGCCGTGGCCTAGTGATTAGGAAACTGTCTCGTGACTGAAAGGTCTCGAGTTGGATCCCTGCACAGGGCGAGACACGACTGAAGTGCACTTGAACAAGGCACCTAACTTTCCCAACTGCTCCCCAGGCGCTGTGGTTTGGGCCTGCACCCCGCTTAGTGCAAGTGTGTTCACTGCCCCCTAGTGTTAACTAGTGTGTGTGTTTCACTGTACGAATGGGTTCAACGCGTAGGTCACATCCCTATGTGTACAAGCACAATAGGCAAATAGTTCACTTTCACTTCACTTTTACTTCAAAAAATCTGCACATTGGTTACATATTACAGTAATGTTTACTCAGAATAGCGTATTCCTAGTCTACACATAAATACATAATTTTGTGTTTACTCAAGGTTTATTTGTGCAGCCGACGTCCAACAGACTTTTTGGCTATGGCTGGAGTTTATTACACTCCATCTGCACTGCAGCAATACTGACCAGTGAGAATATCTCAGCAAGTGTGCCTACTTCAAACAAACAGAAAGAAATAATCAAATAAAAATCCGATGTGGTAACTTGTCATTTCTAACAAGTACGTTCAGTGTTAAAACTAAAGAAATAAATCTGATTTGCTGCTGCTCTGCTGTGTGAAGTCTCAGGCTGTGTGTTTCACAATCCTGCCCCTAGAGGCCTCTTGAATTAAGTGTATATTGATTGATTTCCCTGCTCTAACACTCCTGACTCAACTGAAGCAGACTCTATGTTTAGAAAAATAAAACACTTCATCTGACCATCAACACAAGGTTGTTTTTTTTGTTCAGTAAAGATTCACATCGTCGTAACGTCAGGTTTCAGATCATCAAACCAAAACTGGCAAAGCAGCAGTTTACTCAGAAGAAATGAATCAGTGACCATTTCTTCCTCCAACATCTTTTTTATGTTCCCTTTTCTTTTACCTTCCACCCATAACCTACCATTTAGTGACGTTCGATGCTGTGGGGGAGAACACTTTTATGATAACATATGGCAGTAGTTGTCGTTTAAATGTTCAAAAGCCCATGTGTGTGGTGTGTGAGGTGGGCGTATGTGGGTGCGTACAGGAGTGCAGGTCGTACATTTCCAGAGGCCTTAGGGCCAGAGTATATGAAGCTCCCTACACCTGCTTCTCTCCTGTTCTTGTTTTTTTTTTTTATAGTCTTCATGAGGTGTAATATTCTTGCCTCTCTCTAAAGACAGAAATTTAGAAGGCCCCGCCCTTTACCCCCCAGGGTGCCTGTTTGAACTGCTGTCACTTTTGATGTTGGAGACTTTAACAATACACAAATGTTGTATCAACCACAATACTTCCTTATAATTGCATGATTGAGATAGCGGATCAAAAACTAAAACCACAAAAAAAAAACATTTGAATAAAGATGGAGCGAAGGCTTTGTTTTACTCCTTGTTAGTGCTTTGGTGAAAGGACACACAGCTTTGTTCTGGTTAATCTGGATCAGTTGCTGACCCGGATCTTATTCTTGATGTTTCATTTGAAATCCAACATCACAAATGCTTCGGTCCTTTGTGTCCTTCCTGTCTCCCTTTGTTTCAGCTCGGATTTTGAGTTCTGAGCCAGTGAGCTTGGCATAGACTTTTTTTTTTTTTTTTTTTTTTTGATATTGGCAGCATGGCCACTAGTCAACGTCAGTGCCAGAATTAAATGGTATACCACGACGCTCCTGAATTCTTAAATTCGTTTAATTTTGTGTAACAGCAGCTAATCTTAATGCACTCGTTATCGTTTCTATAATATCAGCTAATTCACAGGAACTGTATGCATCACCCAATCTTATCCTAATTATAAATGGATTAAAAATATACTGTAATTAAACAAATAACTTTTTATAATCATTAACAGAGTGAAATCAAAAGGTTTTTGAAGTCTTTTTAATAATGAATAATGTTTTTTGGGGGGTCTTATTAACCTCAGAAATAAAGCAAGAGACTATTAAAGCTGAAGCTATAACCTTAAACTTGAAGTACCTGAGAAACTGGTACAGACAGGTAGATTGGTGATGACTCCATGATGGAATGGGGTTTGTTGTATGGTGTTCATTGCCTACAGAATATTTCTGCTAGCTTGTGGTGCCCTGTGGGAGAACCTACAAAGTAATAGACTGTTGTGCCAGTTTTCTGTAATTATAATACAGGAATAAAAGTAGTTGACAGATTTGTGTCCTATAAGAGGAATTAAACACGAATGGTTCAGTTAAATAGTAAAATAATCAATGATGCAGTGTTGATTATTATACCTTAACATTTGTTTGTTGTTGGTTTTCACTCTAGTTATAAAAGGACACGGAGAGCCCCTAAGTCTGAAAATAGCAAAGGAAACAGTAAGATCGTATTCATCTAAAAACTGACAAGTTTGAATATCCTGCTTTTCTCTAAGGAACCCTTTAAAGTTTTATATGTCTACGACTTCCTGTAAGTTTCTTATAACTCATACGGCAGGCTCAGTCCGTTGATGGTTTGTGTTTCACTTCTCTCTGGCTCACCTAAAAAAAGCAAAAACAAAGATTGCCACAGTTTTCTCAGGAAGTGCCTCCTAGCCACCCAGTCCCACGCAAACCCACCCACCTGCGTGTACACACACACACACACACTTACTCACTCATACACTCACTAAGCCCTCAGCGCCTCCTCCTCTTTCTGTTTATCGCTCCTACATTGTCTCTCCCCTCCTGATGCACCCTTCTTATCTGCCTCTTTTAACAAACCCGGCTCTTTCACCTGGATGCGGTGGGAGTGGTGGAACTCAGTGGAGCGGAGAGGTGGTGGGGGGGAAGAGGGGGGGAAAAACAGACAGGACACAAAGCACTCTCTCCATGGGCCCCTTCAGAGCCTGGGAGAAATCACAGACATCTCCGCAGCCGTCACAGACCCATAGCAAATAAACAGAGGTGCTTAAGAGCTATGGAAAAGGAGGGGAGAGGGGGGGGGGTGGAAATAGAGCAAGATGAGTCGAGAAAAGAGAGCGAAGGTGTGAGCTACAGGGAGCTAGTAGGTCGAGTTTGGGGTGTGTTAGAGGGAGCGATTTTAAAGACGCTGTAAGGTAGAGAGATAAAGAGAATGAGATGTATTGTGAGCAGATCCAGAGATACACAGAGCAGGATAAGTCAAAGAGGTGTGGACAGATAGGAGATGGGGGCTAAGAGGGCAAGAGAAAAGAGTGGCGAGGCAAAGACGAGAGTAGGGTCGAAGTAATGGGAGGGGAGAAAAGAAGTGAGGAGGGGGGGGGGTTGTAATGCTGAGACGTGTCAAGAAAGGCCGGGGCCCCCCTGAGGAATGTTTCTTGTCTGCTTCACAACCCTGAAAGCAGAAAAAAAAACCCTGCTTGAGGGGGGATGGAAAAAAAAACGAAAAGAAAAACAACAGTACACACTGCCCAAGTCCTTGTAGTATTTCACCCCCCCCCCTTTGCTCCGCAAATCCAACCACAGGGTCTTCTCTTTTCACTGGCATGAGTGTGCTTCACTTCAAATGCCTCATCCACTTCTTTACCTGCACTAGGTTGTCTCTCTCTCTCTCTCTCTCTCACACACACACACACATTTTTTGTCTCCCTTTCCAGTAGACAGTCATTTTGCTTCAAAGCAGGCCTTCAGACAGGATGCTTTCCAAACGGCTCATAGCAGGTTACAAACATCGGTGGGACCAGAGCGGCTCTGCGAAGCCTCATATCACCCCTCCTTTCATAGCTTGCACTTGGTTGTGCAAATGTGTGTGTGTGTGTATCTGACAAAAACCAGGTGCCCTTCTTTTCTTTTGTTTTTTTTTTTTTCTCCGCCTTCTCTACTGCACCCTACTTAGTGCTCGTTTTATGCTCGGCAACTAAAAAGGTTCCACATTGTTTAAACTACCAGGAAACCCCTTGTGCTCTCTCTCCTCACGGGGGCTTTTAGGTGGAGGGAATACCTCACTTTACCGGAACTCAGCCTTGTTTTCACGTAGCGCGGTTTGTGATATTGCACCCGAGCTAACAGGGCATACATGTGTGATCGGGCTGCGTCGAGAGGGACCGAGAGGGAGATACAGTAGGCGGAGAGACATGCATTGCTACTGAAGTGCAATTTTCTTCAGGAGTGCCACTCAACTAAAACAGAGAGGGGGTTGGGGAGAAGGACGGGGGTGGCGGTGACTTCGATTTTTGTTACACGCTAAACAGTGCATGCTGGTGAGAATGGCGGAGAAGTATTGAAAAGCAGGCCCCTTCTCAGGTCTGGGTAACCTTGCAAGAAAGAATGTACGGAGGGGCTCTCATAATTCCTAATGAGTTGTTAAAATACAGTGGGGATATAAGAGACAGACTGAGATGGAGAAAGACAGGGCGAAAGAGAGATGAGGCTGTGTTTGCATTTGGGACAGTGCCAGCCCCTCAGGAGGTTCGCAGTCGTGGCCAACAGACGGCTTGCTTGCTTTTAGGAGGATTTAAGATGATGCATGTGGAAACCATGGATCTCTCATCTCATGCTTCATCGCACAGATGGAGAGACGGAGAGTATGCTTAACTATTGTCTCTCTCACTTCCTCTTCCCCTAGCACACTTACTCGTCTCGTCTTCCCCTTCTGCTTTCACTTTGCTCTGCAGTTGTGTTGCTCATCCTTGCAACCGAACATGTACTTGTTTGTTTTGGTTTGTCTTTCCTGTCATTTTTTTTTTTCTCATGGTGGATGTCCAATTCACTGGCTTAAGAAACGTCTCCTAGATGGCCACCATACTGTTGGAACTTCAGGTCTTGATCTCCCAATGACACAATCTACACTACCGTTACACCACTTGTGAGCTTTCCATCGAATTTTCCAGTTGAGGCTGTCCGATTGCATGACAACCACCAGTCTTCTCAGTGCTCCATTCTACATTAACTTACAAACTTCTGAGATTTCATGGTAACAAATGAGATCACACAGTCAATTGTGGTCTCCAGCCACAGGCATAATGGGATTTGATTATCCAAATTTATGGTGAAAACGTAGACCATTGGATGTAGATTTCTGCCACTTCCTACTTTTGCCAGTCCCTACTAATCTGTGAGGTTAATCTGTGTCCTTCCTACTTAATTGGAGTGCGTTGGAGAGGCTGACACACTGCTCTGGTCCAAATCAGAGATGGGCAGGGCAAATTGGTCATAGTAAGTGCCGTTGCCTAATCAGTTTCAAAACAAACACATAACACTGGACCCAAATCTAGACTCTTTCTGTAATCCAGCTTCTGACAGACCAAGGTAGAAAACAGTTCGGACTTGGACTCATCTGGTGGATTTTGGCCTCAGTCGTTTGGCATTCACTGTGTAGTGACCACCTCTCGTCATTGCAATAAACAAAGCCTGGTCGAGTTTTTGGATGTGGGTGGTGTTGCTGGAGTGACCATTTGGGTGTCAACCTTTTCTGCAATTCTTCAAAAAGAATGCTTTCTCCTTTCTGCCCCTCATCCTCTCTCCCTCTCTGTTTGCCCTAAGCAGCTTAAGGCTACAGAACAAAAGGACAGCATGAAGGGAGGAAGAGATTTGTGGCTTTGAATGAGAGTATGATATCCCTTTTAAGAAGGGGATGAGTGCTTATAGCGTCGAGTAAATCTAATGCTGTCGGCACATTGAAAGGTGTCGTCACTTAAAAGCGTTCCATACTTTTAATTGCCGAAGGGCTGGTTGGACCCCGGTCGACCGAAGAGGAAAGGCCATTCTGAGTTGCAGCATTATGGAGGTTCGGCATATTCGGCTCTGTTGATGGCTTTTTGTAGCACCATAACTATTAGGCACACATAGTTTTCACCTGTCAGAGACGTTTGTAGATATACCAGGGGTCTCATAGAATGCCAGTTAAACAAACCCTATACCATTGTGGAGCCAGCCTACGTCCAGTATTTTTTGCATACGCTCGTCTGTACTAGTTTTCTGGCACTTTATTGTATATGGAAAAGGGCGGTTCGGCTTCTCTGTGACGTCACAGGAGGTTTGCAAGAAAGTCAGACACTTAAAACGTCTCGCAATTCTTAAAACACTAAATGGTTGTTGTATTGTTAATGTTTCCAAGACAGCCTTTCTGAACTTGTTCAGACCGATCCAGACGAAAGATTAAACACCAACACGTGTCGTAACTTATAATCACAAAATCTCCCCAGTTTTGATTTGTTACACGTTCAGTCTTCTATAAGCTGAAGGGGCACATGAGATGTAATGGTTTTCACATGTGCTGTGTGATATCCTATATTCTGTGTTTAATGATTTTTTCACACGTTGAGTCCTAATTCAGGAATGTGGCGAGGTCATATTTATGGACAGGTTATAAAACTAATTTACGAGTTTTTCCAGAGAAACCTTTGAGAGTCTATGCAGGGCCTGACCATTTGTGCATGCACATGTGCATGTGTGTGTGTGTGTGTGTGTGATCAGTCTTTTTGTGTGAAGTCATTTCAACAAAGCCGAACTACAAAATCATGTTTACAGCGATAGTCTGTAGTCTGTTCACGGGTCTATCAGTTTCACTCATGCCACAGTAGTCATGTTCTCTCAGTCAGTGCTAATTAATATACGACTATAAATTATACGACTGCAATAAACAGGTGCGCACAAACACACAAACTCGCACATGCAGTTCCTGCCACTGCACCGAAACCTCTTAATTCAATATCTTGTCACAGCTTTATTGCGTTAGTTCATTTGTATTCATAAAGGGGAAGATCGGGATACGATAATTGTTTAAAGATTGCCAGCTCAGTACATAAGCTAGAATCAATTTCTCATCATCTTTATGTATGTGCATAGATACAGTATATACATGCATCTCATGTACAGGACTGAGTAAATGCCTGTAATCTGTCATTTCTGCTAATATTCAGAGCATTTTGACTTAAGTAGATAAAGTATTTGCTAATATGGGAATTGATGTGAAAATTGATCAGGATTTATACCACATGCCTCGCATAAAACAAATAAAAAGCGAGCCATTGAGGAAAAGAGAACAGCAACCGAGGCGTACGTCTTAACTTATAAAGAGAAACTGAAAATGTTTCATAGATTTATTCTTATACACATTGAAGTGCTGGAAAAAAACAATTTGCTTATATGGATGGATGATGACAAGTGGCAAGGTCAGAGGTCACTGCCTTGGCAATCAGGATTGTGTGAAGTGACCTAGCTAGGCTGAGGTCAGCAGCAGGTCTGTGAAAAAGTTCAGGTTGAGTCAAAGGTCATGAACCCCAGGCCGGTTTGTTTTGCTTCTTTTCTGGGACATGGAGAACCCTTACTGTCATTCAGTCCTCGACTATTGACTAAGTTTTATTTTTAGACTGTTAACGTGTCTCTTTGGTTCCTCTTATCTTTTTTATTCTTTAATAACAAAGCCAGCCTTTATCTTGGGGCAGTTTATGTATATGATGTATAATGTGCTGTACCTGGTGAAGCATGTGTATTTTTCCCCCAGCAGCTCTCGATGCACCACAGACGTTGACCTTCGCCTAGTCGCCATGGCAATTATGAAAGATCCTCTGCAGAGTATTAATGTGAGGGAGGCACGGCTCCTTGCGCCCTGATTGACAGAGTGGCGGGAGAGAAGGTGCAGAAGAAAGAGAGGAAAAGGGAGGGAGCTGGAACGGGAATGGATTTAGTGATTTGGCGGGTGGTGGAGAGCGAAAGAGGGAGGGGGAGTGATTTAGGTAAGAGTTGAAGTGGGGAGGAAACAGGGAGAGAGGGATCATAGGAAGTGGCAGAGTTGGAAAGGGAAAGACAGAAAGATGGAAAGAGCGAGAGGGAGGGGTGGGAATGGAAGAATGGAGGTCTGTAGGCTGCTGAGTACATTTCCTACTGGACGCTGTCCACGTCAGGAAATGGCGGCCATAATTGAGACTAATTGGCGTGTGTTTTCGCTGTCTCAGCGCGCGTCAGGTGACGAGGTGGAAAGAGGACGACACACACACACACACTTTCACCGGTACGCCATGCATGGCTACTTAAGGATCAAGTGTTCAGACCCACTGCCTTCCCAAATCCTTTACTCACTATGGGACAGGGCAGGCCTCCCACTTTCTTCTTCTCTTTCTTTCTTTATTTCTCTGTACTCCACTGCTGGCTCACAGAGAGCCCAGGGAGGGGGCAATGGGAGAAAGAAGAAGAAGAGGAATTAAAAAAAAAAGAAAGAAAGAAAGAAAGAAATGCACCCAGCGACACTCTCAAAGTTGTTGCCCTGGTAACTGGCGAGGCCGAGGGACTCTGAACAATGAAGCCGGATTCTTTTTTAAGTGTTGCTAATTAGCTTGCTTCTGCCTGCTTTTTTGTGTTTGCCGTCTTAAAAAAGAGATTAAAGTCAACAGAAAGAAACGTTGGAGAAAAGTAGTAAAAAAAAAAGATGATGGTTTCTCTTTTTTTTCTTTAAAAATTATCCAGTGATAGATCAGTGATGGTTTACTGCAGATATAATAAACATGTAATTGATAAAGAGTTGGATTTCCTGTAGTATTTTTTACTAATAGTATGTTTTACTAATACGTGGCGATAGACCTATTATTTGTTACTATTAGCAGCTAACGGCGAGGGCAGAGTCAAACATAGCTGTAACACAGCGCAGGATCTTTTCTTTCTCGCTGGAGATATGAAACGTGGCCTCATAGCACTGGCGTCAAAATCCCTGTTTCTGCCCAGTAAGATTTATCAACCTCCTAAAGCTTTGACTTTTACTCACACACACACACACACACACACACACATGCAGACGTGCAAAAAAAACACACCCTTTCAAATGGCACCACTCCCACCTAGCCACACATGGTGAGTTTTGGAGAACCTCCCTCTTTTCTTGTGTTCTTTTCAGGCCACCCTTTATTTGTGGAAGGTCTGTGGGTCTGGGCTTTCAGTCATTACCAGGTGTAGAAAATTTAAATCAAAAACATAAAAGGTCTCTCACATTGGATTTTTTTTCCCCCTTCTTGACCAGACGTTCAAGGTAATGGGTTTCCGAGCGAATGGTTTAGAATATTCACACAGCGTTTGTCTGTTTAAACAATACTCCGTATATTTTTCCCCTTCCTCCAGAGCTCCGTTTTGGCAGCATCCTGTGTGCGCGATATTATTAGCTTTTTTTTTCATTCTTTATTAATAACAACACAGAAATATGTTCCATATGCGTGGTGTGGACACGAGGCTCAGTTGCTGGTCAGAGCTATCCTGAGTTTGGTGTGCACACGGTGGAACAATATTGGACAGATTTCAACTCTTTAAGGGGGCCAGTGGAGGGAGGGACCCACAAAACACCCTAACACCCCTGTAGTGCCCTGGTTCATTCTTGCAGATCTGATAACATCTACCAGGATCTCGAAAAGTGCTTCCCGGTGACAGTATGCCATTTTTTCCATTATTAATTTCTGCAGTGTTATTAGGCAAGAAATGTCCATCGGGTAGGAATTCAGTGTGTTAAGAAAACTAAAATGACATTGCCATGAATTAGCCATCCGCCGCTGCTTCCTATCGAGTAGAAATAGCTTTTCCATGTTCTTCTCTCTTTTCTTACTGTCTCTCTCTCTGTCTGTCTGTCGATCATTTACCACTTTCATTCTTTCTTTCTTTAAGCTTGTCTCATGGTGGCAGTAGAAAAAAACTAATGATGCCCAGTGCATTGCCATAGTGCATTATCCTCTACCTTGGCCCTTTTAGATCATGATATGGGGATAACTTACTTCTATATCTTTACTATTACCTTCTTTTTTCAATATTTTTTTCCAGAATGCTATTATTTTATTTAAGGTTACTTTTATGAATTATAGGATATGAAAAAAAAATCAATCAGTCAGGCTTTTCAAACATTGCAGCGTATTTTTGATGTTTTTCTTTTTTTAACCTCGTCTTTAAGTTTTATTTTTTATTACCTTGGCTCTAGTTCACCCTTTCCTCATTTTAATGGGCAGTGTGAGTCCAGAGAGGCCTGCTGTAGCCATTTAAAATTTAAGGTTTTGCTGTAGCCTTTATATTGCGGAAACATTACATTAAATGGCAGGAGGACAGCACGTCATGTTTTTGAAGGCTCCTTAAATAATTAAACAATTTGCTTGGTTTTTCAAAAAAAATAAAAAATCGAGATTAACATTCTAATGGTTTTGAGTGAAAACAAATGTGACAAGCAACTGAAAGGGCCTATGAACGGCACGCCGGAGCAGGAAGTAGCAAATTAAAACCAGCTTTGGCCAACAGGAGGGAAAGAGTGGGAAGAAAAGGAGAGAAAAATGGTCAAAAGTGCAGTTTATTTGTAACCCACCGTGAAATTGGCCGGCTCTACAGTCTACGGCCTTGGTAATGAGTCATGGGGACAAAATTAAGATCTAGAAAAACTTTGGCGCGGGCCAGTGGAGTCGATCACATCCAAGATTGCACACTTTGCCCCATGGCCTATGGTGGACAGCTGCTAACAGGCCCAGTGCGCCTGACCGGAGCAATGTAGACGCGCTGGAGCGTCTGTAGACGTTGCTCATTTGGTGACCAGCTGCATTGCAACATTCCAGCTTTTAAAAAGAACCAGACAGGCCTTCCGTGGACGATCAGAGATACTGAACCTCTGTTCGTTGGACCGACGTTACCTCTGCTGTATATGTAGGCGGCCCTGTTTTATTTTTCAGACGACTCTTGACATTTGAAGACACTGCGTGATCTTTTGACAGTGTGGCTCAATGCCCAGGTCTGCCACGATTGCTAAAAACTGCTATGGTTTTCTTCCGCAGATGACAGTGAGACTGAAATCATTGCAAGTGACTCAGCCTTCTGCAGTCACTAGATATCAAGAAGTAGGTGTATGAAGTATCTGTAATGATATTATACAGCCAGTCATCGTGCTCCTTTCTGAAATGACTGACACGCTGGTAACCGGCTTGTACTCTTACTCAGTTTCCTCTTATACGCCTCCCATACGTGTGGTTCTTCCTGTGCTAATACAATTGTGGTCTTGTCACACAATCTTGCACGATCACATTCCAGAGAAAGTTTTAGCATAGCTTGGATTTTCCTTTAAGGTTGAATGCTTTCAATTGAAGATTGGGAAGCCTTTGTATTCCCTTTTTCTTTTTTTTTTTTTGCTGATCCTGTATTAGCAGACATACAGCAGTGTACTAGCTGCACACAATCAGACCAAGTGTGACCAGTCTTTCTTCAGGGTTTATTTAAAAAAAACAAGCACGATTGTGGGACGTTTTCCCCCTCTATGAATCAACTGTTCCGTTTTTCCAAAACTTTTCAAATTCACAACCTACCAAAGGAAAAATATCAGTTACTAGTTATTTATGGAGTGTAATTTTGTTAATTGGAAAAAATGATTTCCTTATGGCTTTAAAATAGACCTTCCAGTAGGTCTCTTTGGTCTATTGCTAAAAAAGTCTGACCACACTCATCCATATGTGCTAACATGAGGTTAGGTTACATTAATCACACAGTGGTCACACCCAATTGCTTTTCTAAACAGTGTGAACAAATTACCTAGAACGATTCAAATTCATTTTGTGTTTATTAAAATCCTGTTATCCCGTTTGTCTATTTTAACTAGGAATTTATTAAGGACAAAGCTTTTTTTGGGGCTTAGTTGCAGGTAGTCATATTCTACCTGCTTCTGAGCAGCTACTGTAGGATTTTATAAAGAAGTTTAAAATAAAAAAAATGCTGCAATCTCAAGGGATAATGAACATCACTGCACTAACCTCCTATAAAAAGGTCTGTTCTGGATTTATATATATACCGCAAATTTGTTAGACTCCCATTGGAAGCCAGAAAGGAGGGTTAGCTTGGTCATTTAATTAAGAGACTCTGTTCGCACACTAAGTGATTCCTTTTGGGTTGAAGCGTGCACACAGTTTCAACACTGGGTCTTGTTCCCAGCTTCTGCACTGTAGATTATTGGGAGCGCTTGTCCTCTCCTCTCTTCTCCTCCTTCTGTTTCCTCTTTCTTCTCCTTTCTTCTTCCAACAGACACTAGAAGCTTTCTGGAGGTGTCTGCGCCCAGCTTCTGTAACTTGATACCTAATGACCCGGTCTGCTTGCAGTACTCCCCACCATCCACTCATCCACCCACACCCAGGGACGGCCTACCATGGGGACGGAGGCTCCTGTTTTTCTAAGGGGGTAGTCATGGGGGTTGTTGCAAGCATCAACAATGGTCCTCTGTCAGCAATGATGGATCATTCCAGCATATGGTACCCACCTGTACACAGACACGCCAACTTTGCTCTATTTGGATTTACAGCAGAGAGAGAGAGAGTGAGAGAGAAGAGGGGAGAGAACACCCCAGATTTTGCCCAGATTCATCACCTCCCTGCACTGTTTGCTTTAGCAACCTGAGCCTAATGAATAGAACCTGGGCCCGCCAGGGAAGAGGCGCCCAATCATGGCCTGTTTGTGTGTCTTGGTGCCTTGTTTTGGAACGCCTGTTGAACAGGCAAAAAGAGCTTTGCCTGACTTTGTTTTTGGTGGACGAGGACCACATGTAGATGCTGCACCCCTGCTTGTAGAATGGGAAGCAACATGGAGAGAATGTGGACTGCTAGGCACATATGCCAAAAATAATTTTTTCCTTATAACATTCCATAAATGAAAGGCATCCAAAGAGTTCCGCCTTTCTGCACCTACATGGAGAACAAGAGGAGAAAGAAAAAGGGTACCCTGCAACCACCCCCAACCCCTTATTCTTAACCCTGCTGAATTAAAAAAATGCTCTGTTATTAAAGCCCATGTCAGGAGTGTTGATTTACGGGGGTGGTGGTGGTGGGGGGGAATTGGTTTGGCCGATGACAAGTTAGGAGAACTCACACACAGTGCAGCTTAGGCCTCCAAGCTGGGTGCTGACCTCTTCACCCTCTCCTTCCCCTCTCTCTTTTCCTTTCTCTTTCTCTCTCTCTCTCTCTCTCTCTCTCTCTTAGCACCCACCCTCCCTCTTAGCAATAAAACCTGTCTAACGTTGCAGTACAATGGAGCTGTTGTTGGACCCAGCCACCCGCCGCCTCCCTCATATTTTCTTTAAAGGTGCAGCGCACGCCGGTGAATGCCACGAGGCTTTAGAAGGACATGCCGAGGGAGGGCCAAAGACTCGCAGGTCACTGTACGACACAGTTTCTCCCACAAAGACTCATATCAAAGACTTGACAAAGCAAAGAGCGAAAGCAAAGGAAATCAAGTCAACGTGGACGTCGATTTTTTCGCAGCCTTTCTGGCTGCGAGACTTTCTTTTCTTATTGTTTTCGTTCCAACTCCAAGTCTTAAGTTTACCCAGCTCGTCCAAAGTTTGTACGTTGTCAAGACTAATCCAATAGCTTTTCATCCACCCTGAACGGGGAGCCTGTGTGCCGTTTCCACAGGGAGATGACTGCTTCAATGCCTGAGACTCCGGGACAGCCCCAGCTCCTTCCAGTCATGTTTGGCTTGCCCAACCTCTGCCCCTGAGCTGCTCTCAGTTCAGTCTGATGAAGCACAGAAGCACTGAGGCACTGACCACACATTTTTCTTAATCTATCACACACGGCCATTGAAAAGAGCTGAAAAGGCCAAGAAGAGACAGAGATCACCTCAAGATAATAGTTGCGCTTATTAGCAGCATGACCGGTTTATTAGGAAAGTGCTGTAATTTCAACCAAATTAGCCTTTATTGTTGCCAGATCCCGTCTAGTCCCAGGCCACCACTGGTGTGTGCCTGTAGATGAGCGCCTAAGCGCACATACACATGTGGTCATATCTGGCGAGGGTATTTAATATCCACCACATGCCTGGTGTGTGTGCAGCTGGACTGGCTCAGGCTAGACTGGGAGGCGGTTTTTAGTCCACTTCAGTTTGTAAAGCCTACTGCTGAGGTCACACTCTGACGGGACATGGTTCCTGTTGATTTGGACAGAGGGGCTTTTTCAGGGTGTGGGTGGGTGGAGGGGGCATGTGGGTGATACATGTGTGTGTGTGTGCGTGTACTATTCAATTGCGGCCTCAGCAAAAGTAACAAGTGCTCTTGATACAACAGATGGTTTTCATCATGCAGGCCATACATTTGATTGCATGATGAGTCTCTCTCTCTCTGTCACTCTCATATATTTTTTTTAAAGAATAAGCATCTTTTATATTGAGGGCAGTGCTGTTAACTTCACAATACACCCACCCACACACACATAAGTGCTTTTGCAATTGATATCATGATTAACTCAAACAGTGGGCGTCCAATATTTCAAAGGGACTTCATTAGCGTTTGTGTAAATTAATTGCTGATATTGGGGAGTCATTGAAAAAAAAAAACCAAACATATAGATAATGTAGTTCATCTCCACCACTGAGGATACCTGTTGCATATAGTACATTTAATTTCAACAATTACCTCCCTGGGATGTGGGCTAAAAGTGTATCCCCTACCCTGACCGAAATCTGATTTTAAATACCACCAGTATCAGATTTGACTGGTTTTGGTAAATTCACCAGAAACTGTGTGTCATTGTCTCAGGTTAAAGTGTAATGCTTACTCTTTTTTTCCCTGTGAACCGGTGCTCTGGCCCCACATTTTTTTTTTCATAAATCAATATTTACCATGTAGCCTTCCTCCCTCTTTTCGGAGCCAGGAAGCAAATGTGCATCCTGATGGCGCTCTTCAAAAAGTATGCTTTGCCCCCTGATTTACTGCCGCCTGGTGTTTTTGTTTGGAGAGGCATGTTTTGCCGTTGGCCCACTGCCCCCCGGCTTGGTGTGTTCAAACAAAAACAAGCTAACTAAAATTCCTAAGCTCAGACGCAGACTGTTCGGACACTTTTACCCTGTGCTCTTGGGACCAGGATGGCACTGTACAGGTGCAATAGATAGATATTTATCATACACATACTTATGTACATACATATGACACTCTCAGAAATACAGGTTTCATCTTGTTGGGGTGATATGATCAGGAGTGTATATTTTGTAACTTTAACATGTATTGATTAACAAGGAAAAAGCGTGACTTGCGTTTTTAATTAGCTTTTACAGAGAATCCTGTTCGGTCCTATCAAGTGATGCATACATACTAAAGGCACCCACGCTGTACCCTTTATGGCACCATGGTGGCTACATGCAGACGTATAGTTTGGCAATTTTATATCTGGTAGGGAAAGTTAGGATGCATATCCTGCATTTAAACTACAACTTTACAACAGTATTTACAGTAAGAGGTTTTTAGTCTGTAATCCATCTGGAAAATACATATGTCTTAACAGACAGTGGATTATGATGTTGCATACATTAATGTAATTATACAGTCTGTTAATATTTAGTTCAGTTTTATTTATATAACTATTTTAACGACAAACAGCATTATTAATAAAATCTGGATATATATCAAGATCCCTAATAAGCCACCGAGAAGTGACAGATGGTAAGAATAACTCCTTGATATAATGATATACTGACACATTACGCTCATAGTAGAGAAACACCTAACACAGTAAAAGTTGTGACTAAAGATGCATGAATACTGATACTGATATTGGGTCTCGGCCTGATACCGTGTTCACGTCCTCGTACTCACAAACGAGGCTCGGATACCACCATCCGATACCTTGTGCCTAGTGCACATTGCAGAGTTAATGAGTGGACAACTCAATATGTCGGTGATCTGGAGTTATTTCACAATCAGTGATGCTGACCCAAGCGAAGCAGACTGAAAGCAAACTGTGATCTATGGACAGGAGCGGGCTTAAACATGCGCATCATGAGAGAGGGCGGTGCACGGGGTTGAGAAAAAAAAATGGCTGTGATGTTTGCACATCACATCACTAATTAATACAATTAATGAATGTATGTGAACCAGGTGTTTTGGACCAGAGCTTTGTGTCATCATGTTCAGTCATGCAGATTCCCAGTGTCTATTCTTCTGTCACTGTTCCTCTTTACATTATAACCACACCTCACATCACTCTGTCTGATGCTGAGTATAGATAATCTACTTCACTGAGCATCTACTGACTAAGTTCAGTTAACTGTAATAAAACACTGATATGTTTAAAGTGCAGTCCTGTGCCTGCCTCTGTATTCACACACACTAAGAAACAGGAGGAAGGGGGGTGGGGGGTTACTGATACAGAGAGAGGAGAGCAGGTGAGTCTTTTAGGAGGACTATTAGGATAAACAGACAGTAACGCTATGACAAATAAATTGCAATTTATATATATACACACACATACATATTAGATTCTCCGTAAGTAAGTATTGGTATCGGCATATCCCAACATATTCGTGTTGGGGGTAAAATGGTATTTATGCATCCCTAGCTGTGACCAGTGTAATTTCTTCATATTCATTTTGTAGTAGAGGTGCAAACTTTATACTTAGCTATAGACAGACAGACAGACAGCTAGCTAGATAGATAGCTAAATAAATATATAGACATGAAACCACTTTTAAGTGGGTAGTGCTACTGTTATTTTGAGACATTTAAGCTCTGTGTCTGTGTGAGAGAGAGAATGAGAAAGTGAGTCTTTGTGTTTGTGTGTGTGTGTGTGTGTGTGTGTGTGAGAGAGAGAGAGAGAGAGAGAGAGAGAGAGAGGGAGAGAGAGACACTCACCACCATCTGTTTTCTCTCGTGTCCACAGGCTCTCCAGGCAGCACGCCAGTTTCTTCTTCAACAGGCCACAGGACTCAGCTCGCCCAGCAGTAACGAGGTCAAGCAGAGCCCTGTACAGGTGACACACACACACACCGTATATAAATACCCATCACTTAACACACTTCTTTATACACATCTTTCCATTTATACAATTTATTCTCGCAGCTCATATTTATAAAAATATAACAAACTGTAACCTGTAACTGTAGGTCTAATTTCTGTTGCGTTCAGTTTTTTTTTTTTTTACTTTTTCTTTCCCTCCGTCTGTCTCACTTGTTCTCTCTCCCTCTACGAGTCTGTCTCTTGAGCTCTCGCTACTGTATTAAAAAGCAGTCAAATGAATGTGTCTCTTTGTACTGAAGAGCCACACAATAGGCAGTGCTTGGAGACCAAACACAATTCCCTCTGTGAGCATGGGGTTAGCTGTAGTGCAGGATCCCCTTCCACCTGACCTTGTGCATCCACACACACACACTCAGTGTGTGTATGCATGTGTGGATACACATGGAACATAGTAGTTCAGTAGCTGTGAAACTGGGTGCCCTCGACCAAGGCACGAAGCCGCAATCTGCCGCTTACTTGAATTTCTTACTCGTCTCCTGTAACCCTCATCAAATTCCCCACCTCTGCTAAAAACCTCTCCTGGATGTGTCAAGTGTCTCTCTCTCTCTCTCTCTCTCTCTCTCTCTCTCTCTCTCTCTCTTTCTCCCTCTGTTAGCCTGCATTGTGAATTTGTGTGTGTTGAGTGGACTGTAATGTTAGTCACAGTGAGAAGAAAGGATTTCTACAGTCCAGGTTGAAGACCTTTGCTCTAGAGGCTTATTGTGTGCACGTACATGTACATTTACATTTATGGCGTTTGGCAGACGCCCTTATCCAGAGCGACTTACAAGAGTGCTTATGTACATGTACTCTACATGTATAGAGTAGAGACAAACTGTTGTCCCACTAAGGTAAACCGCACAGATGCGTCTCAGCATTAGGTGTAGGAAAAGCAGGAAAAAAATTGGTCAAGGTAAAAAAAACAAATGGGTGGCAAGCGAGGCAGCGAGCAAAGTGGTGCTCGAGAGCAGCCTTCAGTATTTCGAATCATCAATAATCCTGCGGGGAATGTGGACTGACAGTTTAAATGGTCGTGTTGAGAGGTTTTCCCTTCAGGGTAATTAACATTATCAAGGAACAGCAGGTTACCTCGTTAGTGGCGTGCTCATTTAATTAACAAACCACACTAATTAGATTGAACTCCGGGCCGGAGTTTGCTACAGCAGGCATGTCGAGTTAAGGCAAAGTGAAGAAGGGGTAGACAATTTTACAAGACCTCTCTATCACTGTGTGTGTGTATTCAAAGAGTTCACATGTGTCAGAAAGATAGATCTGTAGTCACTGGTGGTGGATTGTTAATGATTTATCCCTCATTAGACCCATTAGTTTCTAAGCCGGATGCATTAAAAGGTAGCGTTTGACTGTACCGTAATAGCAGGTCTCGTCTCGATACAGATGAGACCTGCCAGTACAGTACAGTAGTATTGTTTATACACAGGAATACTGTGTATATATACTGAAGTCCTAGAAAAACTGGTTCATCAGTCTCGGTAGTTCCCCCGTGAGCATGCGGAAATATTCTGCAGGCAATAAACACTATATTTCCACAGTTCAGGTTGGATTTCTGTGTTACACAGCACGTTGTATGGCATCTCAGATGTGTCCGATCTGGTAACTTAATTTTGGTGTGGGAATGGCAAAACCCCAAACTCAGATGAGTATAACTTGGCGTCTCTAGACATGTGTGGTGGTGCATTGTCCTGTTGTAAGAGGTCAAACCCATCAGAATGAATACAGGACATAAACAGGTATAATTCATCAGGAAGGAGACACACACAGTGCTTAACTGTCAGAGACGTTTGTAGATGTACCAGGGGTCCATTATGTATTTTGCAAAGACTCGTCTGTACTAGTTTTCAGGCACTTCAGTATATAAACAGTATATATCAGACCAAGCACTAATTATAATCTCCCTCTTCCTTTTACATTCATTCAAATCTTACATATA
>JAOVVF010000001.1:9860325-9872309 GCA_028565595.1 Duopalatinus emarginatus
GTTATGTTATGTTATGTTATGTTATGTTATGTTATGTTATGTTATGTTATGTTATGTTATGTTATGTTATGTTATGTATATATAATGCATAATGAATGTGGGGAAGTGATATATCCTCATATCTTCCATAGATATATAAGAAATAAGCCCACAACTGGCCCACATTGTGTCATTTAGTATGATTAGGCAAAAGGTGACGGATGTTCAGTTGCTCCATATGTACCGTTTATTATGACGCCATAGATTGTGCAACACGTTCAGCTCCAAGCCACTCTGCATTGTTAAACATTATGCATGACATTGACATGAAATTATCGTCATGACGACGATGCCCAGAGATCCTGCCTTTTCACCGGCTTATGGTTCAAGCAAGACGAGAAACAAAAAGCAAGGCTCTTTTATGCTGAAAATTGGAAAGTCATGGAGTTGTTTGGGATTAGATACACACACACACACACACACACACACACCCCTCCCCTGTACCTTCCTAGGATCTAATTGGACGCCACTTGAACCCTTCGCTTGAAGTCACTTAGCAAGGCTGCCAAACCTCCTCCAGGCGACTCTCTATCAAAACGTCTGGCACCAAACACATTTATCATATTTAACCCTCGTTTAATAGCAGCCAGACATCACCATCAGAGATATGATATCATTTTAGAGCGCCGAGCCTGGACTTGCCTGAAGTTGCCGCCGCCACGAGCGTGATAGACCGGCTCCACATGACGCACACTTCTGCTTGAAGCGAACACACACATACACAGACATACACAAGCATCCTACGAGCTAAGGCACTGCATAATGTGGTCTCCTCTCCCCTTTTCCTCTTCACTGGAGGGATTTCATGATTGAGTGTGTTAGGTTATGGATGACTCGTTTGATCACGATATGCCGGGCTTACAATAAAGGATTGGACAAGGCTCGCCGCGCGCACTCTCCAAACTGATAACCACATGCGAGGGAGCCTTTATCCTCTTCTCTTAGATAGGCGGAGAGAGAGAGAGAGAGGGAGAGTGGGGGAGAGAGAGGGAACAAGTGTGTTCATATTTACCGGCCGTCTTGTTTACAAAGTCAAATCAGACCTTTACAGATTTAATTTGCCACTGACAGCTCTCTCTCTCTCTCTCTCCCTCTCCCTCCCTCTCTCTCTCTCTCAGCCTTTGAATACATCATCTGCATGCTCAGGCATTGCCTCAAAACAAATGTATCCAGGTCAAATTTGCAGCGTTCCTTTTTTTTTTCCCTTCGAAATCCCCGTTGCGAACGCCATTTAGATAAATGTATACATTATGCGGATTGTAATTTGTTCTCATATTTCGGGCTTCAAGCAGCCGTCGCCTGTAAATAGCTTTATTTTTATTGAGCAGTTGCAGAGAGATAATCAGTTATGGCCCTTGAGCAGTAAATAGGAAAATAAATGGGACCCCGTGGAGCGGCTAAGCTGCGCTGTGCACAGTGTGTGTGTGTGTGTGTGTGTGTGTGTGTGTGTGTGTGTGTGTGTGTGTGTGTGTGTGTTCGCACAACGATTCGAGGAAGCATACTACAGACGTGCTTCACTGATGCTTTTCTTTCCTTTTTTCCTCTTTAATTCCACCCCATTCTCAAATTTTCTCTTCTCTCTCTCTCTCTCGCTCTTTCTCTCTCTCTCTCGCTCTTTCTCTCTCTGCATATTTGGAGTAAGATAAGTATCGCTCCCGCTCGTTTTAACGCCTCACTGTCATTGCGCAAATCGCACTCTCTTTTCCAGACTGTTGCAAGCTGTTTCCTGATAGCAATCTTATCGAGTTGTTTGTTATTTTTGACAAAGGCTCGATTTTGTCAGTAGCAGCTCATAATAACGTGTGTGTGTGTGTGTGTGTGTGCATGTGTGTGTGTATTGTTGTTTGGGTTCTAGCTAAAGGAATATTTGCTCAGCATGTTAAGTGAGTATTTATTTATTTATTATTTCGACAGCTTTATTACAGCGCAGCTTCACGGTAACGGCCCGTCGTTCTATTTGCGTCAGTTACCACAGATCAGTCATAACATTCAAACCGGTGACGGGTGAAGTCACTAATATTGATTGTCCTGTTACAATGGCACCCGTCGAAAGGTGGGATATATTAGCCAGCACGTGAATAGTTAGCTATCCAAAGTTGATGTCTTGGAAACTGGAAAAATGGGCAAGCATAAGCATCTGACTGACTTTGAACAGAGCCAAACAGTGATGTCTAGACGACTGGGTCAGAGCATCACCAAAGCCCACTGGTTAGTACCTAGGAAAAGTGAGAAAGAAAGGACAAAGGCTATGCTTTCCGTACATTAAAAAAAAAAAAGTTAACGAAAGGTGTCAGTACACACAGTGACACACAGTATATAGTGAGGAATAGCAACAGACTGGCACAGATAGTCCCCATGCTGACTCCTATCCACTACTGAAAGCACCCATGACGTGCACCTGAGCATCAGAACTGCACCATTGAGCAATGTAAGACGTGGACTGGTCTGATGAATAACATTTTCCGGTACGTTATGTGGATGGCCGGGCGTGTATGCGTCTCTTATCTGGGGGAGACGCGGCATCGGGATGTACTATGGAAGCAAGCTAGTGGAGGCAGTGTCTGGCTCTGGGTCGTGTTCTGCTGGGAAACTTTGGGTTCTTGTATACGTGTGGATGTTGACCTGTATGCATCCATCACTGATTTATTTCCTATACCTGCGCTCCCCATCTTGTTGCATTCTTTGTATAGTATAGTGCTGATGTTAAATACTAACAGAAAAAACACTGTCTGGATGAGTGCGTGTATATACACACACACACACACACACACACACTCACACTCACACTGACTGGTTGTCCCTGTCTGTGATTGGTCAGGTCCCGGTGTCCATGGCAATGATGACCCCACAGATGATCACTCCTCAGCAGATGCAGCAGATTCTTTCACCTCCACAGCTGCAGGCACTGCTCCAGCAGCAGCAGGCTCTCATGCTGCAACAGGTACTACATACACACACACACACACACACAGGTTATTTTTTTAACCACTTTTCTTTTTTCGTTACTTGCACTTTTGTAAATAATAATAATAATAATAATAATAATAATAATAATAATAATAATAACTGTCCTTATAGCCAAATTTGGTTCCAGGATACTGAAACATGACCCCCCCCCCACACACACACACACACACACACTCACACACACACTCACGTTTAGATCTTTCATCATCTCTTAATTCTCCACTGTTTTAGTGCACACCTCCTCCCCACCCATCTTAATTGAGACTCTTAATCGACTCAGCAGCTTTACTCAGTTTTAATCACACACACTTCCAGTGCAAATTAGTTCCCTAAGTCCGTCTGCCAAGTCGAAATTTGCCAAGGAAGTCTCAAACTGATACTCTTTATGACTACAACCGTTTCCAGAGCTTTTTATGGACGTGCTTGTGTGTATGTGTGCCATAAATGCATGCGATATATTTAGGTGCGGTTCGTGTAAAGGCTTTTGAGGCTGCTTGATCGGGTATGTAATGGAACAGAGTTGCTGAAACATCACACAGGTTGATTGCATCCTAACAGACATGCCCGGGATCGAGCGCTTTGATGGCTGTATATGTAGGGTTTTTTTTTTAATGCTTAGCATTTACGAGATTGAAGTACGCCTCCTTTGGCTCGTGCTTCTACACGTCTGTGTGCCGCCAGCCATGAAAAGCTTATGTGAGACTCACCTCTCTCTCTATCTCTCTCTCTCTCTCTCTCTCTCTCGCTCCCTCTCTTTCTGTGTTTACCGACTCCGAGGCCTCTTGTTATCTCATGCTGTTGCCTGGGGTCCAAAGGTGTGGCCCTTGGAGGCAGACGTGAAAGAGCAAACACCTCTTGCACGTCTCTCAAATATTTAACGCAGTGCCGCTAGCTCACCCCGAGCGCCGCCCCTCTGCCTTTTAACCTCCCGCAGAAATGAGGTCATCCTCCAGTCCACCACTTCATCTTATTTCCTTGAATTAGAAGTCGGAACGTGGGGTATATTAACAGAGCCTTCAGGCTAAAAATAATTTCTTTTTTTTTTTAGAAAGTCAGATTAGACACTTATATACTATTTTAAAAGTATTAAACTGTGTATATTTACACATACATTGTACCCCAATTTTTTTTTTTCTAAACCGTGGTTGGCCCCGGCGGCATCCTTTAGGAATGTTTCACATACAGAGACATTGACCGCTTGCTGACGGTGCTCTGAAAGTCAGCATGTGGAAAGGGTTAAGGCTAATAGCAAAGGTATTCTTAATATACTCCATGCTAAATTTTTTTTTGCTCTGAACCCAGCATGTGCAAGAAAAGAAGCAGACTAATGCTTTTCTTCTTTAATATGAATGCTCACAGACATATGATTAAACATACTGAGAATATGTGTCTGAGTCTGTTTATGCATGAGTTAACCTTTACACCCCCCCAACCCTTAATTACAGCTCGGCTGATATATATTTTTCTTTTTTTTTTCCCCAGTATTCTCACTGTTACAAGGTCACAATAATGGGAGTCTGAGGTGAATGCGTTTGAAGGCGTGCGGTTAACTTGAAAGGGGTCCACTGAATCAAATCATTAGAAAAAAAAAGCCCTTAATTATCCTTTTAATTATTTTCCCTAGCGCCGAGCTCGACGCGGGCATGAATTAAGGGGGTAATGAGCGGGCGAGTGGTCGAAAGGGGCCCGATGCCAGCCAGGCACGGAGGAGAAATTTTAGCTCCATCCACAGAGATTGGCGACATATTGGATCTGGCGTGGCTCTAGTGCGTTAAATAGAGTTTAGCCGCCAGCTTCAGGCGGCTAACTCCTTTTTAAGGTGGCCTGAAGCTTGACGATGTGAGACGCGCTCCTGCAATATCCTCCAATCTACCGTATCCCTCAATAAAGCAGCTCATGTGTGATGTGTATCTAGGCCGCAAAGCGAGATTGGGGTCAGCTCGAAGGAAGTTTTCTGCAAACTTTTGAATCTAGAAGAAATAAATGCCGTCTCGCTGCATAGACACTTTGTCTGTGTTTTATGGCCCGGCGGTGTTTTTTTTCCAGGCCAAGTTCTAGTCTGTAGGCCAGTTGGCTCTTGTATTGATGGCGGTTAGTAAGTCAAGATGAGTGAACACCCTTCTCGTTGGCTCCGATTTCCTTGATTGATGCGCGAACGATGATGGAGCAAGAGCTTCAAGGCTAAACTGGAGATCCCTCGTGTTTTGTTCAGTACTTAGTTAAAAGATGTTCGTTTGACCCAGTGCAATCCCTGAGGATTTAATAGCAATAGAGGCCTGTTTCCAGTATCCGTCGTTATCGTCTTTTTGACATTTAACAATATTATTAACAGTACTAACAGACGTAAGTACCCACAAGTTTCTTAACATTATCCTGATGAGAGGGTCAGTATAAGGAGTAACTATGGTAGGACTGAATGGTCATCTTTTTTTAATTTAGACCATCCACATAGGTTATCCTCATCATCATCATCCCTCATCAACCCCTAACCATGTTCAGGCATCCCCATGTCTGGTATATCTGTGTAAGACAGGCCATCCGGGGCCAAGTTAGTAATCTTAACAGTGTTTCCTATATATATATAAGTATACATCATCTGAAAGCAAAAACAAACAGTCCCCACATGTTTGCTGTGGTTTTAGAGATAGATGTAGAACAAGGGTGCAGCAGGGTGTCAGACTGGCTGGCGCAACATCCTGCAAAAGTACTTGAAGTAGAGCTTAACAGAGACATTAGAGAGAAAAAGAGAAATGTAGGATCGGACTTAATGAGAGGAGGGAATTGGGTTTGCTCTGCTTTGAGAGTTTGTAGAGATTTTAAAGACAACCTAAAATCAAACCTGTCCTTTTTTTTAATCATGATAGCTCACATTCCCGGATATATATACGGCGGCCATGACCAAAAAAAAAAAAAATCTCTAACAGGTGTTTGAATGGGTTGATGAGTGCGAAAGCCATAGCATATGATTTATATCAGCAAACCATTTCAGTAATCCCTCATGCCCTGTGGATGTGCATGTAGTCACCCAGACCACATCCGTCAGGAGAGAAAATATCTCATTATAGGATAAAAGTGATCAGTACGGAGAGTGTTGTATTGATTTGCATCTAAAGGGACGACTGGATCCAAATCATGCCAGTAAAATAAATAAACACCTCCAAAGAAGTGCCAGAAATACTGGTACACAATCTAATACTTCACATATAATACGTCCTGGTGTATTATTCTCTACTCTACCACTTGTTCTGGCACTTCAGTGTATAGTTTCAATTGTTAAAGTCAGACTAGTGGTCACTAACCAACCAGAGACCTACAAGGAAGTCTTGGCTGACTTCAAGTAACCTATAAAAGACCGTCATTAGTCTGCTACTGTTCGGTCATGGTCTGCTTTAATTTGGTCCTTAACTATACAGCTGTTTTGGTTTATATTTAGTTTGATGTCTTTACAAAGATCATTCAAATCTGGATACAGTGCTATAACTAGAAAAGGTCCTATTTAATGTTCTCCTTGCTGTTTTGGTGGACATTTTCATGGCCGGTTCAGCATCTGTGCCTTTATTAATTCAGAATTTTGTTGAATAACAAACAGCGCAACAAATTTATCCACCTTTTTTAAGACTATTCAAGGTCTTTTATTATATTAAGGACAACAATAAATGTAAAAAAAAAAAAAATCTGACAATAAACGTAAGGTTTAGACACGCTTTCTTTAAGTTTATTAATGAATAACCAAATAGATAAACGCGTGTGTTTTTCTTTCGCATTCCTGCACGGCTTTTACAATCTCTCTATCTCCCTTCCATTGTTCGAAAGAATGAAACACAATCTTCACCATAATGCCCCAAAACACACTCATACATGCGTACACACACACACACACACACACACACACACACACACACATGTGCACATACACACACATCTCCTGAAAGCTTGTAATCTGAGTTGGCAAGGTGTGTCGCTGCAAAGTGTTTCCCTGCGATAACACACACACACACACAGTGTTTACCTGTGTATAAAGTCTGAGTCACGTTCAGTTGAGTTTTAAATCAGTAACTGGCGTGTAAACACACATTCATGTTCTTTATTAACCAACCTCCTCCCATGCCCAGGGCCAAACACACTGCTGAGTTTCTAAGAAACGAGGTGTACAGCGATAGCCTGTGGGCCAAAATGTGTGTGTGCTTGTATATATGTGTTGGTGTATATAGAGACATATATGTGCTCGTACATGCGTGGGGTCATCGAAAGTTGATATTTATACTGTCTCACACTTAAATCATACACATGACTTCAGCTTAGCTCACCAGAAAAGCCTGGCATATCTCACTCACACATACAGGCCGGCCCGGGATCGGCTATCGGCGCTCGGTTCCGCTGGTTTAAAACGGCAAGTAAACAGTAAGTCATCGCAGAACATCTTGAAAAACACGGCTTGTCCGTAATGGTTTCATGAGACAGGTGCTACAGCCGAGTGGGTCGTAAATAACCAGGCATGTCTGTGTAATGTCAAGTGTGCCACGTTGAAGGAAAATTTATAGGTTTCCTCTGAACGCCAGGCGGTTACTACTTTTATGAACTCAAATGAAGGGGAAATTAGATATGTAGAATGAGCACCTTTATGGGTTAGGATGCAAACGTTATTGCAAGAAGCTAGTTTTTTTTTCTCTGTATCCACTATCTTCACAGCAGCTTTCTGTATTTCTCTGTAGTGACCATTATGAACATGTTTACCCCTCCAACATTAATTTTCCCAGATATCTAGAAGGTAAATGACCGTATTATAAATTTGTTGTCGCTTAAGAACTCGATTTCTGGTGCTCAAGCCTAGTAAATTAAAGCCATGCTTTATTTGAAGGGCCTGTTGTTCTTGTTAGCCTTGATAAACTTTGGGATTTACCGAGTTGCGTTTTCTAAGAAGTGTCCTTGTTATGCTGTTTCATGTTGTGCTTTATAGCATTATGTTTTTTCCCCCTTTTTTCCTTTTTGTGATTTAAAATAACATTTGTGGATTTGGGGACCTCACTGGTAGAAAAATGTTATTGCAAGTAATACATTTCTATTTACTGTTAGTATCATGCAACTCAAATAGTGCAATATTTCTATGTATACAAAAAATAAATAAATAAATAAAACTGTCACAGTAACTGAGTACTATGTCTAAGATTGAGTGTTTTATCAGTCCACCAGTTGAACAACTGACATTATAGTTAGAGGAACAGTTAGCAGTAGGAAAAGAAGCTGTAGCAAGGAATTATAAGCCAAACCATAATTAATGTCTGGAGGTCTGAAAGTAACTGAGTAAATTAGATTTAGATGTTGTAGGTTGGTGGTAGCAATATGGTATATGTGTGGTATGGTCAGCTTTTGTTAGAATAGTTAGTAGAGTAGAGTCTTGGGTAGAGCCATGAGTGTCAGCTTTTGGTAGACTAGAGTCAGGCTTTGGTAGACTAAAGTCAGCCTTTGGTAGAGCCGTGAGTGTCAGCCTTTGGTAGAGCCATGAGTGTCAGCCTTTGGTAGACTAGAGTCAGGCTTGGGTAGAGCCATGAGTGTCAGCCTTTGGTAGACTAGAGTCAGGCTTTGGTAGACTAAAGTCAGCCTTTGGTAGAGCCGTGAGTGTCAGCCTTTGGTAGACTAGAGTCAGGCTTGGGTAGAGCCATGAGTGTCAGCCTTTGGTAGACTAGAGTCAGGCTTTGGTAGACTAAAGTCAGCCTTTGGTAGAGCCGTGAGTGTCAGCCTTTGGTAGACTAGAGTCAGGCTTGGGTAGAGCCATGAGTGTCAGCCTTTGGTAGACTAGAGTCAGGCTTTGGTAGGCTAAAGTCAGCCTTTGGTAGAGCCGTGAGTGTCAGCCTTTGGTAGACCAGAGTCAGGCTTTGGTAGACTAAAGTCAGCCTTTGGTAGAGCTGTGAGTGTCAGCCTTTGGTAGACTAGAGTCAGACTTTGGTAGACTAGAGTCAGCCTTGGGTAGAGCAGCGAGTGTCAGACTTTGGTAGACTAGAGTCAGGCTTTGGTAGAGCCATGAGTGTCAGACTTTGGTAGACTAAAGTCAGCCTTGGGTAGGGCAGCGAGTGTCAGACATTGTCAGAATAGAGTCAGCTTCGGGTAGAGTACCGAGTGTCGGTTTTTGGTAGCGTCAGCATTTTATAGAGTAGAGTCAGCTTTTGTGAGTCATGATTTAGTAGAGTCAGCTTTTGGTAAAGTAGAGACAGCATTTGGTTAATAAATAGTTCGCAGAATAGAGTCAGCTTTTTGGTAGATAAATAGCTGTACAGTTAAGTCAGCCTTTGGTTGTGTATGGTCAGTTTTTTTAGAGTCAGCTTTTGGCCGAGTTGAGTCTGGTGTTGGTAAAGTAAATATTTGTTAGAGTCAGCTATTGGTAGAGATGAGTCAGCTTCAGGTGTGCTTAGTATTTTTTTTTTATTTAACCCATTTTATTTTGCTGACTCTATATATTCTACAGAGAGTCGTATGTAATGACGTGTAGTTGATGAAATACATTTGAGGGTTTTCAGTCCTTTTTTTCTCTACTGACTAAATAATGCTTCTAGTACTTTAATTCTTAACAAAAAAAGTTACCTAATGTCGTTTTCCCCCTGTGAGTGCTATACACTGATAATATACAGTATCATGGCTACAAGGATATCTATTTAAATTCCCATGTGTGATCTACTCTAAAGAACAGCTTTAAAAATAACGGACTGGTTACCCAGCTATCGAGTTTCATCCCGCTCTGTTTTTTCTCTCTTGTCTCGCTGTAGTTGCAGGAGTACTATAAGAAACAGCAGGAACAGCTGCATCTCCAACTTCTCAGCCAACAGCAGCAAGCAGGGAAGCAGGTCAAAGAGGTGAGTCCTCCCGACTACCCCTCACTCAGTCCACTCCCTAGTGGTCATCTTTGCACATGGCGAACACGTCACTTGGCACACTAGCTTCAGTCCTAGCTTAAGCATTTTAATATTAATAACTCAACCAAACATTTACACACGGGGTAATCGGAATAATCCGAGAAGCTCATCTAGTCATCGTCATGTAGTCTAGAGAGTCTTTCTGTTAATCATGAGGAAGCTAAAGGATCCTGTACATTATACAACTCCATTCTCTCCTCATCAGCTTAGCTTCATCTGTGATCTAAACACATCTTAAGACATCAGGGGAGTATGGATTTGTATTATTATTTTTCCCCCCCCTCAAAAACGCTAAGCCGTTCTCCAAACCTCAGCAAGGTCTTATTGCTAATACTCGTTAAGTATTAATTTACAAGTCGTCGCTTGCTAAGCCTAGTGGAAAATCCCTATTACGGCTCTCTGGCGAAGCTGTAGAGCTCTTTAATTGTCCGTGGAGGCAGCGTGAAAGGAGAAGGCCTGCTTTGGTTAATGAAGGTGAGTGGGAACATGCAGGATCCAGCCATAACACAACAAAGGATTCAGAGATCGACACTAATCCAACGCACAAATGAAATCTGAACACCTGACTGTCTGTCTGTATTTCTTTATTTGTCTGTCTGTTTCTCTCACACAAACACATGAAAAAAAACGTCACGCAGCTTAGCTGACCTCCACACATTCCCTTTTACTTCATTTCTTTTTATAGCCATACAATTATGAATCTCAAAATAGACACACAAACCACTTTTTATGTTTGGAGATCCTCTTACAGGTCTGCATGTTTGCACACGTGTGGAGTATAAATAAGAGTTAGTGATCATTCAACTGGAATGAAAATGGTCTCTTTAATTTTTTTTTCTATGTATTATCTGTGTTTTATTTTGTTGCTAAGTACACAGCAACAAAAACAGGAACACAACGTTTTCTGTTACATAATAATATGATAAGGTAGCTTTTATTTAACTTTATTTTAGTAATATGCAAATATTTTGAACTACATTTGAGGTGGTTAATGAGTAGATTTTAGTTTTGTTTTGCTTACTTTTGTTTTTTAATAGATTTTAATTATATGTTTTTTACATGTAATTTTTTTATTTTACTTTAATAAATTAATTAATAATGCATTAAATGAATTAACTAAAAATCTACAAGAAAAAACAGTAAAAAAATTATAATAAAATATAAAAATAAAATAAAAAAAGAATAAAATTGTATTACATTAAATAAAAGAAAAAGCAACTATAAACAGGCCTTGGTTCAACAAGGCCATTTTGTCATTTGAATCAGTGTGTAGCCTACCAGAGACACAAATTGGATGCAAAAATGGCAAGGACTGGTAAGTTTAAAAATTTTGTACTGAAGACGACATGGTTCATAACATTTGTTCTGAGAGAAGATGCAGAGGTGTGGGTGGGGAGAGTTGTTTGGTCAACTCTGCACAGAGAAGAAAAACAATTACAGAAGCTGAAAAGAATTTTATGCTTTCCTTTTTTTGCTGCGTGTATGTGTGTGTGTGTGTGTGTGTGTGTGTGTGTAATCAACCATGACGTTAGACAGGAAAGGACAGAAAAAAAAGAATTCCAAATAGGTTGAATTGCATTGACTTTCCTGCCTCAGTTATAGGAACTGAAATGTGTTAATAAAACATATGGAATAATGTCGTGAAGAAGTGTTGTAGAATGTAAGAGTGGAAGGAAGCGAAAAAGAGAGAGCAAACCATTGTGATAATGGCAAAGAGGGATTAAGACCTGTTAGACGCAGCCCAGACATAGTGACTGATGGAACATATGCGTGGCAAATACTCGACAAGGTATCGGAGTACAAACACACACACAGGCTCATAGAAACAGTGACACGTGTACACACAGACACATGGACAAGCTATAGTTTTTGGGGCTGTCCGAATACACAGCATTGCTAGATCAGATGTAGGTTATAACAGTGCAGAAAGGAGGACATGGGGTGTGTGGGGTGGATGCATGTCCAGACTGGGATGGGGTTTTTGTGCGTGTGTGCATGTGTGTGTGTGTGTGTGTGTGTGTGTGTGTGTTAAGCATGCAGAGGGTGCCCCAGGGAAAAGAGTGGTGCCCGTGC
>JAOVVF010000001.1:9872409-9887636 GCA_028565595.1 Duopalatinus emarginatus
TGTGTGTGTGTGTGTGTGTGTGTGTGTGTGTGTTAAGCATGCAGAGGGTGCCCCAGGGAAAAGAGTGGTGCCCGTGCTTGACTAAACGAGAGGTGTTCAAGCGAGAAAGCGCGAAAAAGTAAGCTGCTCCTGCCTATTACTTTCTAGGCAAATTCAGAACCTGAAGCTTCTGAGTGCCATGGAAAGCCCAGGGGTACGTTTAGCCAGAGTAGCTATGTATGTATGTATGTATGTATGTACAGTTGAGTTGAGAGAAATGCATTTTGGGGGGAAAAAAAAAAAAAAAAAAAAAAAAGATGTACCTCTACTACAATGACAATCAAATCCACTTGACTACTAAAAGAAGTTATAGTTGTTAGCTACTTTTCAATATTTTAAACAATCAAATACTTTTCAACAATCGACAAGTGTTCATTGTAAAGATTTAACATCTGAAAACCTGCTAAGCTATGAGATAAAGCAATCTTATTAGCTGACTCTGAGCTAGCAAGAGCCCATTAACAGTGATGATCTTTCTGTGCTAGTTAGGGAGTTAGCATTAAAAAAACATCTTTTCAATAATTTTACTAGGCTAGCAACTTCAAACTTCCTCTTAGAAATCCTGTCAGTATAGCGAGTGAGCACAGTGAGCTTGCATCACAAAACAAAAACAAAGAAAAAACCCCTACAAATCTACCAAATATTCTTTCAGAAATCCTGTCAGGTTAGCACTTATTAGCTAGCATTGGTGGAAATAACCAAATAAGTCTCTCAGAAATCCAAACTTGTGCAAACTCGTATTCTGAACATTTATAAAACTGATACTTACAATTCCTCTCATAAATCCTGCCAAGTTAGCTCGTCAGCGAGAACCTATTAGCAGTATAGATTCAGAACAGGCATTTAAATAATAAATAATACTTAATAATCCTCTCAGGGTAGCTCATATTAGTTAGCTGATTAGCAGGAGCGCTAAGCTGTGAACATTTATATAAAAATAACTTAAACGTCCTTTCAGGTTGAATTATGTTAGCGGTTTTTATCTAGCTTGACCAGAGACGATTATAAACGCTTAACGAATACGATATTTTAATGTTAGATATTCTGTTATTAGCTCATGCAAGTCGTTCTGGATAGTAGAATGAGAGAAGACTAAAGTTACAGTTATATATTTGTACTTCTATACAAACAACAAAACCCCACTTAACGATCGCATGTCATATAAACATATCAGTCTATATATACTCTATACACCTATAATTATATAAATACATCCCAGTGTTCATGGCTTATAGTAGATTACAGTCATTTGAGTCCTGTGTCTTTTCTTTCAGCTTTTTGTAGATGCATCAAAAAAAAAAAAAAAAAAAAGGCTGTTGAAGTTCTGACAGCGCCACTTAAAACTCTAGACTCAAAAATGCATTTAAAAAAATGTATAGAGTCCTGAAGTCCGCTCTCTGTCTCAGCAAAGCAAGCTGTAATTGCTTGTCAGTATAGCGGCATGTGCACGAGGTGAGAGCTCACAAGAGGGAATGAGTGTGAGACAGTTACCACTCACGTTTGTCAATTCCTGTATTTTCAACTTTTTCTTGCCCGTGTTTCACACTCTCTCACTCTCTCCCCGTCTCTGACTGCATGTATATGTGTGTGTGTGTGCGTGTTTGACGCTTAGGCCACAGAGTCAGCCCGGAGTCAGCCTAATGAAGTGGGCCTGTCAGTCGTAGCTGGCGTGCCCAAACTCTGCTTGATGTGCTCATAAATCAAGCTGACAGGCGCACTCCTCCGCTAGCTTTGGCCACTCGAGTGCATCTAATGTAAACAGTGCGCAGACACAATGTGTTAAAGAACTCGAACCGTGTCCCGGGAGACCGAGCCAGGGAGAGGAAAAGAACGGAGGAGGGAGAGAGAGTGTAGGATATGGACAGAGAGATGAAAGGGGGAGGTGGATGGACAGAGTGGTAAGAGTCAGGGAAAATAATAGGAAGTGAGAAGACTGGGTTTTTTTTCTTACTAATTTCTTCCAGTAGTTGTTTAGAAGCACTTTTTCACCTTTCGCCTCGTTCGTCTCGTCAGATGTGAAACAGGTGTACAGTCCAAGAGTGACAAATAGTTCTCAGTATCATTCATCAGAATGCAGGAAAATGGGGAAATGGGGGAAAAATCACAATCCAAATGATGGCCACAGGCCAGTGGGGCACAAATATGCTTATGCAAACAATCCAATTTAGTTATCAGTAACATAACTAGTACATCAAAATGTTATTAATAGTGTTTAAACAGGATCCTTACTGTCATCACTATCAGCGTTGATGCTGAAATAATCACTGATTAATTCAATGGGTTGAATTGGGTTTGGTTGAAACAAGCTGTGATCACGGTGTTGATGATGATGGTGGTGGTGGTAATGATGGTAACTGATAATAAGCTGCATCAATGACAAGTATTAGAAAAGTTATCATAGTCATCATAGACAGTGTGCCGAAGCTAGTGGTAACGTTTGATTTAATACTTAATTATTTACTATTTTATCTGCGGTAACAACTGCTTGACAACTTTTTACATAACGTAAACTGAACAGTAATCAGTCAATGACACAACAGGAAATATTGAGCCAAGATATTGAAGTGTTCAGGACGACAAGTGCCAACCCTGTGGATAAGTCAAAACTGGATCTGGAAGCCACAAAAGCCGCAACAAAAGGCTGAATGGAAAAGAAACAGGAGCGGCAGTGCAGAGATCGAGAGCACAGGCGGAAAATATCTTTCGTCACAAAGCGAATAAACGTCAGATATTCTAAAATATTCTATTATTCAGAAAGTTGTGTAGCTTGTATTAGTTTTTGCATGTCCCTGCTTTTGAAGTAAGGGGTGCGCAAACGAATCTTTGCACATAAATATATCTCATATGCTTTTTAATGTAGCCCACCTGCCAGGAACAAACCGCATAGCCCTGCAACGGTCCATAATCCAGACATGATCTGTATTTAATGACACACAATCCAAAAAGTGATGTGTAGTTAATAGTCAACTATCCAAACGTGATTTAACGCTAATAGCGCTCGGTCTGAACGTGATCCGTGGCTAATAGTGGCCGGCCCCCTGAATGTGATCTTAGGCTAACAGCAAACAATCTGACTGTGATCTGTAGCTAATAGCACAGGATCCATGCACAATCTGCAATCTATTAGCCAGAGATTTGTTTCGAAGTCTCAGACCATGAATGTAGTAGTGTTTTGGCTGATTTCAGTTCTGGCTGATAAACTTGACCCAACTAGTCTGGTTATTTCCCCATAAGTTCCACCATTGGCGATGGAGAACCCACCATTATTTATTTATTTTACTCTCCTTTTTTTTCTAAAATCCCTTTCCACACTGCTCCTTGTTCTTTGTTATCTGGCGTGTGATAAGGTCCATCTCATGTTGGGGGGACATCAAAAAGCGTCTCGTTGGAAAAGCTGTTCAGGAAGGGGGACATTTATCACGGCGACACTGCCTGACATTATCAGCACATGCCATGTAGTCTGTGGTGCTCACCCTTACCCCTGGACACACACACACAAACACACTTGTTTGTCTTACTATCCTTGTGAGGATGTTCCAGTGCCATAATTATTAATGCATCAATACTAATTATTGCTATGCCTAATCGTAACCATGGGAACTTAAAGAACACCTTTGACTGTCAGTGTGTTTAAACCTTTTAGATATTGTTATCCTCATAGGGTCCCCACAACAACATAAAAATGCTTGCACACATAAGCACACACACACACACAAGCTTCCCTAATCTGCACTTTTTTATGCCAGCGATAGATAGACTGTGTGTGTGTATGTGTGCACTGTAACTCTAGAGATCAGAGATGCTTCAAATAAACAGCCTGGCGGCTTTTGATGAAGCCGAGAAGCTGCGCTGTCTTCCAGCCGCTCCAGCCCTTATGTCATAGCTCTGATAACGAACAGGATAACTCTCTCTACTTCCTCTCCCCCTCTCTCTTTTCCTTTTATTGGGCGTATTACATTATAGCTTAAGGCACGCTTTGAATTCTGTCAAATTTGGTAGGCAGGCTCTCTCTCGCACAGTTACTATTCCTACCACCACCCCCCCTTAAGGTTACACAGTGATTTCTTTTTTAATGTGTGGCAAGAGTGGAATCGCGCCTTATCATAAAACATTAGACATCTGATGTCACGTAATTCGAAACCGCGCTTAACATTGCACACAGATGTCGTTTGTCATTGTTTATTGCCGTGTTAATTTGTGTAGCGGCTGCATGCTAACAGATTGCTGCACATGCTGCAGAGACTGTGGCTTTGTGTGTGCATGTGTATGCGCACGTCACATGGTATACTCACTCTCACATCAACCATTATCTCCGACGACTCTAGACAAACTTTGACTTCCATGACCGGGTCGAGGAAGCACACAAACCTGCTCTTTTAGCCATGCGCTCGATTTCCATCACTTCAGGAAGTGCAATGATGACCAAAGGGGAAAATCTTTCTATTCCAGGATGTGTCTTATCTAAACACCAGCTTTGCAGGCTTATAAAAGCAACTGAGTGTCTGCTGTGTCCCTCCCATCCCGTCCTATCACTCTCTCAGCTCTTCTACTCCTTCTTTCCCATCTCTGGGATTGTTTAACATGATTCTACTTTTTCTTTTCAGCAGCAGCAGTTGGGCAGCAAACAGCTGGCTTTCCAGCAGCAGTTGATCCAGATGCAGCAGCTGCAGCAGCAGCACATCCTCAACCTTCAGAGGCAAGGCCTTGTTGGAATACAACCTGGCCAAGTCCCAATCCAGGGCCTGCAGCAAGGTACACACTACCTTATTCATTTTGTACTTTGTTCGAGTTGTCTCGGTTTTGGTTACGAGGTTTTGATATGACATAGCTGGATGCGGCACCAGTCTAAAAAAAACTGTGAAAAGGTACCACAGCATTTCTGTCTCATGGCTCCACAGTCTCCACTTTTACACTTTCTATTTGTGTCCCTTTGGGTTTCCTCTGGGTTCCCTAGTTTCCTCCCACCTCCCAAAAGCATGTAAATAAAAATGGTGTGGGTGGAATGGAAACCTCAAGGAACCAATCACATATCAACAGGCTTTCTGTAACACTGAAAACTGAAACACAACCCTTATCTCGCTATGTAGACAGGTGAATACGGAACCACTTGAAAACGCTGATGACGCCACCCTACCTCACACATAGCTAATTACATTTTCACCCTGCACTAGAAGAAACGGAAATAACAGTCGACCATTCAGTTGTGTTTGTACGCAGGCTTGCGGTGTTCTTCTGTTATGTTTGAATATATTTGAGTGGCAAAGTTACAACGCCACCTGTTGGCCTGGCATACATATTACAGTGTTTTCTCACTCACGTTCTCAAAACTTTGAAAATGTGAAGTAAAATGCTGTTATTAAAAACGTTTTGTATTTATGCCTCAAAGCCAGTGTTGCCAGGATAGAGTCTCAAGACCCTGACCAGATTAACGCAGTAATTAAAGAAGAATAAATAATCAATCAATCAATCAATCAATAAACAAACATTTAAAAATACTCCAGTTTCATGTAGAATTCCAGCATCATTAAGCTTGGCCCTATATATATAGAGCAATGTATGTAGTATGTAATGCATTTATTCCTGGCAATAGACCACTGGTATAATCTCTAGCAGTGATTTTATTGTGTAAAATATTTATTAAAAGAGTAACTAGTAACTAACATGGCCAAACTAAATGTAGCAGAGTAGAGAGTACAATATTTTACTCTGAAACGTTACTTTCCACACCTGGTTAGACTTGAGGCAAAGGGAGCAAAAAAAAGAAAATTTAAGACAAAATATAGACAAAAATACATTGATCATGCTTGAGATAATGTAGAAACATGTATTTATTACATTATCATACTCTAGCCTCTAACCCACACTTACTAAATGAAAGTGAACTATTTTGCCTTACTGTGTTTTGCACACAGAAGGAATGTGATCTCCGCATTTAACCCATCCGTGCAGTGAAACACACACACACACAACAGTAAACACACTTGCCCAAAGCAGGGGGCAGCCCCAAACCACAGCACCCAAGGAGCAGTTAGGTGCCTCAGGGCACCTCAGTCATGTCTTGGCCTGGGTGGGGATCGAACCCGTGACCTTTCAGTCACAGGACCGGTTGCCTAACCACTAGGCCATCCCATGCCCATACATTAGTGCACAAATGATATTTTTCCGTCTATCTATTAATTTCACTTCACTCTAAAATGAATGCTTCATAGAGATAATGGAGAAACCTTCATCAACCATCTTTCAAAGTTGAAATGCTACTCAAATGATTCGCTGGTCCAGGTGGTCTCTCTCACTTCCACCAGCTAACCTCCCAGTCTCTGGGATGCCACATACTTCTTTTGAAATGATTATTCAAACAAAGACTCACCACATACACCAGCCCAGGAGTAAAATACAGCAGGCTAAATAAACACAGCATGTTTATTCTGCGTATTCTTAGCCTAGCACTGGACCAGATGGCCACTGCAGACCAGGGGCCATCCGATCTCTGTAGAATCTGACCCTCTGCTATAAACACATCTATAGCGTTGAACATTAATAGTGCTGGCCTGCTGTACACACACCAGCTGACCTCCTGCCATAAACATGAACGTGCCCAGTGCTGAACGCTGATAATGCTAGCCATAAAACGGGACCCCTCACTGTAATCGCCTCAATCTATTAGCCTGAGATGGATGACATCTCCCTCAACCCTGTATCCCCACCCCCAGCCCAGCAACCAACCCCGGAGCAAACCGCAGCCCTGGACCTGCTGCCAGGCCACATATGAAGCTTGTTAACTTAATCAGCTTGTAAAAAGATAAAAGACATGCGTGATTGTTGGTTAGGGAAGGCAGTCATTTGGATAATAGGTAAATATGCCACAAAATTTGCTGCGCTCTGTGGAGAATTGTGCGTGTGTCTGGGAGCAGCCAGAGGAAATGTGGCTTTCGGTTAGCTCGATACGGTTTTCCGCATCCTTTCCTTTCAATTAGCCTCAGCGAGATAGCGTCCTATGTACCAACAGAAACAGTTCCACAACAAAACAAGTAATTCAACAAGGAGGAAAAGGTGGTCTCCAAAATAAATATCTGTTTTTAAGGCAAAGTGAAATTTGCCTCCTGTGCTTGCATACAGAGGAATGTAACCTGTGTGGGGATCAAACCTAGAACCTTCCAGTCATAAGACCAGTTCACTAACTACTAGGCCACGGCTCTGATTATTTATAGACCTTATGATTTTCTTGAGCTGTCCTGAATGGTCTTCATAGCACACCCAGTGGAGCAGAGCAACACATCCATCGAAAGACACCAGTTCTTAGGAATCCAGTCTTGTGGAAGAATGGAGAGGTCAAGCCCAAGAAATCGTATGACCAACAGCAGTATTTTGACCTTGGCACTTCTCTGGTCATGCTCACCTCTCTCGCTGACATCACTGAGAAACAATAAGGCCCACAACACACGGAATTCCCCCACAATCCCTCCCTGATAAGAGGCCTTCCATTAAAAGCAGGCAGCCAACCGTGTACATTCTTCATGCCGGTCTTGCTTGGCCCCATTAAAAAGGATTTTGTCCTCTGGTCCATGGGTGGCGGAGACACCTGGCATTGTATTATTATTTTTTCATTACTAAAAGCTCCCTGCATTTTCAAACTTTTAACTACTTCCTGACCAAACAGTATTTGGTTGGACCAGATATTGGTCTGCGATAAAAATTCCAACGAAGCACTTTGTGGTTTCATCAGTGAAAAGTTTTCTACTTAAGTTTTCTCTTCTCATTCTTCTTGTTCAAGCCATTTGCATTGTTCTTAGCTGGAGGCAGGGCATAAAAGCTGACCAGATCTCTATAGGTCGTCCATAAGAGAAAGATTTAATACCTTTTATAAGTGGACGAAAGAACAGTCTGTCATCCCAGGCCTCGGAAAATCGTGTAAGTAAGACATATTTAAGTCTACTTATTGTCATCAGAAAGCAAAATACTACCATATGTTACTCTTTCAGGGAAATTTCTGGAATTGCATGGACTTCTCTTGGGTGCTTAGCTCGGTGGTCTCGAAGTGGAAGTGCATGTGTGTGTGTGTGTGCATATTTGTTCGAGGAGGGGTGACTGTGGACATTTGGGGAAAGTGCTGAAGTCTAGCCACAGAGGAAATGCCCCACCTGGCCCTTCGTGCATGTGTGTTCGGGAGAAAGTGAGAAACAAAAACACTTCACTGTAGGTAGACCATTCCGTCTCCGCCCGGATCTGCTCCAACACTTTGGCTGTTCTTTCATTTGGTACAGCTGCCAGTTTTCTCTTGGCCCCGTGTCGTTTTCTCGCTAACTGCATGTTCTCTCTAGATTTGTAGTGCTCAGCGGCTCCTCCGTCTCCCTTTTGCAACTTGTCCCGCAAACACCCCCCGCCCCTTCCCAGGCCAGAGTGAACAACAGGCCGGAGCTGCAAGTGCGGCCGTCCATCATTCGCTTTGTTTTGGCGCGGACCGAGACAGGAATGCCGACGCACCAGACATAATATTTGGATTGCTATTAAGTCTCTGCCATATGTGATAGCGTAGCAGGCTGTGGGTTTTCAGGAACAGCTTGAGCCAGACATGCTATGGTGTGAGTGCGTGCGTATGTGTGTGTGTGTGTGTCTGTGTGTGTATGATGGAATTAACTCCCCCTTTCTCTTCTCCTCATGTCTTTCTTCACTACCCCCAATCTGCCTCACCAACCACCTCCTCCGTTAGTGAGCAAAACGTGAGCGGAACAAAAACAACTCATCAGGTTTTTCGAATGGGCCTTGCAAAAAAAATGAGGGAAGTGTCAAGAGAGTACAATGACGAGATTAACACTGACAGTGACAAGTTGGTCAGGACAGCCGTAATTACAAATAGGAATGGCCGGGAGAGTTGTGGGAATGGTGGAAAACTAAAAAAAAAAAAAAAAATCCAGCAAATTATTCTTTGGCCGTTCAGTTGTGGGTCTCCGCTCCTCGTTTCCTTGTTGTCGCCCTCCCAGGATGTTAACAAGTCCCTGGCGTTTAATGGGTTTGCCACACTAATGTCAACATGCTGCCAGGCTTTGTGATGTACCAGCAGAGAGACGCCCTGTGCCAACTGGCACACGTTCAAGGCACAGACGGGGGGGGGTGATAAAAAGATGAGGTGTCTTGATCACACATGACACAGAAACTCTCACACACCTGTGGCTGGTGCGTGTCTGTAATACAGAAGCCAGTCCAAAAAAAAAATCACGAAAGATCTGAATGCTGGAGCACTGAGCTATAGTTTATCTACTATATATGATATAAAGGGGCCATGTGCAAATGTAATCGAGTTCAGAGTCCAGACAAAAAGTGCTGGACAATTCAAAAGTTCTAGTGCAACACACTACTGACTTTCCATTGATTTTCATGCATGTCGAGACAATTTTAGATTTTCAGTTTTTTCCTGTTTAAAGTTTTCTCTCTCTCTTTTCTGTCTCTACAGCCATGTGTCCCACGGACCTGCAGCAGCTGTGGAAGGATGTGTCGGGCGTGCAGAACGCAGACGAGCCCATCAAGCACGAGGGCCTCGACCTGAGCACCAACAGCTCCAACACTACCTCATACGCGGCCTCCAAAGTCTCACCTCAAATCCCCCATCATCCTTTGCCAAACGGACAGAACTCCATTCACACTCCAAAGAGAGACAGGTGACTTAAAGACGTCCAGGACGTAGCTTCTGATTTGGAGCAGATGAATGCAAATAATGAGACTTACAATAGATGGTGATGTTTCATCTTCATAAAAAAGTTTTTTTTTAACTATATAATAGCATTCCCAAATCAGATTGGTGTACCAGTGTGTCGTTATGTTAGCCTGGCTAGGTTAAGGTTGTAGAATGTGCCGTATCAGAGGTACTTATTATGTTATAAATATTTAATATCTGCCTTGTGTTGAACCCTGACTGTAAGGCTGCGTGTCGAGAAGCTCGCAACACTAGAATATTAACCAAATGGAAGTTTGCACAAAAATGATGAAGGGGTAATAAAAGCACATCTGGAGTGTGATATGAATAGCACAGTCGAAGCAGATCCTTTGAGTACGTGGCACACTGTCGAAAGGTCTGTATCTTATAAGTGTATGTTTTGTTTGCTCACGCTAATATTTCATAGACGGTGCTGTCAGGCTTTCATTTGATGTGCTGGTGTAAAGTGCCCCGGGTTACCTTCATATTTGATGCCCGTGCAAGTTTTTCAACACGTGGCGTGACTGTAGCGTCCCTTACACCTCTGTGCTAGTTTAGCCATGTGTGTGTGTGTGTGTGTGTGTGTGTATGTGTGTGTGTGCGTGTGTGTGTGTGTGTGTGTGGCCAGTCTTTGGGTTCTGATCGATTTATTTTAATTTTAAAGAGCAAGACTCTTTGAGTGGATTTCGTCCTTCACCAAGGGGGAGTCCAGTGATGAGCATCTCACCCCTTACCCCAAAGGCACTCCTCTACAGAGTACCCAGTAAGTACACACACACACACACACACACCTGTCGTACTCTGCGAGTTTAGATGAGTTGCGATCATTTTTATAGGTGTTCTAACTCCTTTTGTTCCTCTATCACACACACACACACACACACGCACACACACACACACACACACACTGAGCAGAAGAAAAACAGTGTGGCAGGGCTAATGCATGGCGCATGTGGACCGTGTGGTTGCCAGTAGTTTGTAATGTCTGGAGTCAGAGCAGCTTCTGAATTGAGTGGCCTCTCCATTGCCAGCACATCTGACAGAAGAGAAGAAGCATGTGTGTGTGTGTGTGTATACGAGTATGCGGCGTGTGTATGCTCTCCACATCAGGAGAACCTCATCTGCAAGCAAGCTGCTTTGCGTTAAACAGCATTCTGATGTGGATTCGGGACGAGTTGCCCAGACCCGAACGCACCGCAAGCTTCCCCTCCTCTTCATGCTTAGCAGAAATCAGGCACATGACGGAAGATCCTGCGGTCCAGGTTTCTGCGCTACATGCTAGCCCGTGGCTGCTAGCCAGGCCCAAAATGAAAGATGGATGGACGTGGCTGGAAAGATGAGAGGAGAGAAAGAGGGAGAGAGAGAGAGAGAGCACTAATCTGCTGTGGGTCTTTACAGAAGCCAGACCAGAAGACCCGATCCACCCACAACAAACACAATGGCAGAGGCTCAAACTAAACAAGCACTCAGAGGGCGTCCTACCCCCCTCTGTTTTTGCCAGCGAGCTCTGTTAGAGCTTCAAAAGCCATCTTAAGCTGGGTATACACTACGTGATTTATAAAATTTGAACATTTGGAAAGATTCGAGTTGCTCAAACTTGGGGCACAGGAGCAGCTTTCTGACTTCGCAGAACTTACGGAAGTGAAGTTTGCTGTAATAAAGTTTCAGAAAAAGAGAAAAATTGTTTAAAAAGTTGAGTAAATTTAATTGACCTAATCACTGCTTTGGTCCAAAGTGCTAAGTTTAGTAGATAATATTTACATACTTCCTGAACCAACTATATAATTATTCTACTGACATTTACAATAACTGTATTTAATATAACTATTTATAGCTATACTACTTATACATTTATAATAACTGTATCATATTAACTGTATAATACTATTCCCAAACCATGCTACATTATAAGACGCTTTAGATTGAATACATGGATGGATGGATAAGTTAAAAATAATTTTACAATTAATTTTACATTAACCCTCTGTATTTAGGTTCTGTTAACTAGACCCACTGATGCATTAGTTAACAAATAAATCATGAACTTCAGCATTAATTTGATTTATTTTTTTACAACAATGATAAACATAAATGACATTTAATGACAATGTTCAAACTATTAAATGTAGACGTGACGTTAAAGTAAACATAGAAGTGACGTAAATACTTGAAATGTCTGAAAAAAAAACAAAAAAAACAACAAATGACCATAGTTCACATATGATCCAGCTTGGATTCTGTATCAGATCTGAGAATTATCCAATCACTTGCATTTATTTAAATGATTTACTTACAGCAGATCATCAGACTAAAATCCAGAAGGGAGATTTTTAATTTTCTTTGTCTGATTTGATTAGCAAATTCTTTATATAATGAAACAGAATGTTTAAAGATTAATGGACAGAAGTAGTATATGTTTCTTCATTATGAAACAAAGCAACAATTTCATATTCAATATTCTTATTTATAGCCAGTAACTAATCATTAATGAATGATCAATGATAAGTTTAATGTTAATTGTTAATTGAAAGAAATAAAAAAGAAATTTGATGTAGCTGGATTTTCACAGTATGTTTTATTTCTTACTATAGCTAGAATTTTAGGTGTTTTATGAGAGATGCTCAGTGATTTAGCCACCATCAGACCTGGATATGTTAAGAAAAATTCTGTGTATACTTTAACACACTTTAACATTTTTTTCATTAGACTCTGGCATCAATGCAGCTGTTTAATTTAATTATTATGTGACTGTTGCAAAACACAGCTGCAACTGGATATACTGCATTTTTTCCCTCAAACATCCTTCATGCACAATGAAGAAGCTTTAAAAAACCTGAACATCCTTTCCGAGTTTCCTGAACTGGTCCTCAGTCAACGTTTTCCACTACATAGTGCTGACTTGCTTGATTTTTTCCTATAGCTTTGTTGCTGTTCTTTCCTTCATCAGTTACCCAGTGACTTTGCAGGGCATGTCCATAGTGCATTTAAAAAAAAAAAAACTCCTATCAGGCTGGAAATATTAGAGAACCTTGACACTTTGGTGTAGTTAGAATGTGGTGTCCTGGCCTGTGCAGATGATAAAGAAGATAAACACACGACTCGAGCTGCTTTTTCCGACCACGGTTCTCATTTTACAAGATATGCAGTCGATGTCAGAAACCTCTCACCATTGCTTTAGTTTGATCCTGTAAAAGCCATGCAGTATAGACAGTAGGGCATGTCTGAGAGCCAGCATTAAATTTTACTGCCTTGACAGTCACACGGTGTATGTAATGTGCTGACATGCAGTTACTGTATAGCTAAATGCTATTTCTGCAGTGTAGCCTGGAGTGTGTGTTCACTCTGTGTGTGTGTGTGTGTGTGTGTGTTGGTGCAGTGGGCCTCTGTTTGTATAACCTGAGCAGTTCCTGCTTTTAAGGTGTGTCTGGGGATCATTTGTCTTGTGATATGTGGAAACAATGATCTTTTTGTGTTTTAAGATATTTTATTTATTTATTTATTTATTTATTTATCCACTTAATCGTCAGAAATATTTGTTTTATTTTAATCTGCATCACCACGATTTATAAGATTTCATATTTCATATTGTAGTTAATTTCTGTCTGTCTTTACCATCTCTGTATGAAAATATTAAGAGATTTTTTTCAAGTAGGTGGGAATAAGTACTTATGTCAGAGTTTGATTAATGTTTCAAATTTGATTTAAATTATTATTATTATAATTATTCTTCAATTTATTATTCAATATGTTTTTAATGATGGTCAATGCAGAATTGTAATGCATATAAGAAGTAAAATTTTGTCCATTTTAATACTGTTTCTAGGTAGGTAGATACTTGCGCCTTACTACATAATAATTTAAGATAAGAAAAAAGTAATTGTCATTTAATATTTTTCTATATGTGGTATTTTAACCATTTCGCACTTTTTCCTCTCTCCCTCTTTTATTTTCCGCTCTCTACTTTTCCAGCTCGTCCCATGAGGAACACACAGCTTCACACCCGCTCTACGGCCATGGAGAGTGTAAGTGGCCCGGCTGCGAGGCACTCTGTGAAGACATGGGCCAGTTCATTAAGTGAGTGATGCTTATTCGTCTGTCCCCTCAGTTCACCTGCACTCAATCAAATACATGCACAAGAACACACACACACACACACACACACACAATTAGATATAAGCTGCATGATCAGAAAAAAAGGGCTAATGGAGAGAGAGAAGCCATGTTTAGGTGTAATGTTTGAACAGAAGGAGGGATGAATTCCACAGTGAGGTGGAGGATTAGGATGCTGTTGCCTGTGACGGAGTGAGAGATTCTTCGTTGCTGTGGGATTGAACCTTGTGTACAAACACACACAGATGTTAAATGAAGCGCTTGTAGTGCACTCAGCATGTCTTTTTTAATTCATTATTATTATTAGTAGTAGTAGTAGTAATGTTTTTTTATAGTTTGTATTACATTCCTTTTTTTATTTTAATTTACACATACCATAATTAAACCAGTAATTAATTGACCACTCCTAGAATTTAAGATATTTCCATGATAACACCTTCCATCTGAGATTTCCGGGAATCCTGGAAATTATTTTTCGGATTAAACAGCTGTAAACTTGGAATAAGGAGGAATGTTGGTTGTCCAAATGCTGTGTATATATGTTATGTAGCCGATTTCAATCGTTTTAATTTGACATACTGATTAAAGAAGGGCTTTCATTAGGTTTTCATTCCAAATTTGATTCTTGTGATTCTTTTTTTTCCCCCCTCAATCTTCAATGTTAGCTTCATTTATGAGTTCCTTCCCAAAAGAGGTACTTAATACTCGCACAGGAAGCCAGTCAACACGTTCAGAGGTCATGCCCTACTGAGCAACTGTGGTGTGACATATCCCTTGAAAACCCCCTTCCTTCCTGCTGCCCTCTTCTCTCTTTTGGTCTGTGTGTATGTGTGTGTGACATCAGGTAGTTCTAACTTCTTGAAGCTGCCAGGCCGTGATTAACTCCCTGCTCCCATCTTTCCTCTCTTTCTCTCTCTCTCTCTCTCTCTCTCTCCCTCCTTCCCAGTATCCCTCTGCCGGGTCAGGCAAATTGTTTTCACGCTTCGTTAGCAGCTTACTTAATTAGCTCATTTACAATTAGAGCTCTTTGTTTTTTGGACGCTAGCAAAGACATCAAAAACGAAGCTCCCTCTGCTCTACTAACCCCCCCCCCCCTTCCTTTGCATCCCTCGCTCTTGTGGAGCACAGTGCAGTCTTCGGGGATGGAGGGGGTTCGGGGAGATAAAGAGAGGAGCAGATCAGAGCGAGGACTGGGCCGTAAACAGCGCCGTTGTCTTTGTGTGTTAAAATAATGAGACTTCACAGCGGAAGAGGGCTGACACATCCGCCTGTCATAGGAGGCTGAGTCACTCTGCTGCCCTAGAGGCCTGTAAGCCTCTTCTGACTCTCTCTCTTCTCTTCTCTTCTCTTCTCTTCTCTTCTCTTCTCTTCTCTTCTCTTCTCTTCTCTT
>JAOVVF010000001.1:9893402-9909641 GCA_028565595.1 Duopalatinus emarginatus
AAGAGCACGGATTATTATTATTATTATTATTATTATACTGAGAGCATGGATTATTATTATTATTATTATTATTATTATTATTATTATTATTATTATACTGAGAGCACGGATTATTATTATTATTATTATTATTATTATTATTATTATACTAAGAGCACGGATTATTATTATTATTATTATTATTATTATTATTATACTGAGAGCGAGTTATTTCCTGCCATACTGTAACATTTGTTTGGTCCGTGCCAATAACAGTCATTAAACTGTAATAAAACACAGCGATTGTTTAAGTTTTCCCAATCTGTGAGTAAGAAGGTAAATAAAAAACTCATTGCTGTGGAAACATGAAAAACAAAGTGTATTTTAATACCTGTCACATGACCTAGATTTCTCATTTACACTCACACTGTTGCTCATATTATCATGGAACGATCCTATCATGGATGTGTAAAATAAAGTTTCCCTGATAGACGAATTGATTCGATTTTGCCCAGACATTTAACAATCTAATCATATTTGTTCATATTTCTTTTGAAATGTGACCGACTATGAGACTCCTGGTTGCTTTGGCTCTGATAAAACCATTCTGTTAATTACAGTGGAAACATTGTGTAGTGCTGATAACCTTACTCTTACTTCAGGATAGCTTACTCTTGTTATTTTTCACCATGAACCATTGAAAAGAGAACAATGGTATTATCTGAAAATATTTGACACTCGCTTTATATAAAAAAAAAAAACATATTATAAGATCTACTACAGACCTAACTCACTTTTTTAATTTAATCACCATCTATGAATCAGTTGGTTCTCATAGATGATTCACATGACCAAAATCTGACTCCCATGTCTGAGTCAAGCTTGGACTGAATATAGTGATTCATGATGCATTATTGAGGTACTGGGTAATTTCTTGGGTAAATTATATAGAGGTGGTGCAAATTTGGTAATTAGCAAATGTGGCATTGTATAATTATTTATCACTGTTCTGTTGTTAATTGTTGTTGTAGAAGTTAATATTGAACGAGTATCAGAAATCAGATACGTTATAGTTTGCTGATGCTTTTAAAATTATATAATCAATCCAACTTGAATGTCTTTTGCTAAATACTGAACATAAAGGATTTAATGGGTTTTTTTTCTCAGGCACCTCAACAGTGAACACGCCTTGGATGACCGCAGTACAGCCCAGTGTCGGGTGCAGATGCAGGTCGTCCAGCAGTTGGAGATACAGGTTAGCTCACCCATATGCACTCATAGTCACACACATACATATACAAACCATTTGCAGTCAAATATCGAACCATTGAAAAAGATCTAGCAACATAAAACGAAGCTGACGTGTCAAATCTGGTGGGTCAGAAGGTACTGATTCAGTTTGCAGTAATCATTCGGATTACAGGTTTATATTAATACATTACATTTACATTTACAGCATTTAGCAGATGCTCTTATCCAGAGCGACTTACAAGGTTACTGGTATTACAGGTAGGCCAACGTAGTGTTAGAAGTCTTGCCCAAGGACCCTTATTGGTGTAGCACAGACTGACTGCCCAGACCGGGAATCGAACCCAGGTCTCTCACATGGAAGCCACTGCAACACTGCAACTTATACACACGGGGATTGTATAGCAAACGGGCTACATGATATAAACTTTTACGGGAAGTGTCAGCACTTTCTCCGCTTCTAAGTAACATGATGAGCTCCTATTAACTTAAAGTGACAGAAAACAAGAGTGGCTGGTGACAGACTGACTGTTTATAGCTGTTGTAGCAGAAGTGACAGGAACGAACTTGTCGCACAGATATTCCCCCAAATTAAATATAACTACATGGCTGTGCAGTGTTATTATAGGAATAAAAAATTGTGCAGTTAGTGATAAATAATCACTAATCACAGTAAGTGTTATTCTTTATTTAAAGATCAATTTCAACCCCAAAACAAGTCCAAACAAAGTTCTTCCTCCAGGTCAAATTGACTGCTAACACACATCTGTCTCGCTGTCATTCAAATGTGTAGCCCACATCAAACTGCCGAGATGTTATCCAGTGTCTGTGTGTGTGTGTGTGATCAGTCTGGATGTTGATGCTGTCTGGCGATTGTGTAGTCATGCTAAACAATTGCCCACACTGACACACCTTTTAGGTCACAGTAAAAAAAAAAAAACCCAGCGGGTACAGGAAATGTAGTCTGGGAAAGAACATAATGCAGAGAGACATGAGCGAGGTTAGCTGTCAGAGCATGGTACAGGGGCTTTCCTTTCTTAAAGAATAGCGATACAGGACAGTCTGCGGGTTTTTACACCATGATGGTGCACATTAGGACTCCTTTAATTAGCGCATTCGCCATATTTGGTAGACGTTACTCATTTATATACAGCCGAGCAGTTGAGGGGTTAAGGGCCTCAGGGGACCAACAGTGGTGGCTTGTCAGTACTGGGATTCTGAATGATAGTCCAACATCTGGAACAACTGGTCCAAGTGGTCCTTATCTGTCATTCTATATTCCGTGTGTTGATGCTTAAAAAATGATGCTCGCACGTCCAGTGAGGTAATAAAGCAAACAGGCAGGTATTTATCTCCATTGCATAACAAGGTTGATCGTTGCCTTATTACACACAGTTCAGCTAATGGGCAAATAAACAGGCCGGTGCGAACAGAACACAAACAGAGTGGAAAAGAGAGAGAGAGAGAGAGAGAGGCAAATTATCCTTAAATAAGGGTTTAACAGCAGGGACCTTTTCTTCAGCTGAAATCTGTGGGGCTGTGTGCTGAAGGGCCTGTGGAATAAATACACCGCATTATTTGTAATTTCCAAATTGGATTACACCGGTTGTTTTAGTCATGACTGCAGTGGTGAAATGTACTGCAATATGGAATATATTGCTTTTTTATTTAAAAAAAAATTAATATTGTCACTTATAACTGGTTATAAAGGTTTGAGTGCATTACCAGGAACTGGGTTTATTTTAGCAGTTATAGAAATCATAGCAAGCGTTACAAAACATTACATCATACAATACTGGTATAAATCACACACCAAATCCTGCAGTTCAGTTACAGTACATCACCAGAAATTATCTTGTTTTCATTTAGATAATTAGTTGTACGTTCCACATTACAGGATCGGTAATGTCCTGTGAAATCTCAAGCAAGCGACAGGGACGGAGTCACATTTCACTTATTTTCATGTTCAAACCTGCAATAAGCTCCAAGCATTTTCCTAAAACCCCATGACTTTAACATTACAGTGTGTGTCTTCTTATATAAGGATACAAATCATTACAGTTCTAATAATCTATATTCTCAGGTTCTATCCAGATTCCCAGATTCCCAATTCCTCACCTTTCTCAACATCTTCCTCATCTTCTTGTTGCCCCCCTTTATAATCTTTAGGTATTATAGACTGATGCTTTTGTTCTGAATTATCTAAAACATGCTACAGATATACTATATGTATATTTAGGATTACTGTAGATAGATCAGTTTACACTCTCACCAGACTCTTAGAGAGAGAGAGGAAATACAGTATCTAAGGTTTAAAACCATACGATGCACAAGAGGCATAATGTTGACTTGAAGAACCAGAACATTGTAAGGTTGCAGATTGTAATGAATAGACATAGTGTGACCTGAGAATATTATTATATTTTAATATTTTATTATTTTTATTGTTGTTGTTGTTGTTATTATTATTAATAATCAGATTGATCTATTATTAGATTTATTATTAATCAGTCAGATTTGTCCTAATATCTGGACATAATAATAATAATAATAATAATAATAATAATAATTATAATAATAATAACAACAACAACAATTATTATTATTATTGTTGTTGTTGTTATTATTATTATTATTATTATTATTATTATTATTATTATAAATCAGACCATGATTTGACTAAGTCCCATGTACAATAGTCACATAAAGCACATAAAATATACTTTTTTAAGTTTTATTATGTTAGCAGTTCAGCCAGACCGGCCAAGTCTTGGTGCTCAAATTGTACATGCTCAAACACAAACAAACAACAAATAAAGAATCAGCTAGCTGTGTGAAACTGAACAAATACTCATATGGTAAATTTATTGTTCTGCCATCGAAGTGAAAGTGAAGGTGAACTATTTGCCCACTGTGCTTACACACAGAGGAATGTGACCTCCACATTTAACCAATTCGTGCAGTGAAACACACACACACCAGTGAACACTAGGGGCAGTGAACACACTTCCACAGAGCGGGGGGCAGCCCCAGTTTACAGTGCCTGGGGAGCAGTTGGGGGAGTTTATTGTTAACATTGTGTGTGTGTGTGTGTGTGTGTGCTTGCAGCTGGCCAAGGAAAGTGAGCGTCTGCAGGCCATGATGACCCACCTGCACATGCGTCCATCAGAGCCAAAGCCTTTCAACCAACCGGTACGTATGACCTTTAACCCCACCTTTTATTTAGCATGTGCATTCATGTACATAAATAACAAGAAATAATATTAGGTAATGAAATAACTACTCAATATGGTCCAACAGGTAAAGACAATCAGTCTCAGTGTAATGTAGTTTGTAGTGTATGGGCAAAGTACAAACAGTGCCCTCTGTTGGCATTTCAAGGCACTGTGCTTGCTACTACTTTCTAGAGGGCCATGGGGAAAAAAAAAGGAGACCTGGCCTGTCTGTTGAATGTTACGGTATGCAAGGCGAAGGCTTAAATGTTTACCGATTATCTAAGTACACATGTTTTCTTGAGTCATTAATCGTGTGTCTAAACAAGCGTCTCAAATACAGTTTAAACACAGGCTCAGTGTTAGGCTCTACATACACCAACTAATCACTCACAGCTGGACTAGTCTCTGTTTCAGCGCAAATGAAATGACTTGCGGTTTTGTGTGCTTTCTGTAAGTGTGTGTATGTGTGTGTGTGGGTGTGTGTGAGAGAGAGAGAGAGAGAGAGAGAGAGAGAGAGAGGGCGAACGTAACCTACCTTCTCAGTTAATACAAAGCTCTGCATAATTTTTTTTTCGAGCCCGGCTTGGAGTGATTAGGTGTCTAATGAATATTTCATGGCAAGATTGATGAGGAGTCTTATTAAAATATGAAGATGTTGAAATTAATTGACAATTAAAACTGGAGTGTCTTAATTTGGAATATGGATATAAAAAGCGGGATGCAGGGGCGGAAAAATAGGCGGGGTCTCCTGCTCTGTTTGGAGACAAATCCACGCCATGGGGTCCCGTTAGAAACAGGGGTAATGGGGTGCCGAGTCATGGCTGGATCACCGGTGAGCTAGCGAAAAGGAGGAGCTTAGAGTCGTCCCTCATGAGTACGTCACTCTCGGTCATGGCTGTTTAGTGGGCATCATAGCAAGCTGGCACACCGCCAGTGTTAATTAAGTACCTGTTAAACAATTTTGCCCCCCTAATTACTGGAGATGGGCCAGGTTGGCTTAGTGATGAGAGGAGGTGAGGAGAGGCACAAAAAAAGGGGGGGGGAGGCGGAGGGGTGGCATGGTTTAATTCGACATATTAGCTTCGAACCCATCGCTGCTACACCTCCTGCCCCTCCTTTCTCCGTTACTGCACGTGCTTGTGATGGTTTTAATTAGAGGAAAACAAGCAGCCCAGGAAAAGCCTCCCTCCATCTCCCAGCGCTCCTCCGCACGCCCGCTGTAGCTAATTGGGCGACGCTAGCGAGGGCGGCTAACCACAGCCACGTGCTGTTTGTTGCCAGATTGTGTTCCTCCTCCCTTTTGTATTGCTTTGTTTTTGTTTCCTTTTGCATCATTCTAATTGTGCGGCACTAAGGAGCTTTGCCACATACACACACATGTCAAAGATGCACAAGGGGATTTTTTTTTTTAAAAATCCCATCTTAGCGGATTGTCTTGTAATGGAGCCCGTGTGCCAACTGGCCCTGGTGTGGCTGGCATGGTGCTCGCCACTCAGCATGGGAGCGATAGCGTGTTAACAGCGATTATATTTCCCTGCGCTGTAATGAGAAGGCAGGAGATTATTGTACAGCACTGCATGTAGAAATCAAAGCCGCAATGAAACTGGATAGCACGATCCTGCAAACCAAGCGTGTTTGAACTTCTGAAACACAATTTTGTGCTCGACTGTGGAGCTTTGTGGCAAGAGTAAAGAGCTAAATTTACGCAGTTGATTTAACCCCATTTAATAATCACTTACCACCTGGTGACCATGCTAAATCATGCACAATTCGTTTTACTTTTATACTTATTATTAGCTAGACAAATTAAATTTGTAGAAAATAGACACACAATCCATTTCTCATTAAATTCATTTAAAAATTTGATTTGTTAGAATTTTATGGGACTTTTTCAACAGCAAAATATTAAAACAACCTTCATAAAATAATATTATTTTAATGTTCAGTATAAAACTTTTGCTGTTTGTAATATAAAAACAAAAACTTTTTTAAATAATTAAAAATATATAATTTTAGCTGAGTATAAAAGTATCATTGTAATATTTTATGTTGATTATTCTGAAATATAATCGATAAATAATTATTCTAAAAATAAAAAATTAAAATTCTAGAACTGTCTAAATTTACTCCCTCTCTCTCTCTCTCTCTCTCTCTCTTTATCTATCTGTCTATCTTTTTTCCTCTCTAGCTGAACTTGGCATCAAGCGCCTCTCTGTTGAAGCGGGACAGCGATCCTTTCCCTGAGGGTTTACCCCACCCTCCCACTTCGGCTGCAGCTCCCATCACCCCCCTGAGGCAAGGCCCGTCCGTCATCAGCTCCTCCAGCCTACACGGTGTCGGTCCCATCCGCCGACGCAATTCAGACAAATACTGCACCCCCATCGCATCTGGTCAGCACACACACTTTTACACACACTGTACATATTTCTTACACTCTCACTATATATGGTTATATATGATGTAGATACTATATAAGATTGACCTGTTGATGGGAACTTCTTAACTGAATTGTACGTTTTTGTGTCCGTTTGCCAGAGCTCGCCCAGAATTGTGAATTCTACAAAAACGCTGACGTCAGACCTCCGTTCACGTACGCTTCTCTGATACGGCATGTAAGTCACCTGACGCTGAATCTGTACAATCAAACATGTTTAACTACTATGCGAGGTTACCCAAGTGTGGAGTTTGTGAGAGTGTTAGATTTCGATCTTTATATCTGAGATCTGAGGCTGAGCCTGTGTGTGAGGGAAATAGTGTGTGGAGTGAGTGTGTGTGTGTTCATAATTGTGGACTTATGATCATGTTGAACTACAGTGTCGGCCATGCTGAAATGCACACCTTCAGTTATAACAACATGACTGCAGATGGCTCATCAGCTAATGTGTCTCTAATAGCAGCCATTTCAATCTCTCTCTCTCTCTCTCTCTCTCTCTCTCTAGGCTATTCTTGAATCCCCTGAGCGGCAGTTGACTCTCAATGAGATCTACAACTGGTTTACGCGAATGTTCGCCTATTTCAGGAGAAATACAGCAACCTGGAAGGTGAGACATAAACCAGTGAGTTAAGAAAGTCAGCCTGATGTTTAGTGACCTGCCAGGTTAAGAAAACATTTCTAGTTAAACTGCATGGGGTTTATTTGTTTGATTTACACTTTGAGTCATGTTTCATATGGTCATTTTATGGAGTAAGCGTCCTGCCTGTAAGGCTGGCTGCTCTCTCCACCTAGCAACATGGCTAAACCGCAGACACACTGAGTCAGCCCCATTGTTCTGCCTGATGCAAACAGTAGTAAATTCTGCCCCTGTGCCAAGGGCCACATTCTGATAACATGCAGCCGTAATTAATGATGCCAACTCCGTTCCCGGCCGGCCAGGCCACGACCCCGCCTGCTTTCTTTTCCGTTCTGTCTATCCCGCTCTTTTGTGTTGTCCCAATCCACCGTCTCTATTGTCTCCTGCGTGACTGGGGGGGAAAAAAGCAGGCCAACGTTCCGACTGGTGTTTGGTAGAGGAGATATAAACACTTTTTTTTTTGCTCAGCCTTTTGTAAAGTTTCATCACAGGATAGATAAGATATGAGACTTTATTGTAATTGTAGTTATACAACGAAACTTTGATTGGTAGCTTAGAGAAAGACCACCAGTATCAAAAGAAAGTAATAATAATAATAATAATAATAATAATACATTTATGGGGCCACCTATGTATACACTTGGGTCGTATTGTAAACAATTGTGTGTAAAGTGCGAACAATGAGGTGTATCAAATGAATATAGTATATGCAGATAGTAGGTAAGTGCACATATTGAATAATTGTCATTGCAATAGTTAATTTACAGAGATGATATTCCTGTATTAAAATCACAGACTTTCACTTTTAGTAAAACCCAGACAGCTAGAACTAAACCCTCTCAGACAAATTCATAACCTTTACAAAGTCCATAAGTATGATGAGATACAGGTTTAACTTAAGTGTGAACTTGTTCCTGAACTAACAGTTAGAATAGTTAAAAAATTAAATCAAATACAATCAAAGTTTACCCCCTTTTTTTTCCTTATAATGTCACGTTAACCTCGTGTTAAGTCAGATAGTATAATGTAATCACACTGCAGTTTGATTTAAAGTAAGTAAAGTAAAAGAAAACATTTGGAGGAAAAAGCGTTTGAAGGAAACCTTAAAGGTATTACCTAGATCCCAAGATCTCTGAAACTGTAGATCTCCCAGACCTGAAGGAGTTCAGGTGGCTTTAAATGCATAGAAACTCTTAACTATCTAAAGAACAGTTTAGCTTATGGAGCTAAATTACTTTTCTCATCTGTCCTCACTGCACGTAAAACCATATTTCATGGAGTTAGTTTAGTCGTTTCATTTAATAGATGTTCTGTGAAAAGTGTGTGTGTGTGTATGAGGGTGTGTTTTTCATTAGCCAAATTTCATTTTTCACTGAAGGCCTGCACGTCAGTGTTTAATGTCAGCCTTCTGATTGCCGGCCTCAAACTCTAGCTGAAAGTTCTGCTTAATAAGCACCAGTTAGGAAATCGCCGGATTGGTGGGAAACTGGGCTGCAGTGAAGTTTGAAAGCAGAAACTATTTCGCTCGATGAATTCCTTACGCTGTATGTGTATGCATGAGGCCAGGACTCACGCTCTGTCACTCTCGAGCGTGTCTCCACACACACAGAGCTTTGTTTTATCACACCACAGGCACGTCGCTCCCTTATCAGTCGGTTTAATTCGGGCTGTTGATTAGCGTCCGCTCTGCGCTGCTCCGTCGCGCTGTTCTATCGCAACCCTGCATCTCTCCCCAGGAGCCTGGCACTCCTCTGGGCACCACAGCTAGCACGTCTTGTCTACACAGACCCCCTATGATCAGCTTGCTACGTGTATGTGTGTGATGTCCAGACACACAGTTTTAAAAATCATATGTGATTCAGGTACCGTATCAAGTACAGAGACCTGAAAGTGAAAGAGAAAGGAATCTACCTCCCACTCTCTGCCCTCGGTCCAATTCTTTTCTCTTTCACTACATTCCTCTATATAGCTTTCTTGGTTGATATGCAATCAAATTGCAAAGCTTAAGACATTTTAAGGCCACTTCAGGGCTGCGGTGTTACACTGCTTCCTTACAAAAAAAATAAAATAAAATAAGAAAAAAAATGAATAGAAGAAAAAAAGAGCAATGAATGGCTTAGCCCTGGAGAGCAGTTTGGAGAGGTCAGAGATGGAGTGATGAGAAGAAGCAGAAGAGAAGACAGGTGGCTTAAATATCTGTAACGTCTCATTTCACTTTTATGAAATTTAACAATTAATGGACGCAGTTCTTCGTGTTCTCATCTGCCACTGTCTGCCTCCCATTTTCTCTCTCTTTTGTAATATATCCACACAATATCTCTCTCGCTCTCTCTCCAGTCGTTTGGCCGTGGTATTAAATATAGAAATGAGGCTCTATGTTCTCTGGCTCTGTTAATGGCCATTCATATTTCATAGAAAGAGCAGGGGGAAGTCATTGATCAGTCACAGGCTGTCCCTTAGGTGTAAAGATGGACCTTGCCTAGAACCATGATTCGTATCTATAAATCTTAATGCTCTTTTTTTTGCGGCACACACTCCTGTCGCGAGTGTGCAGACGACTGTTTGATCTCGGGTCAAGTGTTTCTTGTTACGCTTCAAATCTAAACAGTAAATCTTTTTGTTTTTTTAGCATCAAAGAGGAAAAACAGTCTGAAGTGTGAAGCACAAGGACCACTTTATTGTAAACACGGCCTGTTATGTCTGTTTTTTTGCGTTTATAAGCGTAATTTAATGCCAGTCGCACTGAAGATGACTGCTTAGCCTCCTTGGTCTTCCCTAAAGACTGCTTAGCCTCCTTAGTCTTCCCTAAAGCATGCAACCAATTTAACCCCATTAAAGTTCCTCGTATCCTGAAGTGTTTAATTGATGGGAAGCGTTTATCCGCACTGTCGTTCAGTGTTTAAAACAGCTGTAAAACGGTTAATATGGCCACAGGAAGACAAATACCCAACCCTGATGGGATGCTAAAATGGCGTCTGGCACGCCAGTTCTTTTGTACGGGCACCGCCGCTCGAGCAGGCGAGACCTGTTTGACACCCACGTCACGAGTTCCATCTTTTCTAATATCGCTGCCCCTCTCCAGAGCATCTACGTTGTCATCTCTCGCACGCCGCACGCGCACGCCCAGCCAGCAAAGCATTTTGTTTATGTCTGCCGAGGCTGACCCCCTTTAAATTGCCGCTAATGTTTTAACTGGGAGAATTAGTCTTTCATCACGGATGGGAATGCAAATAAAATTGGCGAGGTGGCAGGCTGAAATTGGGGTCATACTAATTTGCAAAACTAAGCATCATCGCTCCTGTGCCGGGAAATTTATTCAAAGGAGGGAGGCCTCGTCTGATTATGGCACTTGTAATTACGGTTAGGAGTGATTCCGGCATCAGCAGTCCCTCCCTCATGGGCTGTGGAAAAAAAAGGGAGCGTGTCAGAAAAAATACACAGGATTTAATTATACACGAATTAAAATTGGTAATGAAATTGGGCATGAACAAACTACAAATAGCAGATGAAAAGGAAGGGGCTTCCCTCGGGGGTGTTATTCTGGATAGTGGCTGATTAGTGAAATTTAAAAAAAAAAAAAAAAAGATGGGGGGTTTGCTAGTGGGGGAAGAAAGGAGCATCTTTTTTTCTTACTTTTAGCATTTGGAGACAGAGAGGCTATTTTTTTTCTTCTCCTTCTCCTACTGGTGTGACGGTGTGGCACCCCGGTGTCACTACTCCTTGGTGGAATATGCATTTAATTGGTGCTGTGTTTGTGGTGGAAGGCATTATCGTGTGTGTGTGTGTGTGTGTGTGTGTGTGTGTGTGTGTGTGTGTGTGTGTATAAGAGGAATATGACATGTGGAGATAAACTCATATCCCACATCCCTCATTGAACTGAACTATGCAGCCTTTTTTATGCTTATCATCACAAGCAGGCTTTTAATTAGAGAGCAGGTATGCGATTTATGCCGTTATTAAAGAGTGTTTAGACGAAGCAGTACAGTAATTGCATTTCAAGCAATAACACGTGACCGACTCTTATTGTGTCTTCTCTCTCTGTATCTCTGTATCTCGTCCTCTTTACGTTCATGCTTGCTATAATTATTAAAAGGTCTTAATGTTACCATAGCCGTACTGTTTTGTACTGTTATACACCTGCTACATGTTTTATTTTTCTTTCCGGACTTACCCAGAATGCCGTGCGTCATAACCTGAGCCTCCACAAATGCTTTGTGCGAGTGGAGAACGTCAAAGGTGCTGTTTGGACTGTGGATGAAGTGGAATACCAAAAGAGAAGACCACCAAAGATGGCCGGGTACTTTTTTTTTTTTTTTTTTTTTTTTTTTTTAATGTTAACCTGCCTTTAAGAGAATGCTTATAGGTCCATATGCATCTATATTCACTGCAAATAGGACCAAGCTATTTATTTAAAGCCAGTGAATTAAACTAAATTAAACAAATCAGCAGAATGACTGAACGTATTGCCAACATTTGTAGCTTTAGCCAGAGTATTTCGATTTTTCATCTCTTAATGTGCATCCATAGTGTGACGTAATTTTTTTTAACTTCTTGCTACAATATAATTTCCAGCTTTCCTAGCTAAAGCATTGGCTAAAACATACAATAATATTCTCTGGATTAAAAGCAAATTGTCTGAAGGTGAATGGAGAGAACTGATGCTGTGAGCCAGTAGAAAACAAGAAGGCGGGGTCTCTTTGACTGGCTCAATAAATTAAGGAGCTGCTAATTATAAAGGATTCACACACATGTACATATTTCCAGTATACACTGTATAAGCCACCTTATACATTAACATGCATTCCCTGCTACATTTTCTTAATTTGTAGCGATAGTGAAAAAGCTAATTTAATAATAATAATTATTATTATTATTATTAACTATTGCAGCTGCTTGCGTAACCACACCCTTTAATAACAAGGTGTTCATTCTCCAGCTATCGCGGCTGATTATATAAAGACAAAAATCTGTCAGCCTGCACCAGATGCCAACTCTGTGACCGTATTTCTTCTATTTACTTTGAGTTACGATCATGAAAACTGAGTCTTGAGGCAGAATGGAACAACGCCATATATCAGTGAATCTGATTTCTGAACTCAGCATTCACATTCCTCCAGTCCTTAGCTTTGCCCCCAGTCTCCCTTTATTATAACTTAATAAGTCTAATAAATTTACTTATCCACAACATTCCTCATGGAACCGCATCCGGATCTTCCATTGGTCTAGTGCTAGTCTAAGGTGTAGCAACGTGGTAATCATTATTGGCATGCAAGACTGCCTTAATAAGCCTCCTATCATTCCCATTTTACTTCAGAGTAAGCACAAAGGTCCATTTTGTTAGTGTTGTGAGTGTGTATATGCGTGTTTCCCTTCAGTGTCTTTAGCATTTAGCGCACAAGGCAAGCAGATGCACGGCAGAGAAACACGCCTGCTTGCGTTTGAGCAAACAGATGTTAGCGCTTTCTCCAGACCTGACAGAGTGACGACGGCAAATTACCCACTAGTTTTCGGTCTCGTGTGTGTGTGTGTGGGTACGCAACAACACGTTGTCGGAGCGAATAAGCACAGACCGGTTCAATTCTCAGTTCGCGTTTTCGTGTCCGCACCGTTTGGCTGTAACTAATCCATTCATATGATTACTCATCCTCTCTTTCTCTCTCTTTTTCTGTTTTCCAGAAGTCCCACTCTGGTGAAGAACATGATCTCTGGATTGGGCTTTGGATCCTTGAATGCCAGCTACCAGGTGAGTGTGTATGTGTGTGTGCGTGTGTGAGAACGTGCGAGCCGGAGATCGCTCGCTCCTTATACACACACACGGCCGGATCGAGCACGCAAGGGCGCCGATATCAATTTCCTCCACTAATTAGCACGTTCTCCCAAACCTCCTCTCGTGTCCTCCCCACCACACACACACACTCACACACACACACATGCATGCGCTCTGAGTCGTGATTTATAGCATCAAGTATTTGTCAATTAAGGTCACAGCATAAAATTAGTATCTGTCCTAGAAAATCTATTTGAAAGCCACTGTGTCATGCGGCTTCTGTTATTTCAGTCAGAACCCTCAGAACTGTGTGTGTGTGTGTGTGTGCACGCTGTACTGGAGATGTAAGGTTCCTGTGAGGTTCATGGGTTCATGTGACCAAGTGAGTCTGGCTTTGTGTTTCTTGGTGCGTATGTGTGTGTGTTTTTCCCTCACTGTGAGGGAACAGAGATGGATCTAGGAGGTCGGCCCCTGTGTGCTTAGTCTGTAAGTGTGTGTGTATGTGTGTGTGTGTGAGAGTCTGTGTGTCCTGCTCACTCACTCTCTGTCAGGTCTGTGCCCATCCATCTCCTCACAGGACAAGCAATGTCGGCGCCTGAAAAACAAACAGCCCAGCTAATCATGGCCCCACACACACACACACACACACACACACAAACACACACGTACGCTTCGTCTCGGCCCGGTTTGTCCCTTACTAACCCCGCAGGCCATCACTATGGAAATGGGACTGCTCATTCTGAAAAGGCCACAGATAAACAAACCTTAAACAAAAGAGCCGCAAAGATTTACACAGCAGAGCCTCGGCTAGAAAAACCATCATACTTTCTTTGTTGTTCCTGTTTTTGATCTTTACAACACGCAAAGTGTGTTTTAACACAAATGTTATAATTAACGCTGTGATCCTTTGCGCTAAACACAAGCAAGAAAACAGACTCGGTTCATTTAGTCTGTAAAGCTGACTTTATTACAAAGGTTAAAACTGATTCAGAGGGAAGAATGTTGGACAGTTTTATGTGTGTGTCATTTTTCTGCTTCATTTAAACCAGAATTTTAACACATTATGACACACATCAGGTTAAAAGTGTAAATAGGAAATTGACTGGCCACATTGGATTAGTAGAATGAGTTTAGCCATGTTTCATTTTATTTTTTAAACGTTAATTGAAGATGAAGATCATTATTTCGTTTTAGTTTAGAAACAGTTCTTTTTAAAAATGAAACTACATGGCAGATCAGTGGAAGGAAATTCAACATGTGTAATTAAATTAATGCTTAGATTTAAAGAAATAAAATTTGAAGCAATTCATACATGAAATAATATTTACATTATTTTATTACATTTTATTTTAATTAAAATATTGATTATTATTATTCATTTATTTTTATCTAATTTTTATCTATTAATTTAAAAAACTCAAACATATAAAAAAAAGGCATTTCTTTTTAATCTAAATATAAAATGCTTTTTTCTCTTAAATATTTTTGCCATAACTCTAAGACAGTTTGGTGGTGAAAAGGAATAGGCTTGTACAGATGATATGTACACATTAGAAACCAGTAGATTTAAAGGTGACTGACTCAGACCTTGTACTTGTACCTGTACTTATTTGAACGTTTAGGCACTTTCCAGCTTTTATGAATAAAAAGGAGAAAAAGAGCTGAGCAGGAGGCATGGCGTGTACAAGCTCTGTCAAACGCGGATAAAATATTCCAGGAATACAATGAACATGTGGAATCCTAAGTCATGTATCCTTCCTGAGTTGGAGGAAATGGAGATGGGAAGAACGCTCGAACAAATGGCAGAACTTCTACATAATTCAGAAAAGGGCAAAGCGAACACAACGGGTCAATTGCATGTTTTGTCTCAAAATGATTTGTTTCTCGACAATGTCGGGACAAAGTCAGACTATGGCTCAGGGGTTTGTCACATGCTACAGTATTATGTTCTGTTTTAAAATGTGTACCCCTAAAAAAAAACTCAGCCATAAGTCTTATATGTATATATTATGACCTCATGATAGTATATGACTGAGAACAATAATAAAGGTGTCAGCTGATGTGTGCATATCGTATATAAATTAAGCTAACTGCACATGTTCTCTATGGCACATTAACATGCCACCTAATATAAACAATACAGAGTCACTGTGTCACTATCAGCACATCAGAATGAATAGATGACACGCACACTTCTAAACATTTTGCCACGTCTATAAATATAAATAATCCCATTTCTTCTCATTATTTTAATCAGGTCTGACACGGATTGCCCCCACATCCACCCTTTCCATTGAAAATGCCTATTTTTTTTACCCTCTGGTTCTCAGCTGCACAGTTTGGCAAGTTGTGTCCATTTGGGTTGGCAAGAAATGCGCATAAAGTTCTCAGCTCGGCTTCTTCTGAAACCACCTCGCCAAAATGGGAGACACTGACCAAAACTTTTTTCCTCTTAGCATTAAAATGTCAATATGTGTGTTTTTGTATTCTGCCAACCATCACTTTACACTTCCCTTATCCTGTTAAACTCTGTATTTCCCATTTCTTAAACTAGGAAAAAACCTATTTTTATGTGTTATATATATATATATATATATACATACACCCAATGTAAAGTGTGTTAGCTGGCTCAGTCCACCAGAACAGCTTGAGTATGTATTAGCAAAGATTCAACAAGTCTGTGAAACTGATGAACACTGGTCATTCTAAACAGTTAGGTGGTAGACATGCTGTCTAACCCATGGCGCATAGATGTCATGGGTGGTTAACTGGGTTGAGATCCGATAAGTGCGAAGGATTTCATTTACATTATTAAATATATAATTTAGTGAGTCCTCATGCCCTGTGGACATGGGAGAAGAAACCAGACCTATCAGAATTATCAATAATAATAATAATAATAATAATAATAATAATAATAATAACAATAATAATAATAATAATAATAATAATAATAATA
>JAOVVF010000001.1:9910299-9921873 GCA_028565595.1 Duopalatinus emarginatus
TAATAATAATAATAATAATAATAATAACAATAACAATAACAATAACAATAATAATAATAATAATAATAATAATAATAATAGTAAGGCCATGAGTGATGGTGTTCTAAGGCCATGGATGTGAATGTCTGACAACATCATCAAAAGTCAAAGTTGTGTGAAGCCGCAGTGTACAGCCGAGCAGTTGAGTGTCTGCTGTGTGGAAGTGAGAGGACCCCTAGTGGTGACATTACACAACCTGCACTTAGAATAAACTCTGATTCGGCTTCACCAATACTTAAGCACTGGACTGGAATTACATTAGTCTAAAATTTAGTAGGAAATTTCTGAAAGGTCGGTTTTTAAGGTCTGTAACTAATGTAATGAGAACACATTAACATACACATGTGCCAATTTCAACAAAGGGACATCAGTCATGGACTGAACACCTTGTAGTGGTTATATGTCTTCTGTCTTTTTACAGAATTAAATGTTGATTTGTATATATATATATATATATATATATATATATAATTTTTTGTATAAAATTCCAAACATTAAAATTAAGGTCATAAAAAATAGAAAATCATATTAAAAGAGTCATAAAGCCAGAAAATATAGAAAATACAGAAGCCTAAAAAGTCATTAGCTTTTTTTAAAGTCATTCACTGTAGTTAACTTTCTGATTTGAATTGATAAATTAAGGCGTATAAAAAAGAAAGCGTTTAAGTTAATACAGGAATAGAAACCCAGCACCTGAAGATGAGTTATCATGGGGAAGTGTTCAGGCCTGTACAGAGCGTCCATCATAAAACAGGCCAGCTGTGTGCTTCTCTACTGCAAGTCCTTACCTGATCACAGCGTGCCTCCACCTCCTCTCAGCTTTAATATGCCTATAAATCCTCTCACTGCCTACTCTGACCTGTGTGCCCTCGCCATACCTGCTAGTCTGATCGCACATGCACATGCCGTTATATGCTCTACCATGAATGCCATAGCTCCACCTATTGCATGTTCATCACTAATGCGCGTGTGAATGTTTATTTTGTGGGTGCAGGCGGCGCTGGCGGAGAGCAGTTTGAGTCTCCTGAACAGCCCCACGCTGCTTAACAACAGCACAGGAGCCAGCCTCAACATGCTGCACGTGGGTCATGATGATGTGAGCAGCACCGTGGAGCAGGTGAACAGCAACGGCAGCTGCAGCCCCGGCCTGTCTCCACAACAATACGGGTAAGACAGGACAAGATACAGACAGAAATATACATTTAATACATCATGAAGAAGTGGAGACGCTGTACACTTTCTGACCAATCCGATTTGAGAACTTAAATGTACTCACAAAATGTACGTAATATGGTTAATTTAATGTGTGTATGTTTGTGTGTGTGGGTGGGTGTGTGTGTTTCCGGCACCTCAGACACCAGGTCCACGTGAAGGAGGAACCCGCAGAGCTTGAGGAGGACAGCCGGCCCGTGTCCCTGATTGCGTCTGTCACTCAGAACCTGAGCATGCCTAGTGACGAGCGCGACATGGAGGAGGAGCTTCCCACAGAGGAGCTGGAGTAAAGGTGGGCGGGGTTCGCAGTCCCTGCTTCTCCTTCCTGCACAAAGCGTAAATAACCACAAAGAGGAAAAAAAACAAAGAGAGATGATACGAAAGCAACCCCGACATCAAGAAACCAAAACAGGGTGTACCCCCTCATCAGTCCATCGTGCATTTTATTTTCTCGTTTTTAACTCGTTTTTTAATGTCTCTCTACTTTTCCTCAGTTGATCTCTTCGCTAAGAAAATGTTTTCAAGTCCCAGAGACATGCTCTAAGCCACTCGTGTATTTGAGACTGGTGCACTCGGAACAATCCGTCTCAGACTGACGGGCCAAAGCACCACGAGTCCCCCAAAGCGTCTCATTCTGCTCCTCACATCTTATCAGCTTTTAGTTTATTTTTGACTTTGTTTTTTTGCCTGGCCTGAGAACTGCGTTGGGATAAAACTGCAGCTATGGTTTACCTCGGAATGACATCCAACAACGGAAAACATGAACTTCACTATTAGAGTGAACTTGGTTCTATCCTGGAACTTTTTTAGGTTCTGTCAGGGGTGCCACGCCCCTTTCCTGAACAACAAAAAAAAAATCACGGGATCAAAACATGACCAGAGCAAATGACTTCCTCTGTCTTGCCCTGACCTGTGACCTTAAGATTTCTGAACTAAAAAAAGAGATGGATGGAGTTTTCCCAGGAGTCTCGGAGCAGTCTTAGCATTTTGTGATCACTAAGCTCGCTCTGTCTTCAGCCAATGGCGAGAAACCAAACAGCTCCAATCAAAGACCAATCAAAGAAATAAGATATCAAATTGTCCCCGCCCCCTAACAAAACAAAGAAACACCTTTTTTCAGGAAAAGAAACCAGGACCAACTGGTGTGTCAGCACTGGCAGCCATGACATGATAAGGCATCAAAGCTCAGAGACGTGACTCTTCACTTTGATTCAGACGTGTGTGACGTAGCTTTTTGATGCTCTTTTAAACATTTATTTCACACTCATTATTTCACAGTCAGCGACTTCTTCTACAGGATCAGCCTTTCACGTTGTGGTGTACTTTAGTTTTAAATATGTAGTTTTTTTTTTTTGTTGTTGTTATTTTTTTCTTTCAAACTGAAGTTATCATTCCAAACGGGCTTTGTTTTCGGTAACGGATATGAATAATCCTTCCTTTACCCCAAAATGCCCTAATTACCTATCACTTAATAATTCCTGAGAAGAGCACTTACCATCAAGGTAGCAACGGAAACAAAACAAGGACCACTAAAGAAATAGAATAACCAGGAAGATGATGGGCTCCATCAAAGTGGGTTTGAATGTGCAGGTTCCCTAAAAGATCCCTACAGGCGTGTTTTTATTTTAGCATTTTATTTCAGAAAGCCCTCTTGAAAGTTCAGCTGCGATACAAAGCGAAACGTTATCGTGGTCACAGAATACCTCAATCCACGGTATTCCCTCGCATCGTCAGAGGGGCCCTTACTGTGGCCTAACTATTTCAAAGATCTATACGGTATCATCTAGATATACGAATGCTTATCGAAATGTCCGGTCAGCATGTCAGATTTAGCTTTTCACCGAACTTGGATAAACACATAAACATTCATAGCAGTGCCATGCCAAATTCAAAGGTTTTCATTACTTTGTTTTTTTTTTTTTTTTTCCCTCCGAAGAATTTATTTTCGTTACAGGTTACCAAAGAGATTCGTAGTAAACCAAATACCCTCCATTTTAAATTTCTTGCTTTTTTTTCCTTCCTCCTAAAAAAAACAGTCCAAAAACAGTTATTCCTTAAATTATTATGCTGTTATTTTATTGTGTTTTTTTTTTTTTTTTTTTTGAAACTTTGAATATTAAGTGATCTGTTAAAGACTTAGTGCAGAACATTCCAAAAACCAAAGTGTGAGATGCTAAAGAGAATTGGGTGGTTAAAGAACCTGTTTAAATATAGTATGTAAAGTGAATGAGTTAGTCCTATGGGGTATAAGGCCAAATGAAGCAGTATTCAAGCCTCTTTCAGTTCCTTAGATGATAAAAGCACTTAACGAACGAAAAAAAAAACTCTAGTCTCTCATGCTCAGGCAACGGCAAAGTGTTAAGAACACAACCTTTGAAAATGCCTCAAGGTCTAAGATATAAATACTTTTACAGATGTAAGGCACTTGAATAACAACTGCTCAATACACAAATACTCATTTTCTTTTATTTGACATGTTTTTTTAATTTTTTCAACAAAACACTTCACTGTACTCCGTCGCCTTTGGTTTGATTGACAGGCAATTCAACATGACTATTTCAACAATTTCCAAAATATTCATCTGAAGGATAACAGACAGGAAATAAATAGATATCTGCTCAACACAAGATATACAAATAAAACAAGACATCTGAGGGACGGCTTCAATGATAATTGCACTTCTAATCATGATTAGTCAGAGAGGAACTTTTCAAACGATTTCTTTTTCTCCTTTTGTTTTAACCGAGGTTTTATTTAACACACCTGCTATAGGAATATTTCATTTTTTTTCTTTAAAATAAAATGATAAAAAACCAAAAATGTTGCTACCTCTACCTTTTTGAAATAGTCCAAACAATAAATTGCCAATGAAACCCATCCCGTAGTTCTATACACCGTCTTGTTTCTCGTTCATTCTCAAAATAATAATAATAATAAAATAATAGTTAAGAACCAAAACATGCTTGTGAACGAAAAAAAAAAAAAAAAAAGCTTGTCTGGTGATCTTTTGATCCTGAATTCATTTGCATGAATGAAACCAAGCAAACAACACACACCGTGCTGATGAGAAAAAAAACAGTAATGACTACCTCTCCCCCCTTAGAAAAAAATGCTGAGTCTTGTTAAGTGCGAAGCATTAAACGGTCACCGTTATTTAGAAAGGTCTATTCCAAATTGCGCGTCCACCATCTTTAAGTGATCTATTAGCATAGTGTCTGTGTACAGGTCTGCGGGCGAAGAGGCATTAATTGCGCGCTTTAATTCTGCATGCATAACGAGGGGCCAGGCCCTGCTTTAAGCCAATGAGGCGGCCGGTCATTAGAGTGCGCTCAATGGGCCAGTGTCAGAAATGATGATGGGCAGAATGCATTAACGCGGGTCCTCTCGTTCAAACGCCTCCCCCGGCTTTCCAATTAATGCAAAGCGTGCCTTTATGGCAGCTTCGGGTCAGGGGGAAAAAAAGAGAGCATGGGCACCCGCACCAAGCAGCGCAGTTGAGTGTAGCAGTGACTAACGACTAGTTTCTTTTGTTTTTTTTTTCTTCTCTTCTTTTGGTTCATCCTGTACATCACTCAAAAGACGAGCTGCAAAGAAGCTGGCTGAGAGAAGTAGTGCCGGCAAAAGCAAATTATCCCAAAGATAAACGTACAGCTTAAATGTCCGCGCTAAAGCTGACTACAATAAGGCATACACAGGAATCGTGCTGAATCTCTCAGTAATAAGGAACTGCTGCATTTACGAAAAAAAATACCAGAACGTCAATCGTGCTTTAAAAAGGTACACACCTGTAAACAAAGTTGTTTTATAAAGATGTAGACTGATGTACGTCAGTGGTATTAGCGATCACCATAATGTTTTTGTTAATCTTGTTGTAATGATGTATTATTGTATATTACAGCTTGGCTTCGCTCTCATTTCAAGGGCATTTCTCTTTCCCCAACATGTCTTTATATATTTTTCTTTTCTTTTTTTTTATTTTAATTTCCTACATCTTTCTAGCTATTGTAAAACCTTCTATACTGTATTGCTTATGCTGTATGTATTTATCATATTATGTGCTGCAGGTATCATTATTTTCACTCCTGTTTTTTTTTTCTTCACAAAACATCTGGGATGATGCTTTTTTTTAAAGTGTATTATCTCGAAAGAAAAAAAATTAAACATTACAAAATTAGGTTAAGTGGTTTAGATAATAAAAAAAAAACACCAGTTTGTATATTTATCTTAGTTAGGTCTATTTTGATACTTTTTTTGTCTCTGTATTGCATTTATGCATTTTTTAAAGGAAAAAAAGAGAGAAAACAACAATTAAAAAAGTTGATTTCATTGTTGCAATGATACCTCAGAAGGACTTCTTTTTTCTCAAAGGACAGGACCAAACCTCAGACAAGGAGAAAGAGGAAAATATAAAAACCTGAAGAATTTAGACAAATGTAGCCCAATCTTGCTTTTAAAAAGAAATATCTTTGAGGTGTTTGTTGGTTCTTTTTAGGTGCCAATAGATGTATTTGTACAGACTCCCTTTAAACCAAACCAGTCCTGTAGTTTGCAGAAACGTCTGAAAGCTGTCGGTCACTTGGCAATGGTGCCTGATGTTACAGTGAGTCTGTCTTTATTCGTCACGTTGGCTCAGAGCCCAGTGGACTGCGCAGCAAGGCTCTCATTAGCTTAATCGCCATTAATGGCTTGGTAATTAAAAAGACGCTGACGCGTCATTGTCATTTTCACACCGTCACGGATTCTATTGCTTCTTCTTTTTTTTTTTTTCAAACTTTTTTCGTTGCTTTAATTGCTTAATTCAATGCAATGGGACCATGATTTCTGCTACAGCCCTTTCACAATCAGATCTGCTGATGGTTATTTATGATATTAACTAATTTCTTTCTAATCAGCTCTGATTAGCTTCATTTCCATTGTGGAATACCAAACAAGATTCCATAGTCAAGGAAATATGCTTCTGCGTTCAATCATGTACGTCAGTTCCTTTTTTTTCCAAAATTTTTTTTTTACCAATATATATATACTGAGCTGTCAGAGCTCCATTTCTATGTGATTGACAGCTTTAATGTGATGTTATCCAGGAAACTGATCCTTCCCGAGGAGCTTTTGCCTGACGGTATTATTATTATTATTATTATTTTTTTTTATTTTTTTTTGGGCCAATCGAATGGATCTACCACTTTAGCTCTCATTTCATTTGCATCTTAAGAATGTGTGTACATTTTTTATCAGCAGTGATTTCTATGTACTTAGTTTAGTATAAATATATATTTTTTTGTTTAACTTTTTATTTTTTGTTTGAAACTTTCAAACGAAAAAACTTTAGGGGAAAGAACACATGGTGGTTCTGAGATGGTATTGAAAAAAAAAAGGAAAAAAAGGCAACTAGCCAGCCACCATTATTGTTTTTAACCCTGGGGTGACCGTGTTTATGCCAGTCACTGCCATTTTTCTTCATGCTGTATAAAAAAAAACACATATATCTGTGTATTTGTAACCTGAATCTTCTTGTGTCTGCCCATGCAGACAATAAAAAAACTGTACAGTAGTTCTAGTTGCATGTAATCTGTACTAATTATTGACAATGGCATTATAAAATGCAATAAAATACTTATTACACTGTCCACAGCTGTGTCCACTCTGTGTGCTCATTTTGCCTGAAGCGTTTTGCTTGAAGGATTTCAGAGATAAACATGTGGCAAACGTGAGAAGTGCTTATGTCCTGCATCTGTCTTTCCGCACAGCTATAAAAAAAAAAAAAAAAAAAAAAAACGGAAACCGTCCAGACATAAAAAAATGTGTTCTCGATTAGCGGCAGACAAAAGGCGGAGAAAAACAGAGCGTCAGATGTGACACTTAGCCATATCAAGTTTGGCATGAGCAAATGACTGGGCCTCATTTGCTCACACCAAAGGCCCTGAAGCTCTTCACGCAGCACTTGCTATACAAATTGTAAAGATTGACTGACTGGTGGACAAGGAAGTGGAGAGGGGAAAAGGGGGAAATGTCCATTTGATGGGCTTTCACAGGCAGCGTGCTGTGGTAGAAACATCTGGAGAGAGGTCTGTCCAAAGCCTGCTAAAACATCCCTCCTTAAAATATCAGAGTAATTGGGTAATGTTTACAAGTGCCACTTTTCTTTAAGAGGATCAAGGTAATGATAGTTATTTGCTTTTCATTTTTACTTCAGTCGCACACAAGCTGTCTTTTTGAAATGCTGCCAAGGACCTTCGTCTCAAAGGACAAAAATGATAGGTAGCTATTGTTCAAAATATACAGTGACGCATGACTCAGGAGTTATCAGGCTTTTTAAAAAGTGCATTCAGTCAGATACTAAATTGCAAAATCAAGGCTTGGGCTTTTAATCAGCTGCTCCCAGGAAGTGACACAGTAATCAGTAATCTATTGCTTTATCTTAGTGAATCACAATGATGTGAAAGTGATTCAGAATTTAAATGAAAAGGAGATTGTTTGAGCTATAAAATAAAATGTATAAGGAGATTGAACGTTGTGACATTTTACAAAATCTGGGTCTGAATTTGGGTCAATTATAAATTAAAATTGAAAATAAATGACTACGTATTTGGTTGGGTTTTTAACATAATAAAAAATAAAAAACAAAATATTGCAGTTAAAAATTGCAGTTAAAAATGCAGTTCTCAGTAGACAAGTAGAGAAAATGATAACATTTTAATACATTAATATATATATATATATATATATATATATATATATATACCTTCATACATTCTAGCTTTAAAAACAAATAAGCATTAAGAAAGCTTTGAAAATGTAAGTAAATGTAAGTGCATAAAGGAACATAATGAGAACCTAGAGGACAACTAAAGTACACAATAGTGTTTTACTGTATAATCGTTTTAGTGTATATTCTGTTCAGATCTTCTCCTATGCCTCGGGTCAGGATGTCAGATCCTGACTGCCCCGTGCCCCTCAGTTTCAGTTGCTGTGTTTCAGGCTTCGTCCACCAGGAGGGGTAAATAAACCAGTCAAAAAGTGAGCGCAAAAGGGAAAAAAAAACATGAGGAAGAAAAAAACCAAGTAGGACAGGCCAAGCCGAGTCCTTTCACACTCCTAAGAAAATCTCATGCTGACACACAGACAGGGTGTGGAGTGTTATTGCAACCTGCTTAGACTTGAGATCATGTTCGCTTCTTCAGGCTTGGCATATGTCAAATATGCATAGCTAACCTAAAAAAAACTGAAAAAAATGATGAACTAGTGCTTGTCTGAGGAGTGGTTGCTAGAAAAACTTTTCTGTTTCTTTCTTTCTATCTTTTGGTTTGTTTTTTTTTTGCAGCTGTGAGGTGTGATTATTACATATCATTCATTTTTCAAGGACTATTGGTTTGTCTGAGCAGCCAAAAGAAAACAAGAATAGAAAACACAACACTTCAACAATAAAACATTGCACAGTGAACAAAATGATGTTGCATTAATACAAAACTGATGTAAAGCACCTATATTAACCCAGTCTCGTGATGTGCACCCATATAAACCTGTCATGCACTTCATCAGAGTCAAACACATACAATGAAATTCTGACCTACCCATCTGACTGTTTATCTGAATACAAAATATGAGACAGTAAAGATAAAGGTAAGAAAACAGGACTACGTGTGAGATTTAAATACAAGGTATAAGGTGGAGATAATAAAAAGAACGAAAAAAAGAAAATAAATAAATAAATAATAATAATAATAATAATAATAATAATAATAATAATAATAATAATAATAATAATTATAATTATTATTATTATTATTATTATTATTATTATTATTATTGTTATTATTATTATTTAAACGATTTAACTTGTTATTTTTTTAATAATGAAGAGCATTATGTACAAAATGCATGTGGTATTATGGTGGTGATATTACTGTGCAAAATACCTGTTCAGAATGTAAAAACGACATGAATGCTGTGTGAAGTATGTATCCGGGGTCTAATGGTGAAGAGTAAGGCTTCTGTATGGTAAGATAGGTTAAGTCTGGGCAAAAGCAATGTATTTGATTTGTTGATCGGTCTCACAACCTGATCATAAAAGCCGTCCCTCAGTCTAGGCACGATAGAAGACTTACAAGTACAGACTGCACTCCTGCGAGTCCATCCACCCCAGACTCTGAGTTGTTTACGTAATGACTACGACTATTAAAATGCATCTTACAACACACTGTCCACATCATGTCCCAGACTCTATTGCACAATCCGCCTTGCACCCATGGCCACCCTAATGAGTCTAATTAAGAAGTCCCTGACAGACCAGGACTGGCCTGGATCACTGGCTCATACAGGACTCGAGTAGGAGAACAAAAGCATCTTTGTGAGTGATTGGAACCACATTTTCATCCATTTCCCTTTCTTAGTCTCCAGCCATTCCAAACTGCTCAAAGCCACTGAAAACAATCAGCATCAAAAGGTTAAAATAACACCTCACAAAGTTCTGCTAGATATCTGTGGTATGTTATGGCGTGCTCTCTCACCAACCCGTTCTGGCTTTTATCTTTTCTTATAACGCCTGTCTCGAAAAGCTACTGGAATTGCCCTTGCTTCAACCTAACACTCTGTTTCTATCTATCTATAGCATTTGTCTCAATTTTGTCTCCACCTCAGTCTTAAACTCTCATACACCTCTTTATCAAATGCATTGATTGGTTTGCTGCAGCTATATTTGAATATCACGGCTAAAATACTACTATAAGTAACATAGAATTAATATTACCATTATTGTTCAGCCTTACAGCAAGGGGTCTATTTACAGACATAAAATGATCACATACACACACTGGAACATACATGGTGAAAAAAAGACATCCATCGCAAATTGAGCTGGATATTTTTTCTAAGTCCATGTGTCTATGTCAGTAGTGTGTAATAGTATTTTACAATTTACTTCCAGATTCTAGTACAAAAGTATTTTAAATTTAAGTTCTGATCTCTGTCAAGGCCAAAGCTTTACTCTTTTATGATATTAAATGTGCCGCCACATCCACTATAGTCCACTATATTTGTCTAAATTTACTTTTAGAATAAGAACAAAGGCCTTACTAACTAATCTGTAAAACGGTGCCATGATTGCAATACAAAGACGTGTACTGTACTAATATCAGTACAGATTTGTACTCATGGGTATCAGGATGCACACAGAGTTTACAGGCAAAATGTGAAAAAATTAGGTATACAGACAATAGTGGGGTTTGGACCTGCACAACAAATGCGGTTTAGCTCACTATATTAACAAAAGCAGCAAAGGAGTGTATGGTGAACCTGGGATGTCTAACCCAGCCCACATAATGTCTGGGAAAATGTGTAAGGATATGTGCTAGGTTAAATTGATGATCAGTTGACCCCAACAGTTTTTGAACCTGGGTTTCCTAGGTCAGGAGTTGATGTGCCAATGTTGAGCTGATCTAGAGGTGATGTTTCAGGACTGAGTGAGAAGGAGGCCAGCCCTCACCAGCAGTGCTGTGTTTGAGCCTTGAACGTAAAATACAGAAAATTGAGACTTAAGGTTAAGTTTGCTACCATATCCACACCAGCCAACTGTCATCACAGCATAACTCCGTCCACTGCTTATCTTAGTCTTAGTCCATTATATAAGAAACTCCCAAGTGTCTCCAAACAAAACCTCAACTTGCACGTTGCATATGTTCTGGAGGTCAGAGGTACCTATGTGTTGATATATAGGCTTCTTTAAGCTTTTCTTCAGCAGATATACATAACAGGGTTGGGGGTTGTCCTGGCACTAATAGATCTGGTCTGGGGCATATTATTTCATTAAAACTGTGCCTATGGGGAGGAACAGCATTCAACTGTCTCCATGGAACAACGTGTTAAACTGGGACCTACAGAACTGTAATATACTGTAAACACAGCGGGTAAATGCATTTGGTATGCATTATGGTGGGGATATAGTGCTCTTGCTTTCCAGGTGTGCAATCAGTAAACTGTAATAAATGGTGGCTATACAAATGAGACTAGTGTAATATGTATGTGTGTAATGTTCCTTTATTCATCTATAGTAATCACTTTATCCATGGCGGAGTTTGAGGTGATCAGAGCCTGTCCTGTCCAAGAATGGACTTATGCATTTTATTTATAAACAGCATACTTCCTTATTAAAAGCTCTTTGTATTAAGCTGGACATGAACAACTATGAAAATCACCCAAGACCAATGGTATGGAAAAAAAATAAAAGTGTAAGATTCACACTGTTTTAAAATGGAATGAATTAATGAATGAAAGTGAACTATTTTGCCTTACTGTGTTTGCACACAGAAGGAATGTGACCTCCGCATTTAA
>JAOVVF010000001.1:9936689-9949450 GCA_028565595.1 Duopalatinus emarginatus
ATACTTAAGTACATTTGAAGGTAATAAATACTTTTGTACTTTTACTCGAGTGAAAATCTAAACAGAGGACTTTTACTGGAGTAATATTTAACCTTGGGTATCTGTACTTTTACTCAACTACATGATTTGGGTACTTCGTCCACCACTGTGTATATCATAGTATACCAAGATCAGATATCAGAATGTGCCAGGCAAAATGTAGTGTAACTCAGATGCCGAATTCTGTGCATTCTCTGTTTTAGAAATGAATATTTACTGCATCTTACTAAAGCTGGATCTCATCAGGCAAACTGCATCTGGGACCACCTAGTTAATGCGAGCTGTGTGAGGAGCTAACTGTGGTATAAATGGTCAACCACAGAGGCATGAAAAAGCTCAGGACTAAAGAGGAAATGCAACATAATGGTCAATAAAGTTCTTATTAAATAAAAGCGCTCTTGCTAAATAACATGTAAACGTTGTTGAGGGCATTAGTACAGCTGATGACATTTCCCTCCGTAATGGTTTCAAATAATTAGCTGCTGTGCTCAGAATATACGCTACTTTATATAAAAACAAGTGTAAAGTTGAACTGTATTGCAGTTTTTTGAGCTCGAATGCGGCTTGCATATCACTCGAATAACTGCAATGTGACGAGTACTTTAATGTTGGCTCAGTTCACATTCATGTGTTTGGAACATCATGTGTTTGTAATGCTATGAGCAAGGTTGCCAGATCTGTGAACCAAATTAACAAAAAGTATTTGTTAAAAGACATTGTTTTCCTAGATAATTCTTTCAACAAGTATTTTCATTTGCACAAAACTATTTATGAGACAAAAAAACCCAAACCCAATCATGCAGGAAGACCATGCACCTGGCAAAAATCTAGAAAACTCGCCTGGTTTACACCTGGTTTTGGAAGGGTTGGCAAAATCATGAAAAAACTGCCACTTCTTCCCTGAATATTACTACATTACGACATTCAAATTACAATTAGCCTAATCAACCTCACTATTTCCACTTTTTTTTTTCATCCACTCCATCAAATAAATAGGTACAGTATGCATGTATGAAATAAGGAATATCAGAGTATCGGATAAGGAAAAATCTGCTACAAGCTAAGATGTTTTTTACGTACTATTTAATAGTAGTACATCACCTCTGCTAATGTCATCAGTATTTAAAAGTTCAATAAGTAAAAACATGATTGACAGGCGAGTGAGTATTTGAACATATGCAATGCTGAATACATTAGTAAAATTGGCTTAGGCCTACATTTTTATTTAAGATTTTAAATACGTTTCACGCTTTCACGGTTTTATTGCACATCACTCAACATTTTGTGCACAGCTGAGGAAGGACGGACTAGGTATTATTTTCAGTGTGTGGTACTTATTTATGTTGGGCATAAAAATGCTTTATATCAGAATAATTTCAGTAGGTCTCAAACTTTTTCCAGCCAGTAACCCATGTAAGTGTAAAATAATTGTACAGACTTCCTCCGAACATGATCAAATCAATCAAATGCTAACATTTCTATAATACCATTTTGTCATATTATTGATAATATAAATATAAAATATAATATAAATATAAAAAACGCTTTATAATAATGTTTTTTATCGTTTTTTTTTACAATTACATTGAGATCTTTGGAGTAAATGGCAAAACCTCATACTCAGATGAGCGTTATTCTAACCATAATTTGATGTCTCTAGATGTGTGTGATGGCGCATTGTCCTGTTAGAAGAGGCCAAACACATCAGAATGAATGCAGGACATGAACGTGTGTAACTCAGCAGAAAGAAGACACACATAGCGTTCACCTGTCAGAGACTTTTATAGATGTACCAGGTGTCCCATGAAATGCCAGCTAAACCAACCCCATACCATTATACCAGGTACCTTAGCGTACACAGTATGTTTCATTGTGCCCCAACAATACTTTTCATTCATTTTGTAAAAGAACTAGTCAGAGTGTGAGTCACGGTCTGAACTAAGGGATAGATAAAATCACTCACTATCTTTATTCCAAATGCAATGTGGCAAATTCAATCTCTCCTTAAGTGTGTTTAAACTTCTGGAGACACAACAGAGGGAAAGAAAAGGACTAGGATAGAGAAGAATCAGTGTTAACGTACGAGACTGGCCGTTCACCAGCATTGTTTCAGTTTCAGCTTCCTGTTGATCCGTGCTTGCCAAAGGTACAAGGCTGCACGAGCATATGTTTTTGTCTTTAAGTAGACATAGACGCTCACACAGCACCACGTCTGCTTGTGTATTTTTTAAAATGCAGATATCACCCCCACCCCTAGGCCTCAAACTCAAAATGTAGCTTGAATAAATCCATCTAAAGCCTGTTAAACGCCACATAGTTTCTCATGTAATGAGCCCGTCGATCCCTATTCTTTTTACTAAATCAACGTATTTGGACGAATTCCAGCACGCGGCTTTGAAGCTTCTCGTCGGATATCTGTTTTCACTCCTGGCTGGCTTACAAGCGCCGATTAGGAGCCTATTGTCTTAGACCTGAGGCTTAGTGAAGACATCGATGCAGTTATCAGTGCATCTCACTGGCAGATCTGTCATGGAAGAGCAGCTAATTATTTTCCTCTTTACTACTTAATTGTACCCCTGAGGTGTCATAGTAGCGAAATCAAGTACGATTTCGCGACAGACCAACGCAAAACGCAAACGCTGGCTGGAAGATGGATGCGCACCTCGATACCAGCTACGGCATATTTCTTTTAATACGTTTGAGACGTTCGGTTAAGCAGCACCACCTGTTCCACACAGCCCACTGCTCTGCATTTACAACCCTACAGCTGGATAGAAATAATTATGACAGCCATTGATTGTCAGAAATGGTGTCAGGGTTGATTTTTTTTTTCCTAGAGCCTAGAGGGGCATTGCAGCATGTAAAATGTTATATGACGCATGTTAATGGTGTGAGGGACCATTGAAGTTGAAGCATATGCAGAGAACTAGGGCTGAATGGATGGTTTGCATGAATTCACATGGTCTTGATGAATGGACAGGGATGAATGGACAGATGGTATGAAATGAGAGATAGAGATAGAGAGAGAGAGAGAGAGAGAGAGAGTCACTGGGCTTTATTGATGCACTTTTGCTACTGGAATTGTTGAGTGCTGTGTTCACTGTAGCTATTCGTGTGCATACACACACACTCACACACACACACATGTACAGGCAGCTTAACAAAATTTCCACTCAATGTTCATGATATAGTTAATTACTATACTCAAGCATTACATTAAGTATATGACCCACCATATACCAATTCAGGGTCGCATTTCTACCTCGTACCCACTGTTCCAGTTATAGTCTCCAGACCAGAATGACCCTAACCAGGATCAGGCCATTACTGAACATGAATAACTAATTTCATTTTAATTAGAATTTCATTACGTTGTAGTGGCAAATTAAATAAATGTTAAATATAACGTTACCATATGTGAAATTCACATACGCAGTTATCTGCCATCCTGATTGAGATCACTGACTAAAAGCTGCCTTGCTTTGTATGAGTGCATGCATCACCCTCAGTACCATTTAACAAGTGATGGTTTTAATCCGTCAAACTAATTAACTTCCATTGCAAATGCCCAGCACATTGGTCTTCAAGGTCCGCGTTTTGTTTTTGCCTGCTCTTGCCTTGGTACGAGACTGCGGTTGTGACCGTTCGGGAATTAAAACCGAAAAGGTTGTTGGATGGTGTGAATATTTGTGTTCTATTAAAAAGTTTTATTTAATAGTTGCTGTGCTCTCTATAAGGTCTTATGGGGCCTAAAAGTTGTGCATCTGCAAGACTTTGAGAAAGTTTTTTTTTTTCTATTTTTTATTTAAGCATCTCACTCTTGCCAAGTTCACTGTTTTAGCTGGGTGTAAAACATCCCTAAGTCTCTTGTCAGTTTCTTTTTCTCTGTTGAGACAACACGTCTAAACCAGTGTATCTTTTCTCTTTCGCTTGATTGACTGACTTTGGAACAGGTATTAGTGAGGAGTTGTTAGGAGACAGAGCAACTCTGCCACAAAAAGGGGGATAGGGAGGGTTTGGAGGGACTGGAAGAATTTCAAAGTGTCCCTGTAAAGCCACATGGCTCCTCTGCCTCTAATACCAGACCTCATACCTGCCTAGCCTAAGCTCCTGAAAGACTGACTGTGCTCTCAAACATCTCCAGAGAGTAAATAAGGGAGCACTCCCTGCAGGTATAAAGTCAACGAGAGAAAAAACTTGACAGAGGAGATGTGAAAGTTAGCCAAAGTCTCTCAAATACAACTTTTTCGAGATAACTCTACCGCAGTTCCTCTTTAAGACATGCACCATATCTCATTTTACTGCAATTTAAAGAGGCATACATCAGTATATTTGCTGCATGTGGTTTTCCTTGCATTTTCTCTCGTTTGCTGTGATCTCATCCACCCAAAGGGACCATTTATGCCAGTCTTGAACTCCTAGACCGCAGATGGTTGTGGTATCGTTGAGACTCAAGCTCATTATTCCTTGATGACAGAGCAAACATTTTCACCACTGTAGACAAGAGATTCTGCACTTCTGACAATTCTGAGCAAAATTAGCTGCGCTGTCAGGCTGGGAATGACATCATACACCTGTCAGTCACAGCAACACTAGCATGTCATGTAGAGTACGTGGAAGGCGGCGAAGAGCTTTCCTCTGTATGGGTTATATTGCCGTATGTCACAACATGAGCATTGCGGTTGGCTGGTTTCACGTAGCTCAGAGGAAGCATGCCTTGGCGTTCACCTTCCTCAGTTGGTAGATGTTGTAGGATGTTTGAGAAGAGCTGGTTGGTAGGTGGAAACTGTCAAGTAAACAAATTGAGGAGAAAAATAAATACATAAATAAAATAATTAAAGAAGAATAGAAATAAATGGTTGAGTAGTAGTCTCAGTAGTACAGTACAGTAGTTGCTTTGTCAAGGCTGGCTAGGCCTACGGTGGATCCCGCGAACACTAACAAAGACGCAGAAATTTGTTAAGGATTGAACCACTGACCCAAAGAATTTGCATGTAAGGGCAAAGCTGGTATGATTCGAAGTTGATGAGGTTGTGTGGGCATGTATTGCTGGTGTTAAATCCCTTGTGTTTTTGTTTGGTCTCTTTTTTCACACTTCACCTTGCAAAAGGTTTCTGTGAAGCTTCTGTTAAGGTTGTATATAGGTTTTCCATGAACCCTTATTGAACCCTTTGCTTCATGATGTATGTAATTCTATAGTGGTTCCTTTTTAATTATAGTTATGTATATAAAATCTTAATTCTATATAATGGTCTATTATACTGGTCCTAGAGTGACCCATTTATATAGGTTTATACGGGGACGGATCCAGTTCTTTTCCAATTCCCTTTCTTACCCTCCACTGAAAGACAGAGTGGGAAAGTAAGTCTTTAGTGTAGTATAAACCTCTATACTGTTGGCTTCTCAAACCCTGCAATCCAGTGCGAGTGGTACCCATTATATCTTAAAGTGTGATATGCTAGTTGCTACTTTATAGTTTCCAAACAGCAATCTAAGATACTAGCTGGTTGCTGTTATTGTGGGAAACATATAATAAAACTCAGAGAGCCTTTCGGGGCTAAACAGGATGTCATGTGACCAACACCCATACCAGCATATTTATATCCATACACTTTTTTTTTTATGAGGGAAACATATGAGTTGTGTTTACAAGTTAAATAACAATTGCATACGTTTCTCACCTCAGGGGTTCATGCGGTGCATCCTAAAACCATGGCTTCAGTCTGATTCTAATTAACTCTGGCTCACACATGTCTTGGAAAGACAGATATGGGGGCAAGAGTGTAAGACGTCTTCTGTCACTTTTGTTCCCTCGTTGTAGAAGATTTATCTCCTGACTTGAGCCCTAGTCGTATTTTTGATTGTAATGGTACCTTTTAGTACACGTTTCAATTTCCAATGGGGTGACAGATGCTTTTATTAAACTCTTTGCGAAAAATGATACAATATACCTTCACTTGTTACTGCAGGTTTTTGAGGTGGTACCCTGAAGGGCAAGTCTTCGGTTACCCTTGAATGTATCTTTTACCTGTAGGGTTTTATGGCATTGGCCCTGGAGATTAATTATCCTTCAGTTTGATCCTGTTCCCAACTAATGAAATTCTATCATCAGTTAGTAACACCTATTAACTATTAGCCAATCATAGGAGTACTATCTAATCCCTTGTGACAGACGCTGGGACGTTAAGATGGCGTCTCATGTCGCTATGGAGAAATACATATGCCGAATGGAGTAGCTTCTGATTGTGCGTTCACTGTATATTTACACATTTCTGGTCTTTAAGAAGAAAAAAACACAATACTTTGGTTAACATCCATTATAACAGCTTAACACAGAAGGTGAGGAACATTTCTAGTGAGGAAATTTTGTCATTACTGGCTTTGCCATCCTAAAGTCCCAACAAGACCAAATAATCTGTTATCTCACAATGCATACTGCCTGTTTCTCAGATGTCAAAGAAGTCTTTTTGAAAGCATAGTTCTGGTTTCTATGATCTCAGTGGACTGCATTAGGAGTGGATTATGATGGAGTATTATGGCGTAGCACTTGATAATGGCTCAGCTCCAGTCGTTAATGCCCGCTGATCCAGACCAGTGGGACTGTAGCAGCCGTGAAGCCTGCATTCATGGTTAATGAAGGCTATGTTTTTGGGTCACGAAGAGGAGCCGAACATGTGACGCTGGACATAATCTCAGTCTGTTTTCAGCTCCAGTTCCTCTGTACCGCACACAAAGAAAGCCACAGTTTAAATCTACCCTGTAATTCAGTTCGAGGAAGTTTCTCCGTCGCAGTTTCTCCGTCTTTGTCTTTTTGCCTACGTCTTCACAGGAAGATGTAGCGCACACGCTCGTGCTTTTACGGCATCCAGTCCGCAACAGGCCTCACGTTCAGATTTGTGCGTCCCTTGACAGTGAATTTCGTGGAGATCCTGGCACTCTTGTTGGTGGTAATGAAAGAGGCATGGTGAAAGAGAGAGAGAGAGGTTTCTTTGAAATGTGGGCCACATGGTGAGAATATTCAGAGAGAGGGGAGGAAGAGGCAATAAGTCCTTCAGTATGCATTGGGGGAGTATCTCTGCTTCAGCTCCAGAGAAACACTTACTCTTAGGTAGCACAGGTTTGTGTATAATGCATCATATACCGATCCAGGCGATTTCATGATAGAATGTACTGTATATTTAGGCTTGATAACAGTTCTAGCTTGTGGAAGACTAAGTTTCTAATGCAATTTATAATTAACATTAAATATACACTATTTAATGAAGTCAATTGAAGATACAACAACAAAAAAAATTCTAACAATCAGTCAGCTACTTCTTATTGGTCAAAAAAAACAATGATACTACAGATACACTTAAAATTGGCTACAGCCATAAAAAATGTTGAACATATTTTGTCCACCTTTACGGTATTGGGCTGAATATATGTAGCTGATTATTATCCCATGTTTCTATAGCAGCAATTTAAGCTTTCATGGATTTTTTTTTTTTTTTTTGCCAGTGCCTTGCTGGGAAATGCCGTCAATCTGTGCATGTATGAAGAGTGGAGATGTCCCCATGGACAGTCCAGCTGTTGGAGTTTTTTAGGGAGGAAATACGGGAAGAAGTTCATTACAAGTAGTCTTGGTGACAAGCGTTAAAATGGGAAGCTAGCTTGAGGAAACGCAAATGAAGGCATAGCGCCTGGTGTCTGGATGTCATTCTGTCACTAAGTCTGTCCGCTCCATGGTGGTTAAGAAGTGCATTAACTCTTTGACCCCTCTTCTCCTGTACTTAACCAACAGTAAAAAATCTTTCCTGTCCTCAAGTTTGCAACAACAACAACAACAAAAAAAGTATGTCGCCCAGAAAAGAATAAGGAACGCTAGTGAAGGCTGCCAAGAGTGAAGAAAAACAGGAGTCAGCGAGCGCAAGTGACTAAAGCAAATAAACAGAAAGGCGAGTGGTGGAGCTGCAAAGGGGGATGCTGGGTATTTACCGGACAGCAAATAAAGCCCAGCTGGCTCCCATTTGGCCAGGAATGAGAGACAGAGAGAGAGAGAGAGAGAGAGAGAGAGAGAGAGAGAGAGAGAGAGAGAGAGAGAGAGAGGCCATTGAGTAAAATGCAGCGTAGCAGTGGTTTAACTCTCATCTTGTTTTTTCTTCCCCTTTTATCTCATATGCTTTTCCACCTCCTGTTTCTTCTTTTCTCTATCCTTGCACTCGTCCTGTTGTTTATTCTTCTCTAGTCTTCCATGCTTTCCTGTAATTTACTCTCAACTTTTTTTCTTTTCTTTCATCTTTACTCTTCTTTTATGTCTTCTTCTTGTTTTTTTTCCCCCTTTTTCCTGTTCTATTCCTTTATTTTTTATTCCCTTCCATGCTTTTCACATATATCCTTGTTGTTTACATCGTTCCTATTTTCTTCCTTCTCTTTTCCTCCTTTCTTCCCTTTCCTCCATTTGTATTACCCTCTTGCTTCTTCTCATTTCCTCACCTTTTATCCTTAAATTTTTTCCTTTCCCTTCCTTCCTTTCCTCAACTTTACTCTACACTGTTCTACTTTTCTTCCCTTCCATGCTTTCCCCTCATTTCCTTTCCGTTTCTGTGCTCTTCTCTCCTCAACGAAACCCAAACCTGAGCCACTTTGATGTCTGCCCAGCTCAGGCTCTCTCAGACAGCGGTGTGTAATTACTGGGCCGCATAATAAGCCTGCTTGGCTCCAGCGTTTGCGTATAAAACACATGCTTGCCCACACACACAAGCACACAAACACGCATATGCACACACAGAGTGCGCATGAATGCTTCTTTGAATATAAACATGCACAGTGCACCCCACATGCGCACGCTCACACATGTACAGGCACGTACTGTTGTGGCTACAAAAGTGATGACCGTGCAGAAACTCTTTGGACGTGCGAGCTTTCGTGCCATACTGCGTTTCTCTAAACAGACACTGCTCTCAGTCGGACAAAACTGTTTGTTCCCAGTCATAAAATTAGCAACTTAAAATTGCGAGTTTAATATTTACTCTGCGTTTCTAATTTCGCCCTGAACTCATTAACCCGATTTGGAATCAAAACTGGTCTGTGTTTTATGGCTTTCTGTGTTTTCTTGACCTCAGGTGGGAATGGAAGCAGCACGCACGCCGAGCAGGAGCCACGTATGGGGGAAACAACGAACATGGACAATGTCGACAACAACAACAGTCTCTCACAGCTGGATTTCAGCAACACACCCAGCAAAAGTATTACATGTAAGCCAATATTTATATCTGCTACAGCAGATATAAAAAGTCTACACACTCCTGTTAAAATGCCTGGGTTTTGTGCATTTTTGCAAAGATTAATAAAATAAAAATAAAAAGAGCTAAAAAATAAAAATGTAAGCTCATACTTAAATTAAGTCTATCAGCATGGCACAGCTTAACTTGCCAGTCTTTACTTGTGTCCTGTGTGACATAGTCCTCTTCAGGTCACCCCACCAATTTACAATTGTATTCAGGTCTGGTGACGCCATACTTGTTGTTGATGTAGAGGTATGCTTTGGTTCATTGTCATGCTGAAAGGTGAAAGTCCTCTTTATCTTTAGCTTTTTAGCAGAGGCCTAAATGTTTTGTCCCCCCCCCCCCAATAAAAGAAAAAAAAAAGAAAAGAAAAAAAAATATTGAAATTTGTAACTGTTTATAATTCTCCCCACCTTGACTAAAGTCCCAGTCCCAGCTGAAGAAAAACAACCAAAATCATAATGCTGCCACCATGCTTCACCATGCTTCACTGTGGGTATGGTATTCTTTTGATAATGTGTAGTGTTATTAAACCTGGAGCTTTAACAGAGATGTGAAGACTTTTTATATCCACTCCACATGGTGCATGATGACTGAGAATTCACACTGCACTCAGGCATAAATGACGCCAAGATTATCTCACACTACTTCTGACTGTGCTGCAATACGTAACCACATACTGTACATACACTTACCTGACACTTTAATAGGAACACCTATAGTCCTATAGTTTTTTAACTGTACTGTAAGCTTGGATTCCTGTTCTTTTCTGACAGGAATGGAATATGGTTTGGTCTTACACGGTTGCAGTTAATTCACCTCGAGATTTGAGGTGTTTAGCATTTGAGATGCTAGACTGCAAGACATCAGATTGCAGGATTATAAATCATTACTATGTACAGGTATAGCTGTGTAAAGGCAAAGTGTGTCTTTAGAAGCATGTTCAGTAAGTAAGTCCTGGTGTGGTCATGCGTAAAGATCTAGAAAGTCTTTACGGAGTTGTTTGCTCTTTAAATGATGTTTTAGAGATGTTTTGGAGGCTTAGAAATAATCCAGTGGTAACATATCACGTCTTTACTTTGCCTGACATGTATACGTACAGCACAGTGCTGCAGCAGGTACTGCTAGTGCGTCATATCTTCAGGGTTCTCGGTCTGATCTTGAGCACCTTCCAAAAGCTTGTTTTTAGGTAGATTAAATCCTTTTGATCTAATTGAGCAGGATGTATCCAATCCAGGATGAATTCCTGCCCTGTACTCAATGTTCTAAGATGAGTCTCTGGCTTTAAAAGGCATTCTACTGAAGACTAAATGAAATGCGAAATGTAATCCACACCGATAGGCTATGTGCAACATTAATAGTGTCAAAATGAAATGGTGCCCTATAGCACTTCATAAAATGTTTTCCTAAGCACATTTCTAATTCCTGTAAACAAGATGGTGTGATAATACAATATAATCGGTGTCCAGTCATAGTTAACAGGAATATCTCAGGCCCATGGTATTCCTGGCCTTTTGAGTTGTGCAACAGAAAGCATCAGAGTCTGATTTCTAAGAGAGTCCACGAGAGCAAAAATACTTTGCCTTTTGATTTTATGATGATATCAAGTCATTTTGGGTTATCAAAATGGCACATCTTGACTTCTTGCAAAAGTGTACCAAATCTGTCAGATTGCAGGGGAATCTCCTGTGCAAAGCACCCTTTAGGTCACCCCAATTGGATTCAGGGCTGGACTCCGGCTGGGCCATTCCAAAACTTTGATCATCTCTTGGTGAAGCCATTCTTTTGTAGATGTAGAGGTCTGCTTTGGTTCATTGCTGTGCTGAAATGTGAAATTCCTCATCATGATAAGCTTTTTGGTAGCGGCCTGGAGGTCTTGAGGCAAAATTAATATCTGGAAATGTTTATAATTCCCTACCTTGACTAAAGCCCTAGTCCCAGATGAAGAAAAACAACCCTAAAGCAAACAGCCATGCTTCACTGTAGGTACGGTTCTTTTGGTGATTTGCAGTGTGGTTGTTGCACCAAACATACCTTTTACAGTTACAGCCAAAACCTTCATCCTTGGTCTCATCAGGCCACATTTTTCCATATACTTTTGCCAGTCTTGATGTAGGTTTTTAAAAAATGTGGTCACCCTTGCCAAAGCTTGCCACCCTACCCCAGACATAAGCAGTATACGGGAAATTCCTGCATCTCTTTATATTGCTGTAGGCCTCTTGGCAGCCTCTTGCAAAAGTTTTTGTCTTTTCATTAATTTTAATGTGTCCAGTTCTTAGTAAGTCACCATTGTACCTTATTTTATCCACTTGTTGATGACCATTCTTACAGTGTTCCATGGTATATATAATGCCTTGGATGGTTTTTTTTAGCCTTGTTTTGAAAGATGCAGCTAAATAAAAATCCTACTGGAACAGCTGAACTTTATCTGGAGTTCAATGACTGTCACTTCAATTGATGGCACAGTTGATGTGTACTGTCTACTTTTTAACATGCGCTTGAATTTGATTGGTTAATTATGAACATAGCTACAGGAATGCGTAGGCTATATCCACTGTATGCAGAAGAGGGCAGATAGGTACTTTCCTTCAGGTGTGTTAGATAGAATAAAGATTTGGTTGGTTGTATTCAAGTGTAAGATGAAAAGTCAGCTCTTAGGTGTATCTAAGACATAAAGGTAGCGTGTTTAAAAACATGCCTGCTGAATTATCATTGGCAGAGTGTACTCCTACTCATCAAGATGTATTTGAAACAGTTGACCACTGTCCAAGAGAGAAGTAACAACTTGTGCGGAGAATTTGCCTTCAGCTTCAGAACGTCTGCTTTTCTATAAAGCCCAGATGTCATTTGGACGAAGCAGGTAGATTACAAATCCCCAAAACGATGACTGAAATATATAGAAAATTCACTTATGTCATCCCTAATAAGAATTCTGAATGTGGATTTATGTGCTGTTTTTAAAATGTGGTATGATTTACAGTCAGGCTTGTAAGTATTTGGGCATGGACACAATATTGCCTCTGTACGCTAACACAATGGATTTAAAATGAAGCAAAGCAATGAAGTTGTGAGTAAAGTATAGACTTTAGCTTAGTTTTGGGATTACAGACATTTTTTTTATGTTCATAGTTTTCCCTAGGTTTTAGGTGTTGTCTGGAAGTTAAAGTTTTGAAGTTTCCCACTGAAATTATGCTTATATTTGTAAAAAAAAAAAGAAAAGCTGGCAACATTTATTACACTTAAAGTCTTCAGTTTATATTTATTTCTTCAGATAACTTTTGAAATTATATATATATACATATTAGGGCTGTCAAACGATTCAAATTTTTAATCGCGATTAATCTCAGAATTTCATATAGTTAATCGTGATTAATCGCCTTTTTTAATTTATGTAAATGAATAAGGCTTTAAAGTGAAATGTTACAATTAAAATGGTGAACACATGTTATGCTAAAA
>JAOVVF010000001.1:9950724-9967537 GCA_028565595.1 Duopalatinus emarginatus
GAGAAAATGGTAAGGGAGTTTATTCACTCACATACTAGGCAGTACTGAACATACAAAACACAAATGAAATGAAACGTTTAACAGATCTTTCGTCATCACTCAAACTTAGGCTGCGTCTGAAATGCCATACTCCCATACTAGTTAGTATGCGAATCTAGTATGCGACACAGTGTAGTGCGTCCAAATACCTAGTACATAACAGGTAGTATGTGAAAGGTTCCCGGATGTCCTAAGTATGCCATTTCGGCATCGCGCGACAAGCCTCAACATGAGCTATGACTGAATGGCAGAGCCAAATTGGAATTTGCGTTATTTTTTTTTATCGCGATAATTTGAGATCGTGTTAATGCGTTATTATCGTGTTAACTTCGACAGCCCTAATATATATATTTTGGTTTGATATTTTTGATTTTGGTGACAAAGGACTTCCTCCACTGCATTTTGGAGTGGAAAAAGCACTGAGATCAGTGGTCTGCTATGAAGTGTCCATGAAAAGCTATTAAATGCACATTTAACCCTTGATTGTCTTGAGATAATGAGGAAACAGGACATACCTGGCTATAAAATGACTTTTAAGCCTGTGAAAATGGAGAGAAAATGTGTAAAAAAAACAAAAAAAAACAACCCAGCTGCAATTCCTAATAGGTTAATGCAATATTTTTGTTTAAACTTGAATTAAAGCATGAAGTCTACCCTTTGCTTCATTTTCAAATTCTGAGGTGGTAGTGTACAAAGGCAAAATCTTGTGACAAACAATGTCTCACTGTCCAGATACTTATAGACCTGTAAATGTTCTTGTTTTTGTGAATGTCTTTAAATTAAACAGTTAGTTAAATGCTCACATAATTCAGTTTTGTTAAACTGACATGCGAGTGTCGAAAAAGTCAAACAGAGTGAAGAAAAAGCTTTGTGTGTCTACATTCTACATTTAGTAAAAGTACACAAGCGCTTGCTAAGACCATATGTATTTTCACCCTGTGGGACAGCTAGTGGAGGAAGTTGCTGATTGTGCATTTTTTTCCCTCACGCACAGTACCACCAAGAAGAAACCTGATTCTTCCGCTGGGTTCCAGTATCTGTCAGTGCTGTGCATGTGTGTGTGTGTGTGTGAAGCAATTTTTATGTTTCATATAAAATCCAGATGTAATTAAGGTTACATAGCTAGCTGGCTGTACTTTCAGGATTAGCAAAAATGTTATATATAATAAACTCCCCCCAGTTCTCCCCCCAGGTTTATTTTATCCAGTAGAATGGGTATCGCATGTGCAGAACATACTGTGAATAATGGGTTAATACTTCCTTTAGTCAAAAAAGGTGGGCTTGTGTTGCGAGTCATCGTGCCATTCTTTGACACTTCCAGATGTGTGCTGTTTACTGCGTTATAGTAACCCAGAAGAGCATGTCATTATAGAGTTCAGCCAGACTAAGTGTGGGTGTGGGAGCGTGTGTTTAGGTGTGTAAGTGTGTGACGACAGTTGGGTTAAGACCTCCGCTAGACTGTGACTAATTGTTCTGACTGAAGGTGCAGTGATCTTGAGATACTATATCTGAATCACACTGAATTTCTGCAGTCTGTACCATCACAGACATGAGATGCAAACACACGTGTGATTAATGCTGTATATCACTTTCATACCTGTTTTGGTAATACATCACTCATTGTATTGCTTTATCGTGTAATAATGCCGATCTTACACTAAACGTCTTTTTAAGTGATTTCACTATTGCAGAAAAATTTCCCAGTGTCAAAATAAAATCTTGAAAATCTTGTGTCACACTCGCGTCATCTCCATCGCTCAGTGTAAGGTGGTCAGGATCGCAGTCTTAAGTTTCTCGTCCTGGTGTTCCATTGAAATCAACCGTGTTTAATATAATCATAAGTCTCGGCTCGTGCAAATAGTGACGTAAACGTTGTTAACAACCAATAAGAGAGCTCTTTTCAGCACCAAGCAGGAAGCCACAAGGCAAGTACAGGAACATGTGGCTGGGAAAGAAATTAGACATGGAGGAGAGTCCGGCTAGTCGTGCGGAGCAGTTCCTTAAAGCTGTTAAAATGACGAGTAAATAATGAAAACACTGAATATGTATATAGCTTCTGCCAATCCATAGTATTACAATAAACGAATGATAATGTCAGCTCTATGGTTTTGGTATAATTGATATGCTGTACTCTAGTCTATGTTAATGTTTCCAACATGTTGCAATAGCTGAATATGAAGTGAGTTAACTTCAATTAGCTTTTTGTGCTGACTTTAAGTACAAAACGGCGTTGTATAACTCATTGGCCACCATTGTTATTTAATGACCCTCGCTTGATTAAATGGACAATAATATCAAAAAGAATCTAGTTGCAGTCTTGCAAATAGTGACCCTGCCAAATTCCCAGTCTTTGCAAAATTATAGCCTGTGACTAGTCTTTTTAAATGTCTTCTAGTATATAGCCCAATCCGGAGTTAACCTCTAACCTTGTCTACAGTCATGTAAATATTCGAATGTTTTCTGTTGTTAACCGCCATTGTTAGGATGTCGCCTTGACAGCAGTGCTAGCAGTGTTACGGTGTTATGCCACTGGCACTCGGCTCAATCGCCATCTCCGCTCGATGGTTCATGTTGAATGTTTGGTGTTTGCATTTCACATTAGTCCATAAAGTGTGAGCTTAGGTTACTTACTGATTTATTATTTAATCATTCAGCAAGATGTGGACCAAAGAAACACAGGTTCAACTCATCATTCAGTCACAGGAATCGACTTTCCTGCCTCTGATGATTGACGTAAGGTGACTCATTGACCACCGCGCTTGCACACATAAGAATTTGACCAATGCATTCTTCCATGCAGTAAAACACACACAATATCACAGTAGTAAACACACACACTAGAGGCAGTAAACACACTTGCTGGGAGTGGTGGGCAGTCCTATGCACGGCACCACGGGATCAGTTGGGTGTTGCGTGCCTTGCTCAAGGGCTGTTCAGTCATGTGTTGTCTGTGAGGGAATAAAACTAGGGACCCTCTGACCACTAGGCTGGCTGCTTAACCATCAATGGCCTCTACATTTATCACTAAACAGTATATGTTATATAGCATCTATATAAGTTATGAGCTGTACTGTCATTTCTATGTATCACATGTAAAAATCTTATTATTTTATAATATTAACTATTATTTTTCTTTTGATATCTACAGCTCTGAGGTGACATTTTGTGACAGCTTTGTCCTGCAGTTTTCTTGTTTTTTCACCCATATACACATGCATTGCAGTTTAAACACACAAACCCATATACAAAATAAATTGCATAGTGCAACTCTGGGCAACTAAGTACTTAGAGAAAACTACTAGCCCAAATGGGAAATCTCTTGCAGTTGCCTGGGGTACTGATTCGTTCACCTGTGTTATTCAATAAGGGAAGGAAAAAATGTTCCTGGGCTGCATAATTTGCCCGAGCAATTATGTAATAATAATAATTCACCTTCACTATAAGCCACTAGACGTGTACTCTGTGTCGTTGATGAGGTCATATTCTGCTTGTGCAGCCAAACTTGTCTTGCTGATACACTCCAGATCCTTTCTACACATTATTTACCTAAGCGTATAATGGTGTGGTGAAGTAGTTTGACCAAAGAAGTAGGACGGTTCCTAAAATCTGGAAATCTGCCATTGTTGCAATGGTTCGAAGTGTTGGAGGTTTAGTTTCAGGAACTTTGGAGCAGGGAGAGGCATGTGGAATGTGACAGAGCCTGGGGGAAAGAGGTGGATTGGGTGATAGGGTGGAGGAGGTCTGATTTGGTGCATTGGCAAATGAAGAGACGAAGAATAATATGAGATATTGGGTGAGTCATTCCGATGCTGCCAGTGAAGTATTTTATCTCCAATTCCAACCTGTACATCCTGTACTGTCAGCCATTCCACTGATACTTAACTTTAACTCCAGCCAGATAGTTATTTTAAACTATTTTAGTGTTGCTTTTAATATACGACTCATGTGTTGGTTCATTATGGATTTCGACCAAACATATTTACTTGTCTCACAGTGTTTATTTAAGACGATATGCACATTCTATATCAATAACCAGAAAGACCTCTTTGTTAAACCACTGTTTTATAATTTAAGATTTAGAAGTGTATATAAAAGTTTATATATGCGGATGACATAACACTAAGTACTTATAGTGACCATAGTACGTTGTGCTACAAGGTTATACAAGAACATATTTGTAAATGTTCACAATCACCACATTGTTCACCATGAAATATCACCTGATGTGACATATGATCAGATTTTTTTTTATTACATTTGTTATTCTCTGACCCACGTTACTGATTGTATTCTTCAACCAATCCAGTTCCTGCGAAATCGTATAAATCAACCACGGTAGATTAGAAATTTCCGACTGCTTAAAAGCCATTCATGGCATTTGAGGATTGTGTAATATCATGGACCACATGTGCAGTCACACTGCTTTTTTTTCCCCCGTCTGGTTTCCTGTGACTATAGACGTGTGAGAAGTGTCTGTTTGGTGCTTGTAAAATAGTGAACACCATTGCTTCATCGTCTTTATGGGGAAAGCGCCTCTTTATAGATCCGTTCGCTCTCTCAGGCATGTGCTTACTCTTGTGTGTGGATTTTTTTTTTATTATTATTATTTGGTTTGTCCACTGTGTGACCCATTCCGCACATGACTGGTCAGTAAAAATAGGAAATTAGAATGGGTTATCGAGATGTGTCTCAGATTGATGCTGACAGCCAAAACCCTGAGGTCATATCACGTTCCACGAGGTCCAGATGCTCAGACTCGGAGCGATGATGTCATGAGGGCTGCATGCATCTGGGCAAAGTGCCTCCGGCCAGGACGTCTGTGAACAAAGTGCAACGAAAGCCATGAAATGCTGCTGAACTGCTCTTTCTTGTGTGCCTGTGAGAGAACATCAGTTCCCACGTGCAGTCATGCAGATAAGAGAAAGCAGAGTTTTTGTCTTACAAAACCTCACATCTGTAACAGTTCTATTTATCAACATTTACTCACGTCTTTCCAGAAATCCTGCTGTTTCCTGACGTAAAGGAGACGCATATTTTCCCAACATGTGTGAGATCATTTCTAAGTTTATCCTCAAACCTCAGCCATGTGTCCCACATTTGTCTGGAGGTATAATAAAAGTCATGTACCTCAATTCCAGGGTGTTTACACCTTTGATAGTAGCATTTAGTGATTTTTCCCCCCAAGACGAACATGGAAGCAATTTGCATTCATCTAAAATGTATTGCTTTTTGCCTACAATAATTACGAGCACTAGCATGATCTGTGACGCTAATGTTCCATACATGAGAACGGTGACAAATGGTTATTTTCTGTAAATGAATAGTAAGGTTTTCCCCTGTTCCATGTAAAAAAAATAAAAATTAAAATTAAATGACACATATTGAATGGTTTTGTCAATAATACAAAAATGCATAAACATACAAAAATCCTATGTTTTTTTCTAAAATTCTAAACTGTATGAAATAACTACGTTACTATACAATTACTTGTAAGCCGCATTTTAACAGGCTAAATTTATCTGGTATCATTAATTCATGCAACTGCTGTGCTACTATTTTACATATTTCACTTGTTTAACCATTTCTTCTTTAGTTATACTATATACTAGGGTTGTCAAATTGTCTACCCAGATACAGTGCGATTGCATTATACCCCTAGTGTGTGAGTAAAAATGGACATTAGTGTGTGTGTGTGTGTGTGTGTGTGTGTGTGTGTGTGTGTGTGTGTGTGTGTGTGTGTGCAGTACTGAAAACGCCAGAACAAAGGCCTATGTTAAGACTTTTGTCTAATAGCCCATCAGGGATTTATATCCTTGGCTAAGAATATGCTCATCTCATCTTATGTGATGGAATGCTTTCTCTTTCTCGCTCTCTCATCTCCATCTCTGGCCCAGACGTAAGAGAACATTTATTCAACCTCAGCAGGACTTAAAGCTCAATTCCGGCCATTTTTCATTCATCCATTATCACCTTTCTGAAGGGCCCTATCAGGGGAAATACACTCCTTTAAAGCAGGTGAAAAATGATATCTTAAGCCTCAGCTCTGACATTCTCTAATTAGACTTCTCATCACTAGAGATTGTCATAGAAATGAGATACGGCAAGAGTGGACTGAAGTCCGAGTTGAACTCCTTAACCATCGTTTTAAGGACTCGTCCTATCGAGTCACCCTGAGTGGTCTAAGCAGCATGTACTTTACAGCTATGTTGGATAATATGTATTCTTTTTTTTACCCAACAGCAGCACAGATCACACACATTTTCACAAGTTTCTTCTCATCTGTTTTTGGGTGGGCTACGTAATCCCTTTTGTGCTATCAACAAACCAATGTTGGATGCATTTGAGCCTGTAACAATTTGGATCGCAGAATCTTAAGGGCGTAGAACCACATTGAGCATATTGAAATGCTTTTCTACTTCTACAATCTCAGTGCACTGATCATACTTTAATGTTTGCCAGTGAGGTGCTAAAGATGACAATTGGTAAAAACAGAACCATACGGAACATCTTGGCATTAATTTGTTCTATTGGTATACAACTTGGTAGGGGGAATTTGTGAGACATTTGAACTTAAACTGCTCCAGGTTCAGTTCTGAGCTGAAGGGTTGTTCATACTCAAACTCTCAATGTTATTATTATTATTATTATTATTATTATTATTATTATTATTATTATTATTGCATTTATTACACTTGGTGTTGATGTCCTCTGTTTTCCTCCCACCTCCATGAAAATGTAATGGAGTGAGTAATATAATACCCTATAAGATTCCTATTACTGAAGATGAATTAAAAGCGAATCTACTTGCACCATTTCTCCGACAATTAATGTCCAAATAGCATGAAAACTGAGCCAGATAGGATTCCAATGGTACTCGGCAAATCGTATAATAGTTATAGCAACAAGGAGACGAAATGGAATATGAAAGTGTTGCCTACCCTTACATTTCCATAACGGCACAAAACCCTAAATGTCTTTGGTGCCAATGTGAAAGTGAAAGTGAAGTGAATGACATGCTGTGTTTGCATACAGAATAATCTGACCTCTGATTTAAGCCATCCATACATACTGTAAAGCACACACTAGTAAACAAACACGCACTAGAGGGCAGTAAACACATTTGTCCGGAGTAGGGGCAGGTCTTGGTAACTGGGAAGCATTTGGGTGGTTAGGTACCTTGCTCAAGGACACCTTAGTCGTGTCTTGTCGGTATAGAGGATTAAACTGGCTATGTTCTAGTCACAGGGGCAGTTCAGGAGGATTCAGAAATAAAACCCTGGCTCTATAAACCCACGGAATATTGTATGCATTAAATAAATGTGTACTAAGTGAGAATCACAGCTATAGATTTATAACATTAGACTGATGTGTAAACATAGAAGTGTCATAGACAGGAAACGTCCAATGTCAGCAAGTCCACCATGGTGGAAGCGAATGAAAAGGATCAAGCCTTAACATCAGGCGAAGATGTTTTAAGTCAAATCTTTCGCTTTCCATAGCTGTGTTTTTAGTAATTATGTGTATTTGTGTTGTCCTCCTTCAGCATGAGTCAGAGAGCACTGAGAACACTGAGTCACTGCTCTCCGCTGCCATGTGGCTAAAACACCGGAGCGCTATTACTCACTGCATTTTGGGCGCATCAGGAGATTAGGGGTTGTGCGTAGTGTTAGAAAAGTCCCCTTTCTTTGTGTGCTATTTCAGGGTGGAGTAGTCATCACAGGCTGAATCACCTTGCTTTTGACTCACCTCTAGCTCCCCAATGCTACACTGCTATGCCAGGCTGCCGCCCTGCCCTCCGCACCCGTCTTTTCTTTATTCGCTCTAGTCATCCTTTTCTCTTTTTTAAGCATTTTCTTAACTGTTTGTCCCTCTAGCCACCCTGTCTGTGAAGCTGTCTATCATTAAGTGGCAGAGTCGTGTATTTTTAGCCACCTGAGGGCTGAAGCTCATTTGTTTTAATGTCTAAACAAGGATCAGGCCTGCAATAAGGTGCTCTTTTTTTGGTTAGGGGAACGGTTTCCTGCTATCTGACACCCCGTACACATAAAAACACACACACACAAACATGCACATGCTCTTTTTCTCTCCTCAGTGCACAATCGGGAGTTGGCGTGAGATGGACAGCTTGCCTCCTTGGAGATGTCTGACCCATAAGCCATACAAAGACTTCTTTCTCCTGAGTGTACAGCAGAGCCTGGGTTTGCAGTGGCTTGTGTGTGCATGTGTGTTTCTCTGAAAGAGAATATTGCAGTGGTTTTCAGCGTTGATTCGTGTTCTGCCCCACAGATGGTCACGGCCACCACACACTTATCTTACTATCGTTGGGCGGATCTTCCGCTGTTGGTATTACAAATGCACCAAATTAACATAATGTCTTTGTCTAAATCTAATCCGGACCACAGTAACTAAACTACACATGTTGTCGATTTTAAAATGAGAGAAAAATTTTTCGAAAGGCTACAACTGTCAGATAAAACTATCTTTGTGAGAACGTTTGTGCCCAAGAACATAAGTATAGATGTAAAAAAACTGTAAAAAAAAAAAAAAAAAAGAAAAAGACTGTAAAAAAAACTGCAATCTTACCCCGAATTAAGACATTTTTTTAAATCATATCACGAATAAATCTGTTACGATTTTAGATCAAAGAGTGCCAGAACAATTCCAGAACACCAGTTCAATTTAAAACCACACAGCTGTCGTAATGTTGAGGTTTTCCCAGAATTCTTGTAGCCACTGTACACCACTGAAATGGTCATACGTGAGCATCCAGACTCCTACCTCTAAAATGATATGATCCATTTCACGAGCTATGAGACCATGTTGAAAATCGCTTAAATTGTGACATCTTGCCGTATATACGCACTGGCAGACAGAACCAGTGACGTTCATAGATGGAGCACTTTGGTGTGATTGTATACAATACAGTGAAAATGCTGGCGTTTAAAATGTCCAGTTCCTAATGTCATCAACACAATCCCAACTGAGAGTTGAATCACCTTGACTTGCTGCAGTCGTAAAGCCTGAAATGCACCAGATTATGGAAACGCTGTTAGACTGTTTCCCAAAAAAGTTGTGGTGGTAAGCGTGTAAGCAGCGGGTGGTTCTATTTGTGTGTGTGAGAATGTGGAGGGTGTTTAATTTAAAACTGAAAAGCAGAGCGGTTTTTTGAAGAGTTCTTGTTAGTGTATAAAGCCATAACTGTGTGACTTTGTGACTGTTTGTGTGTGTGTGAGTGTGTGTGTGTTTCTCTCATACTAATGAGGCATTGGCTTTTTCTCACTGTTCATAATAAAGGACTACTCTAGAATAAATATGTGGAGAAACAGAAGAAATACATATGCTTCCTGACAGGTACAGCATGATACTATTATACAGTTAACATCTCTGTGGCATGTGGAAACTGCTGAGCAAGCTCAGTTGATCTCGATTTTGGCTTCAGAAAAAGGGCTTCATTCAGGGGCAGGAGCTTGATGGGCAAAAATATGACATGGTCAGACAAGTCGTCCTTTGTCATATTCCCGAAAAGTGGCTGTGTGCATATGTTTCATACATCAGGAAAATAATACAGGCCTGAATCCTTGACCCCGTCCCCTTCACTGGTTGTTGGAAGCATTTTTTTGGTCCCCATAGAGGCAAATCAGTGCAGATCGTCTGACTGATCGCATTTCTTCTCTGATGAAACATCTTCTGTTTTATAGGTGTGGTCTCTCTTCTAGTGATGGGCCTGAATCTTTGTTGTTAGTATAAGGTTTCTGAGCTCTTTTTATGTTAATATGATCATTATTATTGTTGGTATTGAAATGCATTGAGTGTAAATGCGTTCCCAAGGAATTTCTTAAAGTTACACTATAGATAATCTGAAACAGCAACAGATGTAACGTTTTCATTCTAATGACAGATTTGAAATGCAAAACTGAAATAAACGTCTTAAAAATCAAAAACCGTTTCTAGTATGTTACCCAACAATAAACCACAGACAACTGCAGCAGTGACAACTGTACAACGCTTTCAGATGAAATCTTTGAAGAGAAATAAACACTTTACAAGCAGCTGTCAGACTGATATTATCTCCAATAAACAACATTTCAGTCAAACCAACAGCTGATGTTATTTGCTGACTCAGTTGCAGACTGAAATTGCAGCAGGTTTATAGTACGATGTGGAATGGAATATGGATCAGCGTCGTGTCTCACGTTATGTAATGTCACATCACGCTGGGCTCATGGTCCAGCGCGAGCTCTAGCAAACTAGTATATGGATTTATAAGCATATCGGCCCTGTCTGTCCGATTAGTAAAGAGGCTCACTGAATTGTTGTAAATAATTGTAAATCAGATTCTGGGGTTATATTTATTTACCGAAATTCATCTGTTTACTCGTATTAGCTCTTTTAGATTAAAAAGATTGTCCAAGTAGGTATAAATCCATGCACATCCAAATAAGCATCTAACCTGACTGTAAAGCAACAAGAGTTACCTTTTCATCTTTAAGCATTATGCATTATTTCCTGGCTATAAATGAGGCATCAGTTTGACGAGGTTATGTTTTGCGTTGTAGTGTAGTGGCTCTGCACATTACGCCTATTGACTAAACGCTCAGACTCTAAACAGATGAGGCATCTGTTTTGAACTCGTAGTGAACAATGTTACACTTCTCTGTGCAGTTGTCTTGAAAAATTGCTTTTGTCGACAAAAATGTAGGAAAATCCACAAGTGTTTTGCTTCCTTAATGAACTGCTTTCAGTCAGTGATTTACATAAATGGATGTGATTGACCATCATAAGCCACAGCAGAAAATCGTGGGTGAATCTGAGTCACTGAAAAGCCAGTGGTTTCATTCACTGAAATATTTGTTGGTTAATGTTATGACTATGTAACCATATAAAATTTAGTTAAAGAAAAGCTGAAAAACTCCCGTAGCAGAATAATCATAAAAAGAAAAAAGCCAGAAAGAAGCCATTATAATATAAATTAAAAAAAAAGAATAAATAAATAATAATATATATTTTTTCAATATTGCAATGGCAGTTGTTAGAAATTGTTTTTTAAAGGATATCAATGTGACCGACCTGAGTATTATAACTTTGTGTCTCCACATGTCTTTCGTCTCCCTATCTATCACACTTTCTCTAATGGGAGCCGTGTCGTGCATTTTTGCGGAAAACCAACACTTGTGTTGTAAACGTGGCAAAGGCAGACGTGTATACATTACAGCTCTGGTTTTTAGAGGTGCGTTTACAGAACAGTGGGGGTGGTAGCCAATTACCAGCACTCGGTCTGTCTAACTCTAAATGTATGGATCCCGTAGTGAAATGTGGTCATGTGATTGTTTTCATTACAACGGAGAGAACCAGAGATGGAGGCCTGTTGTGACTTTTTAGCAGCTTGAGGGATTTGACATGCATAAATGCGAGCAAAAAAAAAAAAAAAGAGCGTCTCCGTCTTTCTTCTAACAGGTCAAACATCTGGAAGTCTGAAAAGGCTGAATGAAAAAATATTCAGTCACACTAGATTAGTTGTTGCATGACCTCAATGGCTTCCCAAGAACAACAGAGCTCTGCTGGTCTAATGTATGCGTTTTTTAAAGTATTATTTCATATGCTTCAGGCCGCAGAGTAGAGAGGTGTGTTAGTGTTTGTCTTCCCATAGGCAAAATACCTCTTCTTAATAAAGGAATTTCAGTTTTCTCTCAGGATCTTCTCTTGGTGACCCAAAACCAGTATGCTAAGGTCATGAAAACGTTCAATGCTACAACAGGATACTATAAAGTCTTATCATAAGTTCTCATTTTAGACTGTAACAAGGGTATTTCTTTTGGCAGCAAAGGTGTGCTTTTCACTTAGTTTTTCTTTCGTCCAGCGTAATTAGGATGTGGTGCTCGGGAGTAAAATATATGAAGGTCTGGCAAGGAGCTGCCAAGAACAACTCGCCGAGCGGTTTGCGGAGGAACACTAGAACATTTGTAGGCTGTAAACTTACGGGGAGCCTGCGTCTGAACTTCAAAAAGCAATGAAGGGAACTGGAGCGAGTGACCCGAACTGTACGCCATAAAAATAAAGAATCGAATAAAGAATAGGAACGCTAGTCAGAATCTGAGTCTTTAATTAATTGAGTGAAAACATTTTGCCCACCACATTGTGTCCCAAGCTTAAGCATTTGGTTTAGTATTTCTCTCAACTAAGTTCTTCGCTGCTTTCCAGTGTTAGGCTGAGAAATTATTCGAAAGCATGCTAAGTTCTTACTTACCAAGCATCCAACATGAATAGACAGTTACTTTTTAATGCTTTATCATTGGTGATTAGTTTATTGGTACAAACAAGAGATTTAATTTAAACCCATCCGCTCAGATATTACTTTTGATTTTTTTTAAATAATAAGGATAAAGCAGTTACTAAAGGTGAGTTAAGGAAGGAAGTAAATGCATATCAAGCAACCTTAATTACTTCATACTTGTTAGGTCCCTCATGGTGCATGGACTCCACATACTGCTTGCAGAATGATACAGAATTGTTTTGTGATCTGAGGTGTATGATGGCATCCGAGGTGCGTTCAATAACGTTGAGATGTGGTTATTAGGTGGGAATGGCAAACCATCAAACTCAGATGAGTCTTCCTCTAACCGTAATCAGGAACATAATAATATTATTAAAGTCTAAGCAGAATGCATAAAAGAAATCCCTGTCTAGCCTCTCTTTGTAGCTAAACTCCGGGCTAAATAATTGCCTGCCCTATTAAAAACATAGAATTGGAAAAGCCGCAACAGAGGATCTGCTACAAAAGCTACACTAATTTAGAAAAATAAAGTCACCGAACTGTGGACAGATTTTTTTTTTCCAAGGTGTTGATTGTCTCGATATACAGTATTTTTTTTTCCAAGTCCTTAGTCTGATCCGCTAAATGACTTTACTGAGTCAGCATCTGGATATCGATGACCCCTGGCAGCCACTAAAAAAAAGTGAGTTATATTAGCCATTTCTAATGATGAAAAGCCATTCAGTTGAAGCATGAACCATTCCTAACCTATTTCACAAGCTGTGTTTAGACATTTATGCTGCACTTGATTTATATTCTACAGGAAATGTATTCGCCTGTTTATTTTTGCATCCTTCAGGTGAAGGAGAAAGGTCATGTGAATACAAGCTGAATTTTCTCAGCTTCTTTTTGTTTATTCTGTTGTTGACACACTAAGCAACGATATGCTAATCTTTTCATGCCTGGTATTTTATTAATGCATGCTTATTTTTAGATGGGTTCCTTCGTGTCACAGAACAGTGGTTCAGCTTACACAAATATCATTTTTTAAGGACAACGAGGTAAAACGATTCGATGATGACGCAGAGGACAGTTAGTGTTTGCAGAACAGCGGGGTGTTGAAGCCGTGCTGTTATTTTGCACTGTTAGTAAAGATGGTAAAGGCCTGCAGCTCTGCCAATATTCAGTATAACTGCTATGCTATATTGCAGTCTTATAAACAAGAAATAATTATTGAGTAATTAATTTCAAGAAACAATACCACCATTTACCATCGTCACTTTACAGCACATCAGCTATCTGGCTACATTGATTTGTACATTCCTGTTCAAAAAAATTAGCGCCCCTTTTTTCTTCTTATCTCTATCTGATGATCTATGATATTTTAAGTTATTAAAGTTATATTCCTGAAACATATTGTTTGCCATGATATCACCAATACTGCCGTACTAACTGTTTTGAACTAGGAAGTGGAATTTTACAACCCGAACACAGACGAGTAGAATCGACCAATCAAATTAGTGGACTAACTAACTGGTGGATAAAGGACAATTTATGATAAAGTTGTGTGATGCCATAGAAGTCGTGAATAAGCTGTTACTATAGAAACTGTAACCTATTACAGCGAGCGAATTAAATTGAATTACAGCCGGACTTCTGTCAAAGCCATGCTCTTATACAACACCTACAGATGTGAGAATTCCGAGAACGCAGCTCTGTGGGATAAATTTAATTGTAGCACTATAGGATAGATATAACAAACACATGGAGTTTAAGACGCATGACCTTACTGAAAGCTGAAGATCCCTGAACTGGTGTAAATCTCCAAATTTCCTCTGAAACTATCCTCTCAGTTGATTATGCATATTTATGGGGATATGTATCATACATATGTTTAGGTATCATTTGTGATATAGCACTCACTTGAGTATTTAAGTGAAGGCCTTGGACTTCTGTTGGGATTTTTTTTGTGTCCCCAGGCTATAAGACTATGCTATAAGGCTATAATTGCACAGTAGAAGACCTCGTATTTTAACACAGTGCTTGGCCACAAGCGTAATCGTCTTTGTTTTGTTCTCGCATCATCTCTAGGTCAACCTCAGGCCAGGTCTACACCCTTGCAGAAGTCATTAGGCAGCCCCTCGGATTCTGCAGCGCTTCTAAAAAACGGCAAGAAATACCAAGTGCACAGCAACGGCGTCAAGAACGGAGCGGCGCTCCTGCGGGCGGCATCTTCGACATCCTCGTCTTCGTCTGCGCATCATAAGAGCTCCAAGAAGTTGCAGTCGAACCCATCGATCAACAGCCAGAGCAGCAAGAGGAGTAAAGGAAGCTCAAAGTCCAACAGCTCGCAGATTCCTACAGAGGCCCAGGATGGTGGGTAGAGTTGACATTTACATTCACAGCAGGTTTCTCTTAAAGAAAACTTTATCCTCAAGCTAGTACATATAGGCCATGGTCTAATACCAGTGCTAAAAATAGTGAGATAGTTGATACAGAAAATAGTATAATAGTACAGAAAAGCAAAATGTTGGTGTATATTTAGGAAGTGTTCAATATTCCTCCATGCATTCATTTATATTGTTTCAGTTTTCTCCAGTCTGGTCATCTATCTAAAATATAAGTGGATTCTTTGGACTCTTCTGAGCTCTCTTCATTAAATTGTAATTGATATAACGATATAACCTTAGGCAATCTAATTATACTGACCAACTTGTACTGACCCAGACAAATTTTTTAAAGGTCACATTGCAATTTTGGGGTAATATCTCATAATTCCCATAATAATACAACCATGGACTCAGACTCCATAGGTTCTAATTATCTTTTGGAAGTATCTGGATGTAATGTTAAATGTTGCTCTATTAGAAAAAAAAATGACATTATTTTAAATGTATGATTTTAAATGTTTTTATTTAAAATAATGAAATGGTTGTTTAACAACCTTTTTTGATGTTTCAAAATGTCTAGATTTAACGTTCCTTGCTGTTAATTTCAGCTCATTTCCACTAATAAATCTGTTATTGATTCACAGCTGTGTTCACACTGGCCAACATTTTGTATCCCAAGCCAGTCGATGTCGGTCACTAGTGCCATGGTTGCCAGTTGCCATGGTTTCTCTGATAGCACAGAGCTAAAAGCATGGAAAAAGAATGAAATCACACAAATTAGATGCATTTCAGTTGTAAAAAAATATTCTATGAGAATCCTTATATAAATTCATTTGTTCATTCAATAACTTTTTAACTTTATAACTTTTTTACAGCAAAAGGAACCGTGTACATAAATGTTCATACACAGAGGCACAGGGAGAACATGAAAAACTCCGGATTGAATCAGGAACCTTGAAGCTGTGAGGCAGAAATGCTACTGTGCCTGTGGGCCATGCTGTATACAAATTATGATCATGGCCAACATGTCATTTTTTTCTGTAAAACTGTTTTTTTTTTTGGAAATACAAAATTTATAAAATATCTATCTATAATATTGGCACCAAAGAAAGTGCCCAAGACTTTTGCACAGTATAATATTGTATTTATTGCACTTATTTATTTATTTCATTATATAAAACTTCTGTTAAAAAAATACATGATTTTAAAAATCTTCTGCACCTATGCCAGTGTGAACACAGAGTTAATCATTATTTTATATCATTATCAGTATTATGTTTTACACATTAACATGGTTTGACTTCCTTTCTTTGTGTGTCAGACTGCTGTGTGCACTGCATACTGGCCTGCCTGTTCTGCGAGTTCCTAATGCTATGCAACATCGTGCTGGACTGTGCAACATGTGGCTCGTGCTCCTCTGACGACTCGTGCTTCTGCTGCTGCTGCGGATCGGAAGAATGCAGTGACTGTGAGCTTCCCTGCGACATGGACTGCGGCATCATCGACGCCTGCTGCGAGTCGGCTGACTGCCTCGAGATCTGCATGGAGTGCTGTGGCTTGTGCTTCTCATCCTGAGCCTTCTGTAGGGGGCACTGCAGTGTTCGCTGTAAACTTCTAGAGAGAAGAAGTTCTAGGTGGGAAATGCAATCCGAGGACTTCTGACTGGGCTTCAAGGTTGGTTTGCCAATGAGAAGCATGAGAAATGCCACGACTGAGGCCCAGTTCCGTTTTCCTGAGCTTGGCGACTGGGTTCCAGACAAGTGTGATTGAAGTTGGAGACTTTTAGTCTCAGATTTTGCAAGAATTCTGGGACATTCACTGTCTGCTTTTAGACTCTTCCTCCTGATCCAGCTTTAGTAGTGTAACTTGATTGGGAGAAAAATTGTTAAGACATGCTAAGGCTTGTTAAAGCTGGAAGATGTTAAGTAGGTCTAAGTAGGTCTCTTTCACTCCTTCATTTTTTTCAACTTACATGGTTATTTAAAGAATCTCACCAATGTTGCTTACTATTTTGGTGCCAAGTCCCAATGCATCCATATAAAAAAAAACATATTGAAGGTAATATGGTTCAACTTCAAAGGTTTTTAAAAATCTAAGGATTGATATGGATTTTGTTGGGAAAAATCTGCACATT
>JAOVVF010000001.1:9976448-9992695 GCA_028565595.1 Duopalatinus emarginatus
CCTTCCATGTGTCTTGGATGATGGCGGGTCGAGTCGGGCCATACTTGAAGCACGAAGAGCTCTAGGTGTGCACCTGGTCTTAACCATTGCCATCAGGTAGGATGCCTTGTTTGGTCCAAACCTAAACAGTAGGTATGAAAGATGACTCGAACCACAGTCCGGATACCAAGGACAAAACACTGGTCTGACCAAAAGAGGCGTCTCGGTCCGGATCAAACCATCATGGTCCATTTGGATAGTTCAGACTTTTAGACCAGTTACAGGAAGTTAAGGCAGGGTAGCATTATTTATTAAACAGTAGAATAAAAACACAACATCAGCAGCACATAGGGTGAGAAAGAGATGAAATATTAAGCTTTTATTGTGTGCATGTAATGACTATATCTGAATAAGGGTAGTGAAATGAAGCTGTTCATTCACACTTCTCCAGACAAGCGAAAGACAGACACGTTTCTCTCTAAACCAATCAGTATTCAGTATACAGAGACGCCGTCCACACAGGTGATGACAGTACTTATGGACATCACGTTAAAGCTCTTTACTGGCGATGTGAAACAGACTTACTGCATTAAATACATACACTAACAAAGCCATCAGCCTTGGTCTGTGAAAATACCCACAGAGGCACGCGACCGGAAATAGGAAGCGAAGCCGCGACGGTCGTGTGAGAGTGTGAACCGGAAGCAGGAATAGATTAAATATGTGGACTTGAGGAAACGAGGCAGAAAGAAAATAATAAATGACTCTCTTTTTAAAAATGTACATAGATCTTTCCCCTGTCAGAGCCCTCCACACGGGTCACTCCTCTACAGAGGTGCGACGAGGTTCGCGACCGGAAGCGCCCATTAAATAAGCTCCCGGTCAGGTGTGGGTCGTTTCTGGTGATTTTGCCGCCAAACTCCTCTGAATGGTCCCTCACTCACTGATCTGCGTCCGTAATCTGCGCACTTACTACTCAACAGTATGTTAAAGCAGTACGCGAGAACGGTCAATGTGTGTCACTGTTCATTAAGCAGTATATGAAAAAAAGTCCCCGGATGATGTAGTAGCCAGGCAGCCGTATTAAAGTATGTGAAGACAGCACACTGTGGTCCGATCATTTATCTCATGAAAGCTGAAGAAGACAAATAGCATTTTATATATATATATAAAATATGATAAAGATCTACAACCCTAAGTAATATTATGAGTGCCTTTGTGAACAACGAGCACATTTTGTCTGATTTTAAAATGATCAATGCAACAAGTCACATGACTCTGGAAAAATAGTACATCTGAGATCTGAGATCACGTTCACACTGGATCCAATGTAGTACAGAATGTTTAAGTAGGTAGTTTCAGATGTAAGTGGTGTACTTCCGCCACCCTCAGCCACTGGCATTGTAGCACCTGTACACCATTCTGTGTCATTTTCTTATCAGCTTACTATGTCAGGGTTGCTAATTGTCCAGAGTCCACCTGGAATCAATGGGCGCAAGGCAGGAATACACCCTGGACAGGGCGCCAATCCATCACAGAGTATATGAAAGTGAACTTTTTTCCTGCTGTTCTTGCACACAGAGGTGATGTGATCTCCGCATTTAACTCATCCATGCAGTGAAACACACACAAGCCAGTGAACACTAAGGAGCAGTGAACACACTTGCTCGGAGTGGGGGGGCAGTCCCAAACCATCGCCTCTGGAGCAGTTGGGGGAGTTAGGTGTCTTGCTTAAGGGCACCCAGTGAAACCCATGCGAACACAGATCAGACCAGAGCATGGCTCGAACCCACAATGACCCATGGTGCCTAAATAGAAAGTTGCAAAAGTATTTCACTGCCAGTAGCCTGAGGGATAACTAACACTTTCACAACTACCCCATTCTATTCGCGCCGAGGAACACCCTTCTGTCCTGAATGTAAAAAAGTTTTCTAAGACATGATTGACAGCAGAAACTTTAGTGCATTATCTTCTTCCTGTTCATAATTGGGATGCCTTGATGTATCAACGTATAGCAGGTATGACACTGAATCCTAGATGTCTCTGGGACACCCTCTTTTTAGACGAGTTTATTTTAGAGTCAGAGTTGTCTTTGTGGGAAAATGGGTTAATTATATTGGAACACTCCCGAGGTAGAAGTGTGTCATTTAAGTGTAGGAAAGCACCTGTCCTTAATACGCCACCCAGGAATTAAACCATGTGCCTCTATTTTTGAGCACAGATGGTAATTCCACCCACAGGCATGAAGAGATATACGTCTGTCCCATGGTCTCCATTTATGCAAAAGTTAAAGCCGGGTTTTTAGATTAGAAAATCAATGTTATGTTGCATTATATTGTGGAATTATTTCACTATTGTTTACATGTTAATATTCGTATTTTCTTTTTACGTGTATTTGTAGTTTTACAGCAGCACAAGACATAAAAAAAAAAATTCAGGTACAGATCAAGAGCTTTAGTTCATGTTTAATTATACCACAGTTAGTTCCGACCCTGAAATCTGATTGGCAGAGAGACGTTCCATGAGTGCCGTTATTACAGGATATTAATGGGACCGAAGCTCTCCAAATCACGCTGCCACATACACATGTAACCCTAGCAATGACACCAGCGTTTACAAGCGAAACACCGCAGCCATAAACAAACCAGCAACATATGTCAAAATTAATTATAGCGAGTTCATAAATCATATTTTATGAATCAGTGTATTTGTGTTTATTATCTGTATAATGATTATTTGGTAGTTAATAATGCTCCTCGACCGTTACAGTCTGAAATTTCAGCAGCAGGCTATATAACGCTAAATGTTTTAGCAGCGGGCTGTCTGATAGAATGTAACTATTTTACCTCACAGAATGTTAATAGATTTTTCCGTCCTCTTTATTCTTAAATCTATCAATAAATGCTGATAAGGAACTGTGGTATAATCACAATAATACACTCAAGGTTTGTGCTATATCGTGAGTTATTGCCACTGGTATACTGATCTATGACCGCAGCATGCCAGTGCCAATATCTCATGATATACCACTCCCTCTCGTATTATTGCTTAAAAATCACATCAGAATGGGGTTTAAATATGATCTTACTTGAATTTCATGGTGGCATGGTTGTTGCCTTTGTTTGACTGGTTTAAGCTGACAAGAATATGATAACTGAAAAAAACACTCTTTACAAACATTGTAAACAGAAAAGCATCCTAGATTGCACAAAATAACAGAACAACAGAGGACCAAACTGGGTTCCACATCTGTCAGCCAGGATCAGGAATCTCTGTGTACAGAGGACTAAGGTTCACAAGACTAGACAGTTGGAACTGTTGGAAAAAAAACAGGTGATGCAAGAAATTTACACTTTATGGTTTCTCAGTAACACGACAGCTTGTGTATTTTTTCTTTATTAACTTTAAGAGAGAGAAAACATAAAGCCAGGTGAAAGAGCAGCAGTTTCAATCTGCTATAATGTTAAATGGTAACAGGAACTTATTCCCACAGACAATCCACAACAATATATGTAACTATAAAAGCTTTAATAGTACTACATGTCACCCTGTAATTTATAAGACATTGAGCCAAACAGCTTTGGACAGTTGATGTGACATAAGAGAAATAAAAGACATAATAATAATAATAATAATAACTTTTTTTCCATTACACCTCCCTGTCGTTAGCTATTTTCCTATAACATTACATCTGTTGTGTTTTATTCATTAATTAATAACAGGAAACATGCTGTATATAGGTGACATGCACAAAGCACTATTTTGTTATAGCTTGAGCTCCAATTTGAGATTTTAGATCCTCCTTTTCAAATATGCATTTAGAGTCCTGTTGCAAAACAACCCACAGCATTTTGGGTATCTGTGCTAAACGTCAAACAAACCGTTTGCCAAAACAGTCTGCCGTTTCACCCGATTCTGACTCATAGCTACTTAGACAAACACCGAACACACACTGTGGCCTTGTACCATGCAGCAGCCCCTCACGGAGCCTTGCCACATGTAAACATTTTCTCACAGCTAACTGCTTCTCCGATCTCCAGCTCATCTTAAACATTTGGAGAATTTTGTCTCCTCTAATATTTACCCACGCTTGATTTGAAACGTCCCACTGTGAGAAACGCTCAGACACAGCTCTAGGAGAGTGCACAGAATGTACCAGCTTAATCAAATTAGCATTCGTCTGGCTGGTTTCGGAGCCGCAGCCGGACTGTTGACTGGAGGTCTGGGTATTGATTTTGGAAGCATGAAAGCAATTTCATATCCAGCAGGCTTACTGTCCCCAAATGGAGCGTCTATTTGTACAGCTTTGTGGAGATATGTTACAGATCAGCAGTGTCTGAAGGTCCCCAGTGCACAGATGGAGACAGTTGCAGGTGTATGTAAACACAGTGGAGTATCTGAGCATCCTGGATAGAAGGAATACGAATTTCTTCTTTCTTTTTCTCTGCTTTTACACACATGCTGAGCCTGTACAGATTTATTCAAGCAAATCATTTTCAATTTTTTTTTCTGGACTCAAAAGTGTTTGCTAAACATATTTTCTAAATCCACCCCTAACCACAAGGCAAGTTTTTTTTTTTGTGGATCATTTTATTTCATTGTGTACGGCCAAATCATTACATTTCAGTCTCAAAAACCACATAACACAATTACTATGGTAGTTCCAATGATGCTTGGTGAGACTCAAGCCCTGAATTTGTGGGTTCTTTTAGCAATGACCTATTGCCTGCATTGTTTTCAAACAGCTTGTTCCTATAGACATGGCATAAAAAAAAGCTGATCGTGAAATCAACCATCCCAATATGTGGGTGCCAAAAATTCTGGGTTTGTTTAAGAATATTGGACTGTAAATATTGTTTCCTTTAGCTGATTTAGATGTCTGTAAGTCTGGATTCACAAAACATGACCTTAGGCTTTCAGAAAGATTCAACCAACCTTGCTCAGTTGTGGCTTCTCAGGGCAGATATGAGGAATTGAGTTGTATCATCATTTCCATTGCATTTACACAGTCCAAAAAAAAAAAGAAAGAATATCTAATGGCAACCCATGCAGGTTCAATTTGATTGACAAATGATATGGAAAATTCTCATTTCTAGATAATACACTACACTCCATTCAAGCATGTTAACGCTGGTGCATTTTGTTGAAGCAGTGTTTATTTTCAATAGGATTTCATACTAAATTCAACTCAGTTGATGTTGAGTACATCACATGACTAACGGTTTTGTTATCCTGCAAATTATCCCTATCTCTGGCTAGAGGTGATAAAAAGCCTGGTCCACATGTGAATAGAATACCACCAGGGAAAATCAGGTTATTACTGATTACTATTACTGAGTAAATGCTACAGGGCTACTGGGCATTTATCCATTGGGCTCTTAGAAGTGTGAACACACTGTGGTATATAATCTGTCTGCAAAGAAACATGGCATTTAAACATTCATTTTTAATAAAATTTTGCTCTTGGTTTGTAGGACAGCACATGAGTGTAATAATTAAAAACATTATTTATCTAGCACTTCATATACATTTCCTATCAGGCTAAAATGTACTGTACATTCTACAAATATTTTAATAAAACCTATTTTAACAAATCATAATAAAATGAATAAAACTGTATTATGTACCAAAGTATAAAATAAAGGGATACATGCTGGTGCAGTGGGTAGCTTTCACAGCTTCTGGTTCAATTCTGAGCTCAGGTTACTGTCTGTGTGTAGTTTCATATAATCTTTGTCTGTGATGCACTACAGACCAGAATAAACAGAATACATGTACAAATATATGTTGGGGTGCAAAAGAACTGGAATTGAAATGGTTTGCCACAATTAAAATATCATATTTCTGCAAATCATGCACAATTTTGAAGTTGAAGACATAAACTTTACATACTGCAAACACTGCTTCCTCCATAATCCCCAAGTCCAACCGAGTTAGTACATTCCCAGAATTAAGCAGCTACTTGATCTCTTTACAAAATGCTGCCAAGACAAATGGGTGGACCAGGAAATGTTTTTTGTCAACTCAGAGTTGAATAATATTTCAATATAGAAAGCTACTGACATGGAACACCTTGGAAGCCTTGGAAGGAAGGAAGCCTTGAGTGTCAGTCCTGGGTTGTTTTGCTCTGCATATTTCTCATTGGATTAAATTACTTAAATAAACTCTCACATAAATCATGCCCTCCATGTTGGATTTTTTAAAAAATGGCATACCTTCTATAATCTGTATAATAATGCACTTAACAAACGTCTAAAACCAGGCATGCCTAGTAGTTCCTGTATTCTAAACATCTAGTCTTCAGAAGTAATGACCCTCACTATCCATCTTCACTTCTGAAATAAGTGCTTTAAGATATTCAGCACTATCTGCACTAAGCTGAAGAACATGTCCAATATGCCCCTTTGTCAGGTGGGAATTAGGATTTTCTCACATCCCCACAGACATGAGTTTCAGAGTGCAGAGAGAGACAGAGATAACTCGGATGACTTAAGAGGAGCAATGTGGACTTGCGATTGTCTCGCACATTTAGTCTGGTTTCAATAGGTAGGAATTTCATACACTAGCTTCCTCTGCCTTTTTTTAAAGTCTGCTGAAATGCTTTATTGCAAATGGATTGGACAAAACCTGTAACAATTGAGGTAGAATATTTCCTCGGTGTAAGCTTATATTGGAGATATTCAAGTAAAATTTGTGAAGGTTCAGCTACATTAAATTCCTTGATTACAAAGGCTAACATGAATGAATGGTGTTGGCACTTACCTTTTAATGCTTTGCTATTAGTGATTACCTAATGGCCAATAGTGAGAAACCAATTAGACTCAGTACTAGAGATTCTGAACAGATGTGAGGACTAAGAATTGCATACTTCTCTACTAACAACAAGGTATGTCATAACCTTCCTAATCAGACCTGATGTATAAAGCGGTTATAAAATTTCAGATTTCACATAAATAATGTACATGATTGCATGGAATTGTATACAACAGAAGCAGTGTTACAGCCATTTTTAAAAATGTTTTCCTATATGTCAGTCAGTTCTGATATAGTATGTTTTAAAGTACCCTGTTTGACCTGCTTTAATACTTTTCTGCATCCTGGCTGGAGTTTACCAGATTACCGTCCATGGTTTCTAAAATGAATGTCAGATTATGCATTTACCATGAAATGTATATTCGCTCACACTTATGAAATGTTTCAGTGCTGTTCATTACCTTTAAGAGTGTGGTGTTCCAGTATGATGGACCAGACACTTCCCACTGCCCAGCTAAGGCATCTCCTACCTTTTTAATGAGGTCTGTATTATTGCAACTGTCAAGACACTTGAACGCTGAGCCACTCCATGCCCTCTGCTTCTCAACCCCCACTTCAGACCCATTGGTTCAGCCCGAGTAACTTTGTGATGTGCCGTGCTCCAACATAGGACAAAAGAATTGCTTTGTCTTATCTTCCGGTGGACAGAGGGTGACCTTGTAGAGGAATGAGAGAGGCAATTAATACAGCAATCACTTCTGCGGCGTCAAGAGTGCTTCACCGGGTCGGCCACGGCTAACCGTTTCAGGAGGAGGCAGAAATGTAGTGCTTTGCAGTGTTTGACTTCAAGTTTGTGAACATAACCGTTTGTACCTAAGCTGCCATTTTCTGAACATGTAAACTCACCAAAATGAATTGGAAAAAGATTCCGAGATTGCAAATTCCAATTTGAAATTCAACCTTATTTTATTTTCAATTGTCAATGAATGATGTAACTGAGTACAAATACATTATTAGGATTGCATTATTAGAAAACTGGAGTGTTTACTGTGATCTGAATGTGTTACCACCCTTAGTTACTTTCTCCTTAGGGCTGTGGACGTGTAATCACCCTTTTTCAAAAGAAAATTTTTTGGCAGAAATAATACCTCCTCAAGCAGTTTGTCCAGCTTACATGTCCAGTTGAGATGATTACTAACTGTCAGAGCCAGAATGCTGGCATTTCTGTCTTTGGGCTTTCCCTCAGTGTTTCCCCGTGTTTCTAGCCAAATAATGGTTTTTATTTCATTTAAATATACAATGTACACTGAAGTACCAGTTTAATATTTGGTAGGTCCCACACACGGCACACACTCACAAGCTTGTGGGAATATTCTGTAGGTTAACAACACCATATTTCCTGCAGAACAGCCCCCAATTTTGTTGTGTCCCATGATGTAGCATTTCTGTGTTTCGCAGTGTGTTGCATGGCATGTCAGATGTGTTTGATAACATTGAGATCTGGTAACTTAGGTGTGAATGGCAAAACCCCAAACTCACACGAGTGTTCCTCTAAACATAATTTGGCATCTCTAAATGTGTGAGGTGGCACATTGTCCTGGTGGAACCGGACAAACCCAATAAATGCAGGATATGAGTAGAGTCAGAATAGAGACACACATAATGTTCACCTGTCAGAGATGTTTGTAGATGAACCAGGGGTCCCATGAAATGCCAGATAAACAATCCCTGTACCATTATGGAGCCACCACCAATCTGTAGCAGTTTGGTCTGTAACTTTTCTGGCACTTTTCTAGTGTACATACAGTATACAAATATTTGGAGCACTATGCAGTTGTCATAACTACAGATTACCACCTTTCAAACAAGGAATCACTCCGACTAACTCTACTTCCATTGTCTGACAATACCATTCAGCATCAGGTCACAGATGCATGACATATCTTTTTTGTTGAGTATATGTAGTGAGGAATAGCTGGGATGTTCTGGTCTCCAGAACTGAAAAATGAGTTAATCCAGAGCTTATTTGTATTATGCCAGGCAGAGACGTTATGCTGTCTCCAAGGTAAACTGACAGAGCTGTTGTTTTTACAGAAGATTTGCTTTGTATCTTCATGTAGTAAGCTTGGCTGTGCAGAAAGGAAAATGGAAAAAGCAATGCCACACTCAATATGATGAGGAGAGCCTGACAGCACAAACCCACTCCACCTGTTTGAAGAAGATGAAAAAGAGTGGATCGATTGTGGTGAGTCAAAAAGAGCATTCAGTGTGTGCCCCTGTATGCTTTCAAGAAAAAATTCAAGTGCATGTGTTTGTGTGTACATTTGTGAAAAAAACCACTCTTGCATCGGCATCTTCCTGGATACATCACGTTGTTTTAAGTGCCTGGCTCAGACAAGATGATGAAGGATTCTGGGAAATATTCCCATCGGATAATAATCAGAACACCAAAGTGGCTCTTACTCCGCCAACCTAGCATGCATTTGTACTTTTAGTCAATGCTGATGTGACATAGAAAACCATCATCAGCATGCAATACACACAATAACTAGCTATAATAGAGTGAGTCAGTAATAAACTCAAGGTCTGGTAATCAAATGAGATTTGTTTGAGCAGTTTTATATATCTGCACTATAACATACACCATGATTTATTTTGTTGTGGAACTTTTTTGCAATATAATAACAAAAAATATAATATATAACTAATATAAATGTTCCTGAAGTGTCTGGCATACACTGGTATTTTATATATCACTTGGTTATTAACTTAGACAAGTATGGATTTTTTTTTTGCATATTAACGTAGTCAGTTTTATTCATTCACACCATATGTACTATGATAAATAAAACTGAATGTTGAGGTATTTTATAGTATGAAGCTATTCTATGTATAATAATTGCTGTCTTGTTAAAAAAAGAGTGATATCCATTAGCTAGTAGCAAGTCCAAATTGTTCTGAAGATACTTGCAACAGAATTTATTCATTAACACTAAATAATAAAACAAAACAATACAATTTTAATTTCAATTTTAATTTTAATTCAAATTTAAAATTCTGTTCCCGTTAGGCGTTAATTAGTGCATCAATTGTCTCCAACTTGCCCTCTCCTGAGCATTCTCTTCCATCACCCATACTACCTGCATATACTCCCTTACCACATCTATAACCCCCCTCTTTGGTCTTCCTCTCCTCCAGGTCCATGGCAGGGTGTCTGCACCCTTCTCCCGATATAACTCTCATCCTTCCCCTGCACAAACCCAAACCATCCCACGCTTACCTCCCTAACTTTGTCTCCAAAACATCCTACCTGCACTGTTCCTCTAATGAACCGGTTCCTGATCTTGGTCCATCATCGTGGTCACTTTAGGCTCCACCTCCAGCTCTCTTTCCTGTCTTTGAGTCAATGACAATGCCCCCAATCTACACAACATAGAACAATCCACAATCCATACGACATAAGACACAGACAGTACCACACGCTGTCTGGCGAACAAACTGTGTTTCAATTTGGAGCCTTGAAGCGAAGGCCCGGCAAAGTTAGCAACTCTGGGTGGAAATAAATGTTGTGGTGTTGCATAAGTTTGTCGAAAACAATGCCCCATGAATGCGCGCCACAATCTAATCTATAATCTGAAGTCGGTCCAACAAAATCTAACAGTGGTCCAACGAATATTCGAGTCAGAGACATTTTTTCTGGCCAAGCAGTGTACATGCACAACAGTTAAACTGGAAATTGTTGCAGACGAACACAATTAACAAACACACAAACAATTCAGCAATGCTGTCTGGTAACATTAGAGGGAATTAACTCTGGCAAGAAATTTTGGAATAGCATAAACATCGAGGTTGAACTAAACAGTTACAGTCACGAGATCATCCAACTCATTTCCCCAAAACACTAACTCCAGTCTGTAGTTCCAGTGAACTCTTTTAGACCCTGCTATTACACTGTAGTCTATCTGTATATGCTTAGTGTGTGTGTTACGGATAATTATGGCATGTTTGTCAATGAACTCAGTGGTTCCCTATGGTGTCATTCAACAATTTCTGTTTTTAAGAACGAATACACAGGCTTGGACTTGGACCACTTCTATGCCACACACACACATGTACCTATTTAACACCTGTCTCCAAAAAACACTCCTCACTGACTGTAAGTTTACAGACTTCCTTTTCTTTTACCGTTATTTATACATTAAATTAAAATAATTACAATAAAATAAATTTGACTGTCAGTCGGGCTGCTCAGTTCCACAATGCTTTTAGTGGACCAATGTGAATTAATCTGTGAATTTTGGGTCATTGCTTAGCCAAGAAACACAACCGACTACAGTCAGTCAGAGAATTTATTTTCTGAGTGGTCCAAACAAGAAAAAGTGCTATAATATGTACAGACGTTAACAAAACGGGCATTGTGGCTGCATTTCCTGACCAGCAATTAAACTACATTGCTAACTTTGTTAAGGCATGTCTTATGCTACTCATGTTTGTGTGCTATCTGTGATAGTGGTTGTCCTGTGTTGTTTGTATGAATTAAATCATGCCACTAGGGTTAATTATACTGTATCACAGCAGCAGTTGATTCATATATCTTATATATTCAGTGTATTGGATCATTGATAATGCATCAAGATGTGTATCACATCAGCCCCATCTGCAGAGAAACATTACTTGATTTAATTTCCTATTAACACACATACCGATCAACCATGACATTAAAATTAAAATACCACTGACAGGTAAAGTGAATATCATTGATTATCTCATTGATATATTAAGCAGCAATTGAAAGTTGATGTGTTGGAAGCAGGTAAAATGGGCAAAGTTAAGGATCTAAGTGACTGACAATTCATTCACCAAATAGGATGGCTGAGTAAAATGTACCATCATAATATGGTTGTTTAGGACACAACTAAAATAATTGTGAATCTGAAATCTGCTTTGTCTGCATGGATTGTTATGAGAACAACATCTTCACAGATATTACAGATTTAAAGGAAAAAAAGTCTAATATAACCAAAACAGAGAAAAGACGCTATAGCATGCTAGCTAAAACTGAGTGGCAAATTAAAAGTCTTAAATATATATAAAACTAAATATATTTACTCCAATGTCAGCAAATGTCGTGCTTGCATTACTCTCATCCAATATCTAACTGAGCGTTGTATGAATACACATACAGAAATACACCCCAAAAACATGTTAGCAAGTAGCTAGACTATGATAGCACATTGTCTGGAAATCACAATGTGTCACCCAACTTGGACAATTTCCTCAGTTTGACAGAGTTTGACTTTACACATAACTCATCAAAGTCATGTGATCAAGCAGTATTTAGCTAAACTAAAACAGCTTAACATCTGGCTAACGATACAAATGTCCCAATTAGACACATCATCTTAGTGCATTCCAACACTTTTTATTTTATTTTTATAATGGAAGCTTATACAATATAAAGTCAGGCTAAGTCAGTCTAATCTAAGTATAGAGCTGAGCAGTTGAAGGTACAGCAGCTTTCTCAAGAGCCAAACAAAACCACTCGAACCGTCCTGGGGTCTGAATTCATAACCTGGTCACTAGAACAGAACCTGATCTAGCACAGCCCGATACAGGCTTATTGGATAATGTCAGCGAGTCTTTTTTGAAAGCACTCCAGCGGAGGCCCTGCGCTCCCTGCTGGCCAGCGGCTTGCTCACAAGTGAGAACGTGTGGGCGAGCAAGAAGAAAAATGAGAGCATGCCAGGCCTCATTTCAGTATTCCTCCAGCACCCTGCCCCAGCTGTTCCATAATTAACACTGGTGTAAGGAGATGCTCTTCATCCTGCCTTGATTAGATAATTAAATAATTAATTAAGCAGGGGCCTTGCGTAGCCCCTCAGATCTGTCTTGCTTGGTGAAGAGAGGGAGGGAGATGCAGAGAATAGACACCACAGAGTTGGTTTCCCTTCTGTTAAGTCTCTCAACGGACAAGGGTTCATCCGGTTGCCCTCCACCCACACATCAATCCACACCCACACACATACACACACATGTCCATATTAGTAACTTACACTAACATAACTGTTGAGGCAACTAACTCTGTTCTCAACCTCAGTAATCGAAAAGCAAATATTTTGTCTATTTTAGTTATTTTTGTTGTTGCTGTTGGTAAAACGTTCAGTTTTCCTTATGGGGACCAGCCAAATGTTTACGCAAGGTCAAAACTATCAGCTATTCCTTCCCATGTGAGGACACCGAAGGTCCCCACTAAAATATAAAAACACACTTGCATGCACAGGCACATCTATACATGTCCTAGAGACCTTGTCAGTGCTAATAATATTACTTTTTGGCACATTGTGCATCCTGTGCTCCTTTCAGTACGTGGTGTGTTACAATGTGTGTTCCAACAATTATCTTTTTCATCTGCCAATTTGGTTTCAAGTGAATATAAGACGTGCATGTTGAAGCTTCTCAAAAATAAAACGCATGGCTTGACCAGCACTTCCACGTCCAACTGCTGACCAGAACAGATGTGTAAACTAAGAGTGACTCCGAAACAACATATGGAAGGCCTGGTCACGCCCACTGTGTAATTTTGTGTGTGTGTGTGTGTGTGTGTGTCAGGGGGGTTAGCTTAGAGAGAAAATAAGTAATAAATGTCACTGCTTGCTTGTGGGTCTGGAAGCCTGAAGTCTGTAAAAATGTAATAATAATAAAAGAAGCCCAAATGCAGATGTAATGGCCTGTATTTATGTGTTTCATTTCGTCTTCAAAGATGGGCTGAAATGAAACAAACGCGCTGGCACAAAAGGGCCACTTTAAAAATAATCCCCTACTTATTTTTTTTTTTCCGCCCAAGAACGATCTCATCTCTGGTTCCAAAGAGAACACAGCTACCAGCCGTACGAGACGGCATTAAGAGATGAATATGTGCAAGGGAGAGAGGGAGAGAAAGAAGAAAGATGCAAAAGAGAGAGAGAGAAAGAGAGAGAGAGAGAGAGAGAGAGGCGAGCGATGACAAAGATGTTTTAATCCCCGTTATTTCCGCCCGCATCAGGGCCCCCGCACCTTCGCACAAAGCCCGCGCCACTTCCTCTGCGGCTCCATTTTAAACACTCCTTCAGCCATAATCATTTTCGTATAATTCACTTTCATACAATTCTTTCTCCTAATCATTATCAGGGCCACTAACGTCTTAATGACTTCATAAATTTAAGCTATAAAAAGTAATGGAGAAAGACAAATGAGATAATTAGGAATAAATCTTGGTGGAAGCCCATTTATCAAAACATCGAGAGCCACTGAATATTCAGAATCATTAGGCCCGGTGTGTAATTAACAAAGCCCCTCAGTTATGAAGGAAACCTGTTTCCAAAGATATTAAGATCCAAAAGGCTCCATGTTATTAAATTGACCGATGAATCTGCGCCATATAATATGATGTGGATTATTAGGATCCTTTTTAATTAAAAAGTACGTTCCATTTTTTTTTATTATTTAAATTTTTTAACACTTTAATGGAGGGTTGAATTCAGCCCTTCAGTCTTATAGATAGAGGGCAGTAGGGGTCTCTCTCTCTCCCTCTCTCTCTAGATGGAGTTGAAATAACATACAGAAACCTAGCCCTAAGTCTCAATATTTTATCCTCGCCCTGATGTTGTACAGCACATGGACGAAGCGCGTGTTTTAATTTAACACACTTTTAATTCCTATTATCTTTAAGAGTGTCTAATGAAATGGACTGTTCTGATTAGGGCAAGTGAAAATAAGAATCATGTTAAGTGCTGCTAGAAATGATTTTTTTTTCGATGCAATAAATGAGAATAGACCCAAATTTTACAGTTTTTACAGCAAAGTACTCACTAGTTACGTCACACATTCATAAATCCCTCATAAAACAGAATTTCTTTTCAGACCAGTATACTATTATATATTATTACAGTTTGGATAATACACAGTATACTATATTAACCTATACTACTATAGTATAACGTTATATAATGTGATTATTAATAGTCGTCGGATGTTAAAATTCATTATGGCTATTTATATTTGTTAATTTAAAAGGAATAGCCTTAGAGTTCAGAAGGTGAGAGACGCCACTGTGACCTATCACAGGTCAGCTAGTGTGAGTTCATTATCAAGGTGATAAAATGAATCACAGGACTGATTTACTGAGAATGATGCGCATATACGGTTTGGTTGTAAGTAATAATCACAGGGATCTCTAAGCCCCTAAAGAACTTTATGGACATGCAATCATGTGGCTCTTCTTCTCGACAAATAATATGTCATCAGCGCACACTATCTCCCCCATCGGCTTCGCTGTGCACGGGGCTTATCAACGGAACGCATAACAGCTCGTTGTTGGAGCATTAATTGAAAAAGTGTAATTAATCCAGCCACACTGGCCGTCTGGACCCCTGCCAGCTTCATCTGGTTGTGTTGAGAGAGAGAGCGGGATTGCCACACGGCTGCCGTAGTCTACCTTGCCGAAAGGGTGAGAACGAGCGATGAGGAATAAAAACTCGCTTTACTGTAACTCAATACTGCCCCCTGTTGTCTGTCTAGTGATCTCCGTGGGCGGTTATGTGTGGATGGTGTAAGGGATAAAGCTATCCACCTCTCTCCCTTCTTCTCAGAATGCTGCAGAACGCCTGTGGCGAGTGAACGCACCTCAGACTGACACCCCAATGAGCTGCAATTACCCCCCTGACCAAACCTATTGTGCTCATGTCACCCCCCTGCTGACTGCGCACTCTAAGCAATCGTTTCTTTTCTCCTTCAACATTTGTACAAATAGCTTCCAGGAGCATTTGAGACAGGCCGAGAAATTAAATATTATTTTTCCCCCCTTGCCTGACAGGCGAGTGGCAAGTGGCGAATAGATACACCTGGAGAGTCATTTCGAGTTACATTTGATCACAGGGACCAGGCTTGCAGAAAGAAAACAGTATTGCAAAAGTGTTGCTACGACAGGGGCTTTTGGGAAATTAAATCATTCCAGTGTGTGATTATTCCAATCCGTATGTAGCATGTTTTATTGTCAAGCATTACGCTGGGCTCAGGAGAGTACTTGGTGTTTTCCGTTTACCACTGCCCTCTGTTCACATCACTACTTTATAGCTCTCCTGAGGCCCATGTGACTTTAAGCTGGTGTTGAAGCAGTGTTTTATGAAATCTTTCTGGGTTGTGTCAATCAGACACATTAGGAAAAAAAACTGTTTGTAGGTGTGAATTTTCTGAAGGATCAGTATTTACGGCTTAGACAAGGATTGAATTGCTCGGATTTGTTTGAGATTAGCTTCCAAACTGTCTCACATCTTCTTCTCATACAATCACATAGACATTTTTTTCCCTTATACATGATATTTTGAGGTACATGAATATATAGGAAGAAAGAACTTTGGAAATTGAATTGAAACATTTTCCAGTTGAACACAAAGGTACAAAAAAATCACACAAACTGCAATTAAATAATAATAATAATAATAATAATAATAATAATAATAATAATAATTATGATAATA
>JAOVVF010000001.1:10014429-10025522 GCA_028565595.1 Duopalatinus emarginatus
GCACTGATGATTGACAGGATGGGGATTATGGGGCAGCAAAAACAGGGATAATGAGGACTGTATGATGAAGATTTAGAGCGATGGGACATCAAGTGACATCAAGCGGATACTAAAAGTGTTTGGAATTACTGGTGAATGTATAGATTATGGATGCGACACAATAACATTATATATCTGTATCTATTTAGTATTATATATATTTTTTTCAGTATAGTATTTACAGCAGAAGTCTAGTTTGGTTTAGTTTAGACTATAAATGTCTGACCTTGTACAGATCCTCAACTACATTATTTAAGATTATACACCGTCTCATCCAGTCACCATGTGGAATTTTTCAGCAAACTATCCAATAAGATAGGGAACCAATTTTAGAAAGAAATCTCTTTTTAAAACCCACTTTGACATATATCCAGCACTTGACATTCAACTTTTCTCAAGACAAAAAAAATCAGAAATATTCAGGAAGATGTTAGTGAAAACGAATGATGTCCTTCCCAAATCAAGAAACTGTTGTTAACAGTCAACACCTAATAATTTTAACAATAATGTTTTTTTTTGTTGATTCATTAGAAACCAGATACCAGATAATTAAACACCAGAAAGATCAAAAACGTTTTCTGTTGTGCTACCAGAATCTACTTTGTAGCTAGGAGTCAAACTAGGGTTCATTAAGCAGCATTTTATTCATCATTGGTGTGATTTCACACAATAATTGTCTTTCAATAATGATGAAGAACATGAATGATATTTTGACATTTAAAAGAATGAAAGTGAAATTATTATTTTTTCTCCTCGCCAGAAATATGCTGCCATGTCCACAGAGCATGCATGTGTGTGCTATATGGAGTGGCAGCTCTATAAATAAAAGCATAAATGTAGTGTTATTTTGTGGCTCAGTAAGGCAGGATTTAGGTCAGGCTACTGGAGCAAGCCTTAAAAAACAGTGCTTTTCTATTTGTTAATTAAAATTGTCTTCGTCCTACACCTTTGCACCTTTAGCAAGCATGAAAGGGGGGAAAAAATTTCCCACTCATGGAACTTTTTTTGTTAAATCCCACAGGATTATAGTTCTGAACTTAAGATGCCCTGTAAAAAATACTGCATCTACTATTCATGTCTATATTTGTAGTCATGTCAGTTACATCACTGGTGATTTCATAGATAATGTAAAATAATATAAGCAGTCTAAAAATAAAGTGAAAACATTTGACAATTTGGTGATAATGTTGTCAATGTTGAATGAAAGATGAGTCATGAGTATGAAGTGATCTCCTGCTCCATATGATATGACTGACCTCCTGTATCTGCTTGGAGTCTCTGCTGAGGACAAACCCCCTTTAGATGGTTTAAAGATCACCGTAATGGACATATGTAGAAACCATAAATTTTGCAAGATAACTATGACTGAACAGTTTACTCTCTATCAGTTAATCAATCAAAATCAGACTTCATATTATAACTATAATGAATGTCCTCTTATATACATTAGATTTTTTTTTTGAATCTGGTTCCTCTCAAGGTTTTTTTTCTCTCATCATCTCAGGACGTTTTTCCTTTCCACTGACACTGGTGGTTTGATCATCAGTGCTTAAATTTATATAAATTTTCAATCCAGATTTTACCACTTCGAGACAACACACTGTACAATTGAATTGAACTGAACTGAATTTTAGTTGTCCTGGAAAATGCAAAAACAAAGTATGAGATCTCCGATGAAAAATTAAACACACCTTGCCGCCTTGCTGAGAGGCTCAAGCACGAGTGAGTTTATGTATATTATTGCACATCCAGTATATGCAGTATATATAAATGTATGTTCCATGGCCAGGTTCAAAAGGCCAAAACACCCATGAGGCTTGAGGAGTCTTTTAAAGATACGTGCTCACTTAATCACTCAAGAAAAGGGCCCCCTTGAGTGAGCCTAATATTATAATTAATTAATTCAGCCAAAAAGGGTATTAAATTTCCTCCCTCTAAGGATATTATCTGAATTCATTGACCTTTTAGGAAATCGCCTCCTAATTGTAACTAGGTTCTGTTGCATTTGCAGAGTAACTTGTTTTTTACCCGTATCTCTTGCCACCCTTCTTCATTCCGCCAACCATAATAACGATGATATTAAGGAATATATTCAGCTAGACGGGGCATGCTGTTAAGATCTGGCTGGTGCACAATCATCCTCGCTTTATCTCCCACAAGCCAGGCTGAAGCTTGAAAACTTTTCTTATTACCTGGTGGCTGAAAATAGATTCACTCCTGAAGTTGTGTTGTATCTTCAAATCTGGTCCCATAGACATGGAACACACTGGCACATGCGTTAAAGTTTCAGAGGCTTTAGACAAAGAGAGGAACTGTGGTGTTTAAGCAGGTTGGTGCAGCGGCAGTTTTATTTTTTAACTCGGCAGAAATGAAGGAAAAGATTATACTGCCTAGTGTATAATACTGAATAAAACCTGAGATCTGACTCAGGTGAATGATGTATTAAGAATATGCAAAGATGGGTTCAGATTTCCAGAGCAGTATCTTAAAGGCTGGGTGATGTACTTTGATTTATGGGTAGCTGGTAATATGTGCTTATACATTTATTTATTGGATTTATTTACACAATAAGGTTAATTTTAGCATGCTCGCTTGAGCAATAAACAGGTTAAGATTGGGTTTAAGAATGCAGGTAACATTTCTACCTATTATCATCATCTTATTCATAACAAAATTGCACCCATTTTGTCCTTGATTATTTATTAACTGGGCTGAATGAGACTAGCATCATCATGTTAAATCATGACAACTGACAGAAATAATGTATAATACTAATTTAATTATAATCCATCACTTCATATACTGTAGATGTTACGTCTGATTTATCTGATGTCAAAAACGAGCTCATGTATGTAAGCTGATGCCTGTAATAGGTCTTTATAAGCATGGCAGCACCACCGTTAAGCAAAGTGTTACAATAGTGTTTATATACATACTAAATACTACATAAATATTGTTGCAGACAACAGTTATAATAATAGTGCTGCATATTTATGATATATTCTAATATATACTAATACAAATACATCAATTCAGTTTGATTAGTCTAGCCCTTTTAACAACAGACATTGTCCCAAAGCAGCTTTACAGAAATAGAGGATCTGGATTATACATTTTTATGCATTTTATTACTTTTGTGAAAGCTGGCAGTGACAGTGGCAAGAAAAAAAACCCTAAGATGGCAAGAGGATAAAACCTTGAAAAGAACCAAACTCAAAAAAGGAACCCATCCTTATTTGGGTGAGGCTGATTATATGCAATTATAAATAATCACTGGCTATATATAAATGTGTCAATATATAGTCAGGAAATTGATTATAATTTGAGGTCTGATTTTGTCGAATTATAAACTGTTCACTGATGGACACTGATAGACTGGTGAAGAGTAAAACTGTTCAGCCTCAGTTATCATGTGATGATTTATCTCGGTTTCAGCATATGACCATTGCTAATACATCTGTGCACACTAATACAAACCAATAGACAAGAAAAAGCATTGTTTGTCGTAGAATAAAAAAAATAGTGTTACAGTCAATATGTGGAAGATTATATGCATTTTAAAACTTTATGTACTAATGTTATCAGGGTCGAGTTCTGAGACATGCATTTTGAATACACACTTCATTTTCTTCTCTCTGAAGCATGAAGAGGAACAAAAGTTTTTAAGCTGCTGTCTTTCATTCTGACCATCTTTAACAAAGGTCAACCACCAGTTAAATAAACATGAGTCTTCTTCTTTCCTTCTCACTTTCCATTTCTCTTCTTATATGTATATACATTATACATATAATTATATGTATATCAGTGTTTAGATAAGAATGCACAAACTAAAAACATTTCGAGTTTTATAATCTACTGTATATAATTTTCCATCACCGGCACTGATCTTTAAACAGAGTTTAATGAAACCTCTCTAGAACCGCACATCTCGTTTGGACACTGTGACCCATGTAGCCGAAGAAATCCAGGCTCTTCTTCATCCTTTCTTCATCTCTGCTCATATATGGACCACTGCTTCCCCCTATTGGATCTCTGTATGCAGGTCACCACTCAGCACTCTCTCAGTAGTTTAGTAGGAGATAAGAGCAGACACGCATTCTGCAGCTGTAAAGGTTCTATAGACAGCAGGGGATCAGGTTTTAATCAGATTCTGCTCACTGTTTGTGTAACTTGGAGCTCCGTTCAGCAGGCAGAGAGAGAGAGAGAGAGAGAGAGAAAGAGGCCCTGGAAAACAGAGCTGAAGTATGCAGAAACACCGGGCTGCATAGTTCTGCATAATAGGTTTTACAGTTCTGTGTGAAAAACTGATTTCAAGTGGCCAGGATTTGAAAAGTTTCAGCACTCAAATATGATAATACCTCATGACATGATATGATGACACAGTAGCTACTTCGGCAAAGGGATCCCTGCTCTTAGAGAGGGATCTCAGAGGGGAATCCTGTTCCTTTTGGGTAGAACATAGCCCACTAATAACACTGGGATTGAGGGAGCGGATGCACAGAAGATATGGTGCTCTAATCTCCAAGGTCAACCCCTGGTTTCATATGACCTTAAGGCTAATCACCCAAGTGCGGTACTAAAAGAAGCCCATTGTGGCAGAATCCATGCTTTTATTCTCGACCGCTTGCCTATTAATTGCTCATGAGTCGATTTGATCTTCCCATTTTGCGAATGGTGAATTGGCCTCTCATTTCATCATTTTCCATCCGTGTTGCTTTAATTAGACACACACGAGACTAGGGAAAGACTGACGGGTCAAGATGGTGCGTCCTGAGCGAGTTTTGATCCACGGGTAATGAAAGAAAGAGTGTGTTCTAAAGTCTGGACAACGTCTTTACTTTCTATCCTAAAGGCAACAGTTCCATAAAGACTAGGAAGGTAGAGATGATTCTAAGGGTCCTTGAAAAAACAAGAGGCACATGAGAACCCTAGGGGAAAAAAAATCTCCGTGCATTAACCTGTCAGAGGGCCTGAAAGACACGAAAGGTCTCCATGTGAAGAATAATATTCAGCCAATTTGGGCTTCCCTCTGATGCTGAATGGAGAGGGGGATTAAATATGTAGTGGAAAAGTAGGTGAAGTCACCGAGAAAGTACCTATGAGAGAGCTGTCACGTAAAAGCAGCGACCTTTCAGAGAAAAAAAACGAAGCTCTTCCTTTTACCTTCTTGACACAATACGGTGCACGTCAATCCTCCAACTTTATTATTCCCTTTCTAAAGAGCTGGAGCACAGACAAGGGCTGTGGTTCTGTCAGCCTTATTAAAATAAGCCACGGCAGGTGGGCAGGGACTACTATTGATCATGGAGGATATGTGAGAGGAGGACAGCACCATAACGAATACGTAACCTTCAAATTCTGCTATGAAACCTCACATTTCCACGAGGTGCGTGTCAGACCTGAAACATGGTGTCGATTTGCTGGGACGAGATCATAAAGAATGGCCTGTTAATGGATGTGCTAGGATCAATAAGCAATATCTAAAGTTTTAAAACAAGGCAACGTGCGCAAACTTTTACGAACTTCGCAATGTCACTCAGTGTTAATAAAAGTTTCTAGCATCTTCGGATGAAAAGAGATAAATCTGTCCTGACTTGTCAAGTTTTACAACCCCAACTCCCCCCCGCCCTCTTGATCATTTTGATGTGTGCCTATTAGGAATGAGAATGTGAGGCCTCACGCGTCCAAGAGCTAAATTACCTCAATCAGCAGCCTTTCGACCCCTTGATCCCTTGCTGGTAGGGGGTGCGATGACATACCCTTCCCAGGGGAGCTTTCTGGGATGAGAGAGTAGGAGTCTTGTAGTAAAGAAAGGAGGAAGACAAGTGCATGTGTGAAATAGCTGAAAGGTGGAACAGGCTGAAATGCACAAAATGCGCTAGAAAGTAACTTACATATAGATATTGCAAATTTGATAGATTGCTCTTGATTTCTGAGCAACAAAATGTCCAGCTTCAGACCAAACATTGTAGAGCGTTATGTACCAGACTGTACCATAACAACTGGGGAAAAAAATAAATGCTAGCACATCATGATGACTGATTACTGACTTGTTCATGAACCCCATAGATTACACATTAGTTTTTTGTTAATGTAACATTGTGACATTGTGATTTTCCAGTCTGACTTGCAGTCCAACAATATTTCTTTCTGAACTCACTTGAAAAACCTGTCACACTATCAATGCTATGTGACCCTGACATGCCACAAGTACACTGAGCACTAAACAAGAACAATCCAAAGTGAATGCTGTAAAGTGACAGATAAATGGTGCATAAGAAGTATTTTGTACTTTTAAAATTGTGTAAATAGGCTAGTAAGTGTTTTTTTTTATAACTCTGATACCTGAAATAACTGTTAAGTCTATATTATCGTAAGTCACTAATTAACAGTAGACAAAGTTAATATCATTTAAAAAAAAGTCATATCATCAAGTACTGAATCATTACCATATGGACTGAAATTGTATCAGATTGTGTGGAAACCTGAGGTTTACACCACGTGGGTGTGCATTGTGCCCTACAATAGAAGTTTGAAAATGAAATTTGTAACACAGCTCCCAGATCGCAAATTTGATATGGCCCAAATCTGGTCCACATGGAATGATGGCACAAGTCATTGCTGGAAGTCATCCAGTTCATAGCCATAAAATGGCCATATCTCAGCCACATTTCAGCCCACACTGCCTGTAATGGCCCACAACTCAGCCTCAGGTACAACTGGGCTATGGGACATGTAGGCCATAAGTGCATTTTTAATTTTGGCTCACATTCAGTTTGCCAATACCGACAGTGAGCCTGCAGTGCTAGAAACAGCCCACATCCGTATGCTATCTGGGCTATTTCCAGTGTCTGTGGTCCATAAACACTAGTAGTCTTTAAACTGTCCAATCATGGTCTGGGTCAATGTGAAGCACACAGGTGAAGTGCACATTTGGGTTAACTGGACTGTTCAAATTTAATACACTTTGATCAAACAACTAATGCAATGTCTGGGGTCTAAGCACAGGGACCGCAAGACATATGTGTTTTCTCCCCTCGGTCTCACATCAGCTTTAGTTCAGTGACACCCAGCAGTACATGCTTAACAGGCACTTCTCTTGCACAAAGAACCAGCAGAAGAGAAAGCGAGAGATGGATGGGGGTGTTATATTTGAGCGAACGAGCCATAACATCTTGGTACTTCAAATCTATAGGGATTTATTAGATATGGAAGTCCATTAGCATCATAAAGAAAGAGTGGAGAATGGTGCTGCAGCTAGCCCAGGACCTGGCATAGCTTAAAGACACAGCTACGTGGGTGTTGAAATAAGCCGATTTCCTTCACGCTTGAGAAGGGCTGTTTAAGTGAAGAGTGCTGCAGATAGATATCTATTCGTAGCAGCGACAGGGCCTTGTAAAGAGCCAGGAGTTTAGGATGAGTAAAAACTATGGAAGAATGATGACCGTTTCAACCCATGCAAGGACTAAAACGGATGGATGAAAATAAACAGTAGTTGTGAAGGAAAGTCAGTGACTTGAAATGTGAACTTGAGGGTGAAAATTCAGTTAACAGGAAAGGTATAATAGGTGGGAAAAAGTGACTAATAAATGGCATGGAGACAGAAATGCCAGCAAGATGGAAGGAGTTAAGGGTTTAGTGAACGTAGTATTAATAGATGGACACCGCTTGGTGTTGTTGGTGTCACAGAAGTTCATGTACATGCAAATGTAGAGCTTTTACTTAGAATCACATGGCAGACTATCCAAAAGCAAAAGGACTTAAAAAAAGTTTCAGGCAATCAGTAAACAGTATATCACAGGGTAAAGCAAATATCAAAAACCAAGACATCAAACCAAGGTCAGAATTAGCAAACACAATAACATAAGAAAGTTCAGACGGAGAGTAACACAAAGCATTACTGCACAATAAGTGGCCACATTCTGTTTTGATAGGAGAGGTGTTGTGATTAGTACAATGAAGGTGAGTGTGCATGTAGTGTAGTGTGCTGGGAGTTTGAGAGGGTGGCCATGTTTTTAGAATGTGGTGCATTCTGGGAAATGAAGTCCTATCCAGACTCTGGTGTTGGTCATGAGTTGGTCATTTTTTTCATTTTGATTTCAAGTGACACTGGATGTTGGAATTACAAATCATTTATTAATCTTCCTTAACTGAATAGTGCTGAAAGTTTTAAATCATAGGCAGTGTGAGGGAAGTGTGACAGGCACAGGACAGTATATGCAATGGCAATGGTGTATCAGGGGCCAAAACTGGCTCAACTTCAGCTGTGACATTTAAAAGACTTTGGGTCACATGCGGTCATCATGGGAAATGACTTATATTTTAAGGCCCAACTGTAGCCTGCCATATTTTTTGTGGAGTTCCCGGTACCTTAATCCAGATAAATGCCGTCTTAATCCATGACCGTCATTCGACTGTGGTATGAAGACCGGATACATAATTAAGTGTGGACTAGATCTGGGCCATGACTCATTTTCTGTCTGGGGTAGATGAGGCTCTCTAGTGAAGATATCATCCATAATGGACCATTTACAGAAGTAAAATGCAGAAGCTTCAAGTAGACACTTCAAGTAACATGTCACCATTATTGCATTGGCACAAGCATTTAACAATTCAATAATATCTGTTTGTTTATATGGTCCAAAAGAATCGCTTACAAATTGTGCATAGCAGCAGATGAGTTACAGTCTCTAATTGTACCCCAAAAGGATGAGCTGTATATTAGGTGACCGTAACAAGCAGGTTAGTTATTGGATTTAGCCTATAACTGTACCTGCTATAGTCTATAAACTATATTTCTTTACTCTGCCTCAAAAGATAAATAATAGTCTTTATGATTTAGAGCACAGATTACTAACCTAAGGTATTTTCCCACTCTGAGCCTGTGGATCATCTCCTATAGCTACTGTAGATAGTAGGCAGGAAGTATAAGCAGTATATGCTGCAACCATAAAGACTGCCCTGGGCTGATCCCATGACTTCCCATGATCACAAGATGCTGAATCACATACTAAACATTATGGGTGGATTGTACTGAATAATGGAGACATTTAGGAAAGCCGTCTTGTGACTAGTAGGTTGCCGGCCTGATCTCCTATACTGACAAGACACAACTGAAGTGTTCTTGACGGCATGGATAGGTGCTGCCCCGGCTCTAAGCATGTGTGTTCACTGCCCCCTAGTGTGTGTGTTCACTAGTATGTGCGTTTCACTGCACTAATGGGTTAAATGAGGAGGTCAAATTCCTCTGTGTGCAAGCATAGTAGGTCAAATACAGCACTTTCAGAATACATTACTTAGGTTGCTCATTCCTCATTGCATCTCAAAACGTTTTTTCCGCTTTTGGCTTATTAGAGATCTGGATTTCTGTAAAGCTACTTTGCAACAAAGTCTATAGTTAAGTCTTTATACAAAAAAAATATAACTCGGTGGAATTAAATAGGCTATAATGTGTATGATCTGATTGTTTGTCTGCATCTTCTGTTCTTTATCAAAGCCTGAACATATTACATGGCGAGAACTGGATTTGCCTTCCATTTGACATGTACGGGTTTCGTGGTGTTTGCTTCTCGTCCTAACTGAGACACTTCGTCTCGGCTATCTTTAATCAGCACGTCTAATTCAGACGAATTCCCTCAGTCATGCATCCTCTCAGTTTTTAAGAGAGATTTGTTTAAATAAAGCTGCAGACTGCCTCTGTGTTCAGGCTGTACATGTGAGGTGGAGCATTCACAGCTGAGCTGCATGCTACTTTATTCCTCATCTCATCCTATTTTAAGCCTCCCCCTATCCGGGATAAACCGCCCTAATAAAATGGTATTTAAAAATAGGTTAATTGCATCGCAGGTCTATTTCTGTAATTGTTACATAGGGAATAAATGAGATGAAGCTCTTTGCAGAGAAAGGAGCAAACGGGAGTTTGTGGTTCTCTTCTGCCCCCTAGAGGAACCATGATGAAGAAGCATCCGTGCGTTTTCTTCATGATGAAGATGATTTCCACTTGAATCACAAGGGCTTAAGGAAAATCATTGGCCATGGCAAATTAACCATGATTGATGCTTGAATTATAGCTGTGAACCTAATTTTCCTTTCTTTTTTTCTTTTATGTCTCTTCTCATTTTAAAAATAACATTCTGTGGTAGAAGCTTTTGCAGCTGAGCCACACGTTCCAGTGACCCATCACACCAAAGTTACTGCGTGTAAACCAAATAACCAATGTGTAATTATAAAACTGGGTTACTGGTACAGAAAAAAAAACAGTTAGTGACTATGTATACACTGAAGTGCCAGATAAACTGGACAGATCAGCCTATGCAATATACATAGGCTGGTGGTGGCTCTATAATGGTATAGCGTTTGTTTAGCTGGCATTCCATTGGACCCCTGGTACATCTACAAACATGTACATCTCTGACAGGCATGTGTGTCTTCTTTCTGATACACCCGTTAATGTCCTGCATTTATTACGATAGGTTTGGTGTCTTTCAACAGGACAATGTGCCCTATATTGCCGTATGTATATATATACATATATATTAGGGCTGTCAAACAAATTTTTATCACGATTAATCTCAGAATTTCATATAGTTAATCGTGTTTAATCTCATTTTTTTAATCTATGTAAATGAATAAGGCTTTAAAGTAAAATGTTACAATTAAATTGGCGAACACATGTTATGCTAAAAGTACTTGTTTAAAAACTGCTGGGACAAGAAAAAATGGTAAATGCTACAGCATACTGAAATCTCACTTTTCAAAACCGTTTTCGCGTACTGTTCAGTACGGAAGTATGCGATTTCAGACGCAGCCTTACTCTTACTGAATCAGTGCGCGACAAGCCTCAACATGAACTACAGGTGAATCACAGGGCCAAATTAGAATTTGCGTTAACAGCACATTATTTTTTTTATCGCGATAATTTGAGATCACGTTAATGCGTTATTATCGCGTTAACTTCGACAGCCCTAATATACATACATATATATATATATATACAGTACTGTGTAAAAGTCTTAGGCACATATAAAGAAATGTTGTAAAGAGGTTTTTACTAT
>JAOVVF010000001.1:10028935-10046493 GCA_028565595.1 Duopalatinus emarginatus
CTGATTTAGTGTATGTTGTTTATAGATGGTATGTGAAACAAATCATATATGTGGTGCATAGGTACCATAAAAATGTACTTGAAAATATGAAACTCTTTGTGTGCTGTTACCCTTTATGTCTGAACGAAATCTTTGTGTGTATGTGTTTATTATTTGTGCTGGAGCTATTTCACAGTATGTCCGAGTCATCTATACTGAAGCTGCTTCGGCGGCTGCTGTCCACAGATGCCTCAGGTGACATGGCTGAGAGCAGTGGGTCTGTGCCCAGTGGCGACAGAGCTTCGTCTATCCAGGCCATCTCACTCTTCTTGCCCATGTGAACCATGTTGCCCCCAGCTGTGCCCCCTATAGAGCCCAGATCCCCAAGACACCCCATGCCATCTCCATAACCTGGCATGCCGCCATCGCACAAGTCCAGTGAGTGGCTGAAGTCGAAGTGTTGTGTGCTGCCTACAGCCGAGTACTGCAGTGGTTGCTGGGGATGGAGTTGAGATGCCTGGGGGTGGAGCTGCTGAGGGTGGAGCTGTTGAGGGTGGAGCTGTGGGGGCTGGGAGTGGGGCTGAGGGACCTGATGTGGAGGAGGTCGCTGGTGGTGATTCTCCTCAGGGCTGTTCTCCTGCTTCACAAATGGACTTTGGGTTTCCATGTTGTTCATGCCTGATGGTGAGGTGCTGGGGAGACCATGTATCCGGGCTTGCATCTCCAGCTCCTGGAAGAAAAAACACAAATTATGCAGTTTCTGCAGTGTAGACCATTTATTTCACATGGGCATACAAATAATGTCATATGAATATGCATGCATAAATGATAAACCTTTGCTGTGAAAGTTTTTTTTTTCACGTTTTTTTTAATCATTTACCTGGATACGGAGCCACAGTTGCTTATTGACAATCTCTATCCGTTTGAAGTTGTTCTCCACTTCTCTGGTTCTCTGAATGTCCTTCTGCATTCGTTTAATGTACTCCACTGAAGCCCGGAGAATAGTGCCCTTGTTCCAACGGACATCCCTAAGGAATAAAAGAAAAGATGATCTCCGTGCCACAGATCAGAGAGACTAGGCCTATCTAACACATACAAGTTCATGCTTCTGAACCACTCCAGTGTAAATAGAACCAGAGGTGCGTAGTAACCTACTAAATTAAAGTAAGAAAAAGTAAGTTACTTTTTGGATAAATTGTACTTATAAGTGTAGTTTTAATGCAACATACTTTTTACTTTTACTTAAGTATTTCTGAGAGCTACATTCTGCTCGCTACTTGCTACTTGTTTTTAATTGATCCCTCCAACGACGATCGCTTTGTTTTGTTTTGTCGAGACTTCTGCCAGAGGCTCTGTCACCTGCCTTCCTCCCAGCAATCAAATGTAACCACTAGCAACGTTTGATTCCAATTCACCAATAAAACAGAATGAAGCGGTCACATGACCAGACACAACGTCCCCGCAGCAAACACAGTTGGAAAAGAGCACAGAAGCACAGTACAATGGCAGAGACAAAACATGCGTTTTTAAACAACCTGAAGAGATTTCTCCGGCTCTGAATTTGTTCATTGCTGTTTTACTTTACCTTGAGTACAATCTTTTTTTTTCAAAATTGTTCTGTATTTGAGTCTGGCCTATTGTCTTCAGCACTGATGAAAACTACTGATTAAAACAATTCTTACCACATAATGCTATCACTACCATGCTTCACTGTAGGAACATTTTCATAGTATTTTCATTGTATATTTCCATATTTTAAATGCGTATTGATGAGGAATGTTTTAAATGCACAGGGTTCTCTTAGTTTAGGTCAATGTATCAAAACGAATATATAAATATATACTGTGGTTGCATAATATGGGCAAAAAAACACTGTATGTATTTTAAAATACATAATTGTAGTAGGAACCATTACAACAATTACTCTTACTAATTAAATAATTCTCAAACTACACAGCATGCATGATTGACTGTAAATGGACTTACAGGTCATTAGTTTTAGGAATCATGGTGCCCAACTCCTTGATGCGGTCGTTGATATTAAACCTCCTTCTCCTTTCAACTGAAAGAGAAAAGAAAGCAGAAGAGGCAACAGAATTAATATTATGGAAACCCAAGTGTTTTTGAAAGAGTGTTCTTTCAAATTTTTAAATTTAAAATTTTAGAAAGAACCAATTTGTCCTATTTCAACTACCAAACCAAGATCAAGTTCAAACCACTTTGGGAGCCACAAGATTTACGTCCATTTTATTGGTGTAACGTTTTAACAGTTAGGCTGGAAATATGCCTCAGTATATGCTAATGGCCTAGTATATGCAACAAAAAGTAGAATATTGAATTATGAATTATAACATCTTGCGGTTCCTTACGTTTTGGGAGACAAGGCTCATGTAGGTTAATTCACAGCTTAACCAAAGAACAGGTAACATATATAAACATATGAGCTGATCATCTGCAGTCCTTAGACTCCATACACACACTTCCATATTCCAACACAATAGTTAAATAAAATATTATGTGTTCTAATATAAATTGCCTCTCTTTGTTTAATTTTAGCGAGTTGTTCGTGCCACGGCAGTTCTATGCTGCCAACCCCTGACCTAGGCGAACATAATAAATTTTACACACACTTTGTAATTATTTGGATAACAACCTGGAATTGCTTTAAGTTGAATCAAATGCTTAAGGCTGCCTTCAACGAGCTTCTGACAAAATTTGGCTAAAATGTTTATCCATTCCTCCGGACAGAACTGGTATAACTCAGGTAAGGTTTGTGGGTCTTTCACATTCACTTCAGTTCATAAATTTTCTAGAGGATTCATATCACAGCTTTTGTGATGGAAGTCCAATATATTTAATTTGTTATTTGTTTAAGCCATTTTGCGTAATGTTCAGGGTCATTGTCCTGATGTCTGCAAGTGTTTTTATTCTGTATTTTTAAATAATTATTCCTCAAGAAATCATCTATTTTTAAGTAAAAAAATTTTATATACTTTTAAGTATTTTCTAGCTTTTCCAGAAAAACAACCTCACAAAATGATGCTGCCACCACCATGCTTCACATTTAGGAGGACATACTTTGTAGGGCAAGCCTCATCCTTTCACCATGTTACTATCGTTACAGGTTAAATTTTAAATCTGATCAGATAACAATCGTCCAAAAGACTAGGTCTTGTCCTGCTGATCACATGTAGGATTTTTATGTTAGTCCTGGAGTAGGGCTTTTTATGGCATTACTGCCTTATTAAAGAGCATTCCAATACAGGACTCTTTTTATACATTCATTTGTATGTGATGTCTCCAGTGCTTCACTAGTTACTTTAATGTTGTCTCTGTGGATCTCTGAAATTTTCTATTCTAAAGTCTGGGCAAGTTGCTTGGTATCCAGGGCAGTTTTAGTCTCTTAAAGTAAGAACTTTTACAGCCACAGATCAGCTCCTAATTAACTCCTAATTATGACAATTGGTCAATCAGATGCTTGAAGTCATCTGCCTTGGATCTTATTATATTGTTTTAAAATTATCTAATGTGAAAAAGCAGATGCCCTAATTGACCCTACAAAAGAAACATAAAGCAACATGAAATGTGTGCACAAAATATCTTTAGTCTAAGTGCATGTAAACTTCAGCTGTAAGCCATATTTTATGATCTCGCACTATGCCCACTGCTTTTGCAGTTAAGCATTTATGTAGCAATAAATATAATGCGGCATAATATTATAGTGTCCAATGCTGAGCAGGTTTGGAGCTTTGTGACAATCTTGCAGCATTCCCGATGCTTATTGTACCCAATCACTACCTGCAAACTGTCGCAGGCAATTACATTTTAATGCCAGAGCAGCAGAATTGGCCTGGGTTAACGATACACCAACGACTTGTATGGAGTCAGCTAAATTTGCCCAGCGGTGGTATGGAGGTTGGAGAAGGGGGGGAGGGAGTGGGGGGGGTGTATTGGGCAGGGTGAAAATGGGGCCGATGTACTTTAAACCAGGACAGCTTGTAAACGTGGTGGAAGTGAAAGGCAAAGAGCATTAAACTCACTCAGGTTGTGGTTGTCTTTCTTCTGTCTCTCCTTGGCCAATGCACGAGCTTCAGCATCTCGATAGAACAAACAAGTAGCGATCAGTCAGTGTTGTTGACCCAGTGCTTTACAAGCTCAAGGTGAGCCTCATAGTTTATGACAGTGTATCTTTTTTATAATGATGAAGGCTTGCCACTATAAAAATTGTTTGGGAATGGTCAAGATTTTTTAAGGATCATACTATAAGGTTATGTAACCGATTACATTACTCATTTCGCTTTTTAAACTAGTGATTGTGTCTTATAAAAACCTCTAGCTCTTCTAAGTGACAATAACAGACTAATTAACAGGCAGCTATCACGATTAACCAATTCTTGTTATAATCATTTTAAAAAAGGAAAATCACTGCTCTTTATAGACCATCCGAATGTTAACATTAAGATACCAGGCATTATAGAAATGTCACTGAATTCATAACATAAGAACAGGTCTACCTGATAGCTCTCTCTTGTGATGTAGGTTGGCAGGGCAGGAGTTGCTAGTCATGCCAATGGTAGGACCTGCCATGCCAGGCCCAGTGTACACGTCCAAATGGCTGCTGGATAAAGGGAGCTAGGACAAGAAAAACAAACAAGACAGGCAGATGTCTTATAAAAGTCCAGTATATTGTAATATATATTAGCACAACCAAGTCACAGTGTAAGAATGGTATTAAGCTGGTATTAAGGAAAAGCTGTTTTTTTTTTAAAAAAAAAAAAAACAGAGTTCATAGAAGGGTAGGATAAGAGTCAGGTGGCGACTTGCTGTTCGGACAACCAGTAGAAGTTAATTTCTGGGTAATAGGACAGAGAAGAGTTTTGCTGCATGTCTTTTGTATGCTTTGAGAAATGGGGATCAAGTGAAACCATGCCAAAGGCATGAAGGATATGTGATGCAGAGTGAACTACATGCCTTCAGGTAGGTATGGACTAATCATTTGTAGCATTGCAGGCAAGCAGTACTAATTATTATAGTTATGAAAGCCTTTCATTTAATTATTAGTTTACACACATGCCTGTTGGACTGCATTTTGTCAGCACAGTTTCATGAAGGTACCACCCTTGAGAGAGATGTTAATGGTGTTTTTTATGGTGCAATATCCAGTATGACCTTGTCAAATCATCATGATCGCAGGAAGCCCAATAAACGTCTATCTTTGGTGGCAAGTTGTAACATCAACAGATTCTGTGCTGATAAACTAATAAAACACTGCAGTTTTTTTGCTCTAGAAGTTTGAGCAGCTATCGCTTATCAGCTCTACTGTTTTATAAAGGCTGTATCTTTTATTTCATCTGAATGGCTCAATATAATGCTTGGTGAGTGAGTGCTTGGCTTATAATGAGCCTTGACTGATAAGTCAGCCTTCAGTAGCCTCAGATAGCTTATCGCACAAGCTACTGGAGACCACAAAGACAAACAAACACAAAAAAACACAGTAAAATAAAAAATGCTAAATAAAAGGTAAACAGCAGGTATTTGGTGGAAAAGAAGCATTTTTATTCCCAGACACCAACAGCATTCTCATTTTATATTTTGTGCTAGTGAGTTAAACTGAGCACGCCTTAGTGCCATGTTTATGGAGGGCAGCATTTTTTATTTTTGGCTCGTTCTGACTGTCTTAAAATGACATTCTTCTTAATCATTGGTTAGGGATCAACTATATGTTGATCAAAGGAGACAAACAAGTTGCCTGCTGACAGTCAAAAATTCCAGCTGAAGTTGAACGCTGCACTTTAGGAAACACCAACACCCATTTATATGCATTGTTCAAAATGTAAGGGTTATCCCCAAAAAACAACTTCCTACTAGGACGTTCATGGCTTTCCTTCATTTTGGAAATACAACTGACATGGAAACATGGAAAATTTTATTTATGTTGAATAAAGACCAAAAATTAGCTTCTTAATATCTCCTGATAGCTATCGAAACCTGGAAAAACACCCAATTTTAGCCTCTTTAATATATATGTATATTCAAATACAAACCCTACTAATTTACTAAAGTCCCTTGAGCAACTTAGAGCAAAGATCAATCCCCCAACAGGAAATAGAGTCTAAGCACTCGGATGAATGTGAAAAGCCAATCAATTGCCAATCAATGAACAGTGTCAGTGCAGAATAAGGCACTTACAATCAATCAACAGAGCTTGATAACAGCAGAACATAACATCAATACGTCAACACATATTTTGTTGATTTGCCATTACTTGTGTTTTAGGGCCACAGACTTAAATTCTGTATATTAAAAGAATAATGTTTTAATTACGATGATCATTACCATAAAATTAAGTTAATAAAATGTCAACATCAATTCTTGCATTTAAATTAGAAAACTTAATTAACTCTAACTCTACACACAAGCCCAGGTTTAGTTACACAACTTTTACACATCTACGGTATTATAGATATTCCCCTAACAGCGGCACTTTGAAGCACTGGTGTAATATGCACCATAAATCAAAAACAGCCTCATTCTCTTTCTGCAGCTCTGTACTGTAGAGTTAGAAAACCTATCCCGTTAACGGGCTAAAAAACTTTTAAGACACAAGCGAGAGAAACCGTGACCAGACCTGCCTTACCAGCTGGAGTTTCTCGCCTTCGATCACCTCTACGATGGCGTACGTCTTGTTCATGTCCTTCATGATAGCTGCTGAGTCTCTCATAGCTGCCTGAGCCGGCTGTCTGAGCGACTAAACTGACCTTCTTCTACTTTTTCCTTACCACAAAACGGTGAACTTTCCCCTATCTGGACTTTCAGCCTTGTTTTTTTTTTTTTTTCGTCCCCATCCTCCCTCCTTTCTCCAAAGTCTACTCACCTCCTTCTCCTCCACTGCCCCATTCCCAACCTAATGCCTTGTAAACAAGTTGAACTCTAACTGGAAGTGGCTTAATTGTTAATGCTGTGCAGTTATTCTGAATACAAAGTAGAACACCTTGCTTTTGCAAACAAGACTCTGCATGCATTTACCTTTGCTTGGTGCACTGCATAAACTGCATAAAAATTAATCACAAATTAATTTGTTTTTTTGGATTTTAAGGAAAAGAATTGCCAGTGGTCTGGTCTGAATTCAAAAAGAAGCTGTTTAGAGGTGCTTGTGTGGCAGCAAAACAGCATTGCATCACAGTTCACACATTGTATGGGTAGGGTCTGTGCTGTAATCTGAAATTATTTTTGAAGACAAACAAAGCTGCTTTTCTTCTTCCCCTACATTAGCCCAACAACATCTAGTCAACAAGTGGCTCATCAGATTTGCACCGATGATTCACCACATGGGTTTGGAAGATTTGAAAATAGACACTATTGAGAAGTGGTGATTTATGCTTACAGTGTACGACTTAATCAGTCCATTTTCCACTAACCTTGCATGATTCATTCATTTGCATTATTCATCATCACAAAAGGGCTAAGCAGACCAAAATGTATGACTCTGAGAATGTATGCTATAAAATAAAAGCAGCAACAACAACAACAACAACAATAAAACATGGATCGGTTACTTCACTTACTGTGTTTGGCATCTGTACCACAGGGTCAACATAATGTTTTATGTCATCATAGCTGGACTGCATGCTGATGATGTCCTCAATCACTTCCTCCATCTGCTCAAAAATATGCACATGATGCTTCTTACAGTTTCCATGTAAACAAAGCTACATTAGTCAACGCAAATCTTTACCATTATTTATTTGTTTGGTTGGTTGTTTTAATCTTGAGTCATTTTAATTTTATATAAATTTCATACTCAATCCTCATATTATACATGCCAAAAATCACTCATAAACCACACGGTTTCTAGAAAGAATTCTCCTCTCTCTTATTATATACTATAAACTTATCTTTCAGTTGTTTGTCTCACAGACACTGATAGTATATGACCACTGTCACATATACTGTTAGTATATGTGAGAAAAAGAGGAAAAAGACCAAAGTCTGCCGAGTTCAAAAGGTCTTTCTGGTGTCTTCTGCCTTCCCTGTCACTCTTTAATCTCTAATTACACCACTGCAACCGTAATTGGCCACTTAAACTCCAGTGACAACGGAGTTCGGCTAGTTAACACTCTGACCTTTGGGTGATATAAAAAAAGAAACACCCACAAGGCAAGAAATTGAGAAGGGAATATAGAAAAAAGAAAGCCCAGAGATGAGTGTGGATATTGTGTTTGCTGAACTTTGGTATAGTGAAAACCAATAATGTGTAACAACAGTCCTTAGGGGAAGAGAAATGTCTGGTGCAGTGATGAAGCTGAGAGATGCAGAACCACAGCACAGTGGTACAGTTCTGGGTTTTCTGAAAAGGGTGTAATACAGTTCTTAAATATTTCATGCTGTTTGGGTCAAAGTAACACGAAATATTTTTTATGACATTTTTATAACCCAATAACCTAAAAAAACGGTGCTCATGCTAAAAAAATTTATTTAAATGAACAAATAAATAATATTTTCCTATGTGTATCCCCACCCTGTATACAGACATCTAGGCATATACACACTGTGTTCATCTACAGAATTTCTCCTTTAGGATGAATCTAATGATTATGTCCTGTTACAATAAATAAAACCTATTTAAAGCCGCACATAATTTTAAGCCCCTTGAATGAAATCGATTAATAAGCTATAATGTTAACTATGGGTCTATTTCAAGAGGTTTTAACTGTTTCGGTTAATAGTACTCGTATAGCATTATCTCAGTGCTGCTATCGTAGGTATCTGTGCTTTCTACAGACTACATTGTACCAAGCCACAAGTGAAACTGACTGTTTTAGGTTTCACTCTTTTGTTGCTGCTTATATAAAGTTCTGTTTGAGAGAGAGCAAGCAAGATAGATAGATCAATAGATAGATAGATAGAGATAAAGAGAGAGAGAGATAGAGATAGAGAGGGAGATAGAATGAGAGGGGTACATGTTTCCATGTTGTTATGTTCACATGAACACAGAAACATAGTGTGATGGAATAGTAACAGTACTTAACAGTAACTGTCACCCCAATCGGTTTCACTACTGTACTCTACTTACATTCTGCTTAGGAATAGAGTAGTGATCTGTTCTCTCTCTCTCTCACACACACACTCACACACGCACACACACACACACACACACACACACACACACACACACACACACACACACACACACACTTCTGTTACTGTTTAAGTAAATGACTTGTTACAAGAAAAACCCTACATGTTGATAATAATTAAACATGTTTAATCAATGGACATTATCAATTATTTCCGATAATCATTGCTGCTCTAGTTTAAATGTTAACAATGACTAATACATCGATCAGCCATTACATTAACACCACCAAACCACTTCTTTATGTTGGACAGGAAACAACTGGTGATTTGGACAAAAAACAAATTATATCATCCAGACGACTAGTTCAGAGCATCTTCAAAAACAGCAGGTCTTGTGGGGTGTTCCCAGTATACAGTGGGTAATGCCTATCAGAAGTTACATGGAGGGACAGCTGGTGAACCAGCGACAGGCTCATGGGTGCTCAAGACTCATGGGGCCTGATAGCTAGCCTGTCTGGTCCAATGCCACAGAAGATCCACAGAAAGATCTGTTGCTAATGTCTTGGTGTCAGATACCACAGAACACCATGTGAAGCCTATGCCTCAATAGATCAGAGCTGTTTAGGAAAGTGATGGTAATGTTATGCTTGATTAGTGTATGTCAGAATGTTTCAACTAATTAACGTACAGCAGGTAAATCAATGGTAACAATTACCTTAACTCAGGTCTCCAAGTACGAATACTATATTGTGATATTTAGTCACACCTTTTGCCAATACACAGCTAAAAGCCTAGTAATAATGGTTTTAGCTCATATCAGTTATTGTGGACTTTTATTTCACATACAGACGAAATAAACATTTTTTAATTTAGTTGTTACTGGAGTGATTAGCTTTACTATATGAATTTTCTTGCCCTTGGTTTATCGTCCTCTCTAGTGGGTAATCTGTGTGAAATTTATCTGTGTGATTATATCCCTGCTGAATGCTGATTGCTGAAGCTTCACCTCACTACAGTCAAATTGGATTAGATAGCCATATTGTTTACAACTTATATCAGACCAAAATTTAGATGGATGGAAATAAATGGTCCAAAGCACAAATTTGTTTGCATTTATCCAAGGAATCAACAAAAGAAAATGTCTCTCAAACAATTCTTGAGTCTCCATAGCTAAATAGCAAACAAAATGTAATGTTAAAAAACACAATCACATGGTGTTCTAGGCATGTACCTCTTTCTCATGGCTGCAGCTGATGTTCAGCAGGGCCATAGGACTGTTGGGCGCGCTGTTTCCTGTTGAAGGGACGAGTTGTGATGTGCAAGGTGAGGGCAGGGGTTGTACGGCACCGGCTGATTGGCATTGTGCCATGCTGGGTGGTGAGGGGTGGACTATACCGGCTACAGCATGGACGGCCTGCTTGGGGGCAAAGGTACTGGACAGGTACTCCTTTACTTGTTGCCTCTGAGACTGCCGAATATGGTAGTCGGTGGGGTTCTCCAGATGGGTTTGCACCTGGCAGGGAAAAATGCGACATGTTATCATTGGGGTCAGGCCAAACAGGTAATAGGAACATAAACATAAACAAGACAGTAGTACTTACAGTATTTCAACATGTCTTAACAAGTCTACTGTAGATTTCTTTTTACAGTTTTAGTTGTTGGCACATGTCACATTACAAAAGTTTGCACTACCTGACCAACACCATTCAAACTTTTTAATGGCATTTTTTAAGACCTAGATTTATTGTATTTAATTCAGCTCAACAATACACATTGTCACAAAGCAGCTTTACAGAAATCCGGATGTAGACTTGGATCCCTAATGAACAAGCCAGAAAAAAACTGCCTGAGACGACAAAGCAATCTTGCCTCTTTTGGTTGACATAAATAGTGAAATTCTGCACAGATCAGACATAACATTGCTGACCATGGACTCCACAAGACCTCTGAATGTGTTCAGAATCTGTTCTGCGGAATCTGGCACCAAGATGTTAGTAACTGATCCTACAGTGGATCTTCTTTTTGATGAGACCAGATGGCTTAGCCTGTTACCCGCCAAGCATATCAGTGAGCCTTGTGTGCCCATGACCCTGTCACTGGTTCACCGGTTGTCCTTCCTCGGGCCACTTTTGGTAGGTATTAACCACTGTATACTGGGAACACACCACAAGACCTGCTATTTTGGAGATGCTTTGACACAGTTATTTAGCCATCACTTTTTGGCCTGTGTCAAGGTCACTTAAATCCCTATGCTTGCCCATTCTTTCTGCTTCTAATACATTGAGAACAGACTATTTACCTAATAAACCTCACAACCTAATAAATCCCACCCATTAAATAGTGCCTTTAATGACATAATCAATAGTATTCACTTCACCGTTTTAATGTTATGGCTCACTGGTGTAAGTCACTCTTCAACAAGTTTTTTGCCAATTCATCCTTAAGCTACTTTTGCCTTTACAGTAGTTGTGGTCCAGTTTGTTTGGGTCTTGTTGCAAATTCAGTGAACTGGATACATTTCCGTTTTCAACGAATAAGCATTTGCTGGAGAAACAACACCATGGCAGCAGAAATGAACCACTTCTCTATTTCTAAATGTTTACATGCATATACCCATATTACTATATTCTATAGACACTATATCTCATTTGTGTAATTATGGAAAACTTGTTTGGGCTGATATGAAACAACATCCAGACAGTCACAAGATAGCAGGTCTTTTCCCTCTTGTGCTTAGAATCCTATTACCGGCCAACAGAACCCCAAATAAATAAGTCAGTCACACTTGTGCCACTGAGTTATAATGGCTACAGGATTAGCATGTAAAAGCTGCCTACTTTACCCCTCAAGCATTAATCACTAATGCACTGGCATACTTTTAATAAACAAATGCTTAATAATAGTATAGAAAATGCTTTGCAGTCAGCAATTAAGTCAGCTGGACTGCAACCTTCCAGCACTGACAAAGTGAAAATGATGCCACCAGGGGCATTTCCACTTAGCTAATAATCCCACCCCTGGGAATGGGTACATGCAGATAGAGTCAGTTGCTGTCAGCTACCAGAAGTGAAATTCCAGAAGGGCAATGTAGTTGGTGGCCACTGGCCATGGTGCTTCCTTCCAGATTTCTCTGCCCAGACATGGCAGGCTGAAGGGCTCATTACACTCTGTGAAACTAAAGCCCCTGTTGCTCCTCACTGGTGTATGCTGATGACTCACTCCTAATGCTTCCCATAAGTGGCATGAATCACAATACTCCTAGCTCCAGGAAGGCATTCACATTGACTGGCACCACACAGTCCAGTCTGAGACATGGAAGGGAGCATCTAAAATAGATTATCCTAAAAGGCTTCGTCATCTCCAGCGTCCTAGCTCACGGTGGCAACTTATGCAATCACAATCGCTTTTAATCAGTTGACTAGAAACAAAACTGATAAAATTGATCTGTATCAGATGTAAAATTCCACCCGTAACAGATGTAAAAATTCCGATCGAACTACGAGGCATAACTTCCACTCCAGGTCAAACATGACTTTGCATTTGACAGTAATAATTTCCAACAACATACAGGTACCTTCATCACAATCTAAGGAATATCCAAAACGTATGATCCACCTATAAACTAATGCTTGTGACATGCTGTTGTAACCACAAATGTCAATGAAAGTTCAAAGGAGAACTGTACTGATACATGTGTATCAAATCACCGGAGTGTTTTCCAATTACAGGAAGTACAATTACAGAAGTTTTATTATGGCAAAATATCAACATTTATACCACAGCACACTTGATTATCATTGGTGAGCAGATGAGTCAGTTGGTAAATCCTGCTCTTATCAACTTTTTGGTTTGGTTGGTCAGACCAGAGTGAGGATTAAACCCCCAATCCCAGATCCTGAGAGCTGGCGAGCAGATATTTATAATTTTCTATAATAAAAGCAGCACTGATACTAGTTTGGCTGTAAGGGAACTCGCCTTAATATAGTAATGTGTTCATTCTAGTATTACGTAAATGACAACATTCTCTGATTGTGTGATCAGAATCGCATCCCCTATTTGTTAGCATGTTTGCGTTCACTATTGCCACTACTGTATTTGTAGCTGCACTATGAGATTCATGTCATCCTAGGGCAAAACAACGAGTGTCTAATATTTAATCTTAACCCATTTTCAGCTGCCACAGCAAAACTGAGCCACCACTTCAAAAGAGATGCACCTACTGTATGTGATAACAGGAACACAAACACACAAAATAAAAGTAACTATAAATGAATAAAACATACAGTTCAATGTGTCATTCTTGAATTAAAAACATGTATTAATGAAAATTTGTTGTTATAAGAAACTGCGGGACAGGTTATAGGAAAACAATCAACTTTGCGTGGGCAACAGTGACAACGTTTCCTCACACCACCCTGCCGTTAAATATTTTCCTATAGCCTACGTATATTTTGGCTTGTACTTTCATGTTCTCTTGTAGTGGCACTGAACAAAAAACAACACTATGCTTGACTGAAGATATTTCAGTTTAGCAAATACTGACTGTACACAGCTACCCCAAGTGTACACAAGCACAGGAGCAGGCACTGGGCTCTCTGTTTTCTGCACATTGATAAGATCAGGAACAGTCATTTATAGAATTGGCCATGTCAGTCTCACCTCTTATCGGGTTCTATGACTTTATCTGTCCACCGAGAACACACCGGGGCACAAAGCCTCATTGTTTTATCAGCAAACTACTTGATTGCTGCTCCACCGCATTCTTCTTTAACAGATTCCTTGATCTTTTCTTTTTCCTGTGCTTGTCAGTGCTGTGGTCAAGATTTCATAAGTAAAACGACTGAAAGTTTACTGCTCTAGAGTACTTTCTTAACCTGTGTGGTAGAAGCCAAAGCAACATGTGAGAAGATTACTCGAGTCCCCAATTCCCCCCTAAATTTGGCCCTTATGCCCTAATGGGACGTCAATGGTGGGCTGTAGCTCTAAGTAGAAAGTAGGATTAGGCCCTTGTGGAGGTCCTCATACATGCCATTAAAATCTTTGCTCAGAAGGATTGGAGATTGGAATGAGACTGTATATCCTATTAAGAATCAGCTTTTAAGCTTACGTAGCACTGAAAGAAATTCACCAACAACCCCTTTCATTTTATTAAAGCACATATACTGTATAATCACAAAGCCAGTGAAGTAGCTGTTGAAGTGATTTAGTCTAACCACAGTCGTCCCAGCAATTCCATATTCACGATACTTTACTTACCTTTAGCACCTCCACAGGCACCGTCAGTGCTGGTAAGTGCACGGGTGCGCTGATGGCGGGCGTGGAAGCAGAAGGAATAGGTGCCCGCTGTTGCATGTGGTGCAGGTGATGGCGCTCCCGCTGCTCCTCCTGCTGCAGTTGCTCGCGCATGAGCTGCTGGCGCATGCCTACGCGGGACACCATGGCAGGGGGGCGTGGGGGCCGAGCAGCTGCCGGACAGTCCAGCCCGAAAGATGGTGTGATAGCTGCGGGAAAGGATGGAGAACAGATAGGTGTGAGGATGTAAAGTGGAAGGAGAATAAAACTATGAATACTTTATGCAAGAATGTATGTAGAATCAGTTATTACTAATTTGACAGTGGAATTTGTTTCTAACATGGTCAGTTTAAGCCGTGTTTTCTGGAGGTCTGCCCTCATACTTTCCATTTTTTATCCAATACACCTTCTTAACCTGATTAGTCCAATCCAGTGAGTTGGAACTGTCTGGAGAACTCCAGGAAACAGAAGTGGTGATCGTTGCTGTAGCACCGCTTCATGTGCTGGTAGTACAGATGGGAACTGATTGCACTAAAATTCATTTAAAAAATCCGAAGTCAAGCAGCATAACCACATCTGATTGAGGAAGTCATGTGAGGGTCATGTGTTCTACTTGTTTTCCTCATGTGGGTGGTATGTCCTTGCAAGACACACCCCCAAATATCCCTCTTGCTAAATCTTTTTCATCTGGAGGACTGGGGAGTCCCTACAAGGCTAAGTTCCTCTTTTTGGTTCACGGTTGCAAGCTAATGCAAATGGCCCATGACTTTGCTCTTTATTAGCTACTAAACCATAAAAAGACATACAAAAGAGATGAGAGTTTCGGGGACATTTAAATCATAAATTCATTGGCTAGCCCAACAGATAACTAAAAGCTTTAATGTGCTGCCCAGGTTCATGGTTTGGCTGCAATGAAATTTAAAAGTTAAAAATGGTAGGTATGTGACTTGTCTAGTGCAGGAACCTTTAAATCCACACCCCGAATCGATACCATATCTTAAGCAAAACATGCTGGATGTATAACGATAAAGAAAAACAGCGTCTCACTGCCTCTTGTTCTGTGGAAAGAGCTGGCTCATGTGAATTCTTATGAATTTGGCAGTGTAATGGCATGGCTGGTGCAAGCCCAGCTCCAGGCTCTAGTTGTTAGCATTTACCGCTGACCATGTAAAAAAAAAAAAAAATAGAGAGAAGGACAGAGGCTGGGTCTGGAGAAAAGCTTATTGTGGACGAGGTACAATAAGCAAGACAGCTCCTATTGAGATAGCACTGAAGCAGCATTTAGCCCACTGTGTATATTTCAGTGGCCGATTTACACACACACACATACACACACACACACACACACACACAGCTGGCTTTGTGGTGATGGATAGTCAGCGGACACTCTCAGGCTTTGTCACCATGGCCACACTTTGACTCCTGTCCAGCAGAACTGAGCTCTGGGACCAAGTGGCTCGGGGACAGCGGACACACAGTTGGCCTGGCTGGTGGAACACAAAGGTGGTGTGCAGTTATGTATATTATAGAATAGATTAATAAGTACGACAAATACTAGAATACTTGGCTGATTTAAAAGCAGACGGATTATTAACCATGACTGGACCTCTGACCTCAAATCTAACGACAGGGTCAACTCTGTTGTTTCAGCATACAGCACGTCAATAAACAGCATGAAGCATCGCTTCCCGGCTGTTCGTGCTTCATACGAACACGGTTAGCTTTCGTAGTTTTCAGCATTGCATTATTCACTCTGAGCTCTCCCACTCCGCCCATGTGGAATGCCGAGCGTTTGAATGCACTGGCTGTGACGTTCAAACGTGCAAACTCGCACAAGTTGCCTATTGTCAGAGCCGGGCTACGATATCACAGTGTGTCCACATCAAAGGACGGGGAGGGAAGAACTCACATGGAAATGGAAAAGAGGGCCCGAGCAACACGCACACACACACACACTACACAGTGCTCCTAGAGTGTTAATATGCTATGCTTTTTTTAGCTGTGGACACTTCCATGTTAAGTAGTGCCTTTTAACTAGGCTGGCTTAATGCTTCTAAATCTGGGGGCTACAGTTAACTGGACTGTGAGTAATCTGTAAGCAGCGTATTTTTTTATGACGATGATCTTAGAATATTTTCTTTAGCCACGTCCATGTCTCTCTTAAACAAGTGAATCTAAGTATAGTCACTGTGAGCATAGATGGACAATTTCCAACCAAACAGAAAGAGGAAGAACAATAATTGCAGTTCTACATTGAATACAATCCAACTACCGGAATACACATTAATATTTTTGGTCATGCATCTGACCACAAAATAAGTTACTCGAGACAAATGCAAGCACATTGGATGTGTCCTTGATTTCTATTTTCAGGTTCAACACTTAGCTGTTGTCCACAGGCTCAGGAACAACCTGACATAGCCTTTAGGGTACACTTGCCTTCCCCACCCAGGTCTCCCTGTTTCACTCTGTCCTACTGTGTCTAGCATTGCGGTGAGGCAAGAAGGACCAAAATAGCCTTCCTCACTTTCTGTTCCTCTTTTCAGATACACCCATATACCCTGGGGGTAGCTTTAGTCATGGCCTAAGTGAAATATGGAGCCATGTCGAACATGTACAATGAACTTTCAATGACAGTTTTACAGATTGGATTTTACAAGCCCGAGCAGGTGATCTGGGGGCGGGTGGGGGCATATAAGAGGACGAATGGATATTTTCAAAGTCTTTGATTGATTATGTCTAGTAAAATATCACCAATATATGTGTACACCAGAATAGGCCAATATCATAACCAAAGAAAGAAAATATGCATAAATGAGATTGTTGGGTACACAGTTGTGGTGCTCAATTCACCTCCAGCACACCTAGACTAGGCTTGTGCCACAGACTATAGCGTGGGACTAAAAAAGGGCCAAAACCAAATAAACCGTAGCTAAACATCAAGTCTGGGAGAAAAAAACAAGGGAATTGGAAAGGTTGGCAAATATGACTTCTGACTATGGTGTCACCATAGCGAGTCCTGACTGGGTGTCTCGTTCATTTGACTTCTCTTCTGTCTTGCAACCCTACACTTTTTTCCTTCCTCTTTTGTGTCACGCTAACCAGAATCCAGCAGTGAACCTGAAAAACAAAGTGCAAAAGTGTGCAAAAACAAGCCAAACGTCCACTTAGAAACGTGTTGAAAGAGCTGGAATTACCACAGATATATA
>JAOVVF010000001.1:10046593-10058954 GCA_028565595.1 Duopalatinus emarginatus
TACTGTGCACTCTGACCCCAACCTAATAAAAAACTGGGATGTACAAAGAGCTCTAATGTATATGTGACAAATACATCTTCTCCTACATAGTGTGACAGGGTTCTTTCTTGTCATCTCCGCTAAACTTTCCTTGCCACTGTCACCTCTGGCTTGCTCATTTAGGGATCTAAATCTACATCCTGATTTCTGTGCCTATATATTTGTGACAGTAAAGACACATTCGCTAGCTGGGTGGAAAGGAAATACACCGTGGTAAACCTAGTGAGCTCTCTACATAGACAGCATTTTAGTCATCCTATGTGCACCCGAGAGGACGGCTGTCTTAGTTTGTAGATGCCTTAAAATGTTGATATAACTTCTGAAATTTTATTCTGACCGAATATTGAGGGAGCTTTATGTTCCATCCCCGCATTCAGTTCAGCACAACTTTCCTTAAAATAATTTTAAAATGGAGGATGAAATCAGCAAGTGATACAGCCAGCAAAGTCATTTTTAAATGTTAAAAATTCTCATTAAATGAATATTTTTTATAAAGGTAAGTGTGGGTTTTAAGTACACAAAAGGAGATGTTAGCTTGCATGCTAGCAGACTGTCTCACCTACACCATTGGTTTGAATTTTCTGAAGCTAACTCTGCTTACTAAGCGAGTCACTCAATAATCTGCCTTCTAAAGGCTGATGTCAGCTCGAATCCTCTCTACTTATATCAGGGTCAAAGTAAGCAAATTTCCAGTAACTACAAAAGTCAAAATTAGCTGCTGCAATCGGTCAAATACAGTCCAAAACGACACAAAATACTTTCCATTCCAGTCTGTTATCAATGTCTCGTAAACACTGTCCCACAATTATATAATTTTTTAAATATGTTGCACGTTATGTCCCATGATTAAAATTCCCCAAATGATGCAGCCGTCATGTGCCATGAAGTCATACCACCAGAAACGCCCAATCGAGTCTCAGTCATCACACTAATGGTCGCAACTCTCTTAAAAATAAATACATAACATTACACTGCATCTGATTCCTACTGACTTCTGCTTTTACACTAGTGAAGCAAGTGAGTTATGTCCTGATACCGAATGGAGAAGTGCACTTTTGCAAGCCAGTCAGTTTCATTTTGCTCTAATGTCTGATTTAAATCAATTTAAAGCCCCAGATTGGAGATTTCACTTCAGGAACTGTGCAAAGGAGTAACAACTGTTTACACTGTTATATATTCCACTGCAAAAATAAAATGTAATAAGATATTTAAATATACAGTATTTAGAGTCAGTACTACTCATGAAATCTAAATGTTATCAGTGTTGTTTATTTTTTGCCTGTGAACTTTAACAGTTCACTAAAGTAAAATGAACAGCCCAGTATTATCCACAGTTCAAACCACCAAAGTAGCAGTTCTACTTGAGTGCCGTTTGAAATACTATTTGGGGTGACCAAAAAAAAAAAAATTCCCCAAAAGTTAACCTGCAGTTTCAGTTCCAGTGCATTCTCATCACACTACTGCAGGAACTTCCAGAAACACATATTGTGATTACTATAGACTTTGTCTGGTGATTTACTGTTGTATTTTTATTGTTATGATTTATTTGTTGGATTTATTGTGTAGGCATAGTTCACATATCAAAATATTGTAGCTCATTTTCGAAAGGTTATTGCTTCTTTATGATTAGGGTTGATGGTATTAACCTCTCTGTTGTCTTTTTCTAAATGATCAGTTAAAATGTATTTAAAGCATTTCAGTCTTTATTTAATGCCCTTCTGTTTACCCAACCTAAATATCGACTTTAAGAAATGTTCTCAGAAATGTCTCAAAATGTCTGTCCTATCATGTCATTATCACACAAAAAGCTCTTTTCCACAATTGCTCACTAAAATCAAGAAGAGCAAAAAAAAAAAACCACCAATATAATAATTCACAAAGACTTATTATATTCGTTTTCTTATTATATCTCAGTTTTCTCTACAGGTCAGGCCTATCTACATATAATGGTCATGTGTCATACTACTAATCGAGCTGAACCCACACAGCCATGTGCACTAATAACAAGGGTTATAATTAAGTTCAAATTTTGTATTAAAATGTAATATACATTGATTCTTAATAAATACTGTAAATACACTCCAATCTCTAATTTACACACTTATCATCAGCAAGTCAATCATAGTTAGCACAGATAACAAACGGTCGATTAATACGGTGATATTTTGACTACTGTGAAATTGTCTAGTCACTATTTCTGGCAAATCTATCCAGGAACACCTCTGTTAATTCATCATCTGATACACTTGTGTATCTGAAACTATTCACACCAATTTATCTTGATTAGTTTTGCCATCCAATCTCAGCACTGCTCCAGTACACAGAATACCAAATGCTTTCTGACCTCTCGTACATAACACAGACGACTAAGCTAATTACATTTTGACTCTTGAATTCAAAGAGCCTTTGTTTACTGTGCCACAAAGTAGCTAATAAACATTTTCCATTTTTTTTCAACTCATGTCATGTCATAAACTGAGTTGTAAATCATAACCCCAACCAACACACAACCATAACCCAAACAAAAATAGCCCTAAACCCCTAGAAACTTCCTGAATTACATACAAAGGCCTGGTTCAATGGTGCGTTCTCTACCGCCTTTGTATGTCCCTATTTATTTATCTGAGGATGTTGCCACAATTATCTCTTTGTGCAAAAAAATACTGAAAGTGATCCGAGTGTCACTACACTACACTGTGCTTCTCAGCTCCCGGCGCCAAGCTAGGGACAGGCTGGGATATGGGGAAAAGAATCCCACAGTATAAGAAGTGATGGCATAGACGGTGCCAGTGTAGGTGATCAGAAGCCTGCCTGATTGCACACAGCTCCTGACAGAGACCCATAACACTACAACAGGTGCATGGCAACAATAGCATGCAGCTTATTTATAGAGGTGCACTTACCACAAGGAGCACAGCTAGAGTTACGTGTGGTGAAATGCAAAAGTAATTTGATAATTTGAATTGCATCAACAAAGCACTGTAACATGTACCAGTGCAAACCAAATGTGACTCGGCTGCTACTTAAGGAAATTATAAAAAGAAAAACCCTTAATAAAACTATGGCGAAAGCAAAATACCAACAGACTGGTAGAAGGTCAGGTCAGGAACCTCAGGCTGTCCTTAAGGAATGGAGTACATTCACTGTGCAAATTTATTAGACCATACCATGCACATATAATTACCTACAATGACCTGCGGCCTGCACCATAACCTTTACATACATAACATTTTAAAAAGTTTTTCTACCTTGTATCTCATAACAGCTGGTTCAGATTTAATAAAAAGCCCTCATAAACTCACCTGGCCTTGTATATTCAAGAGTCCCAGCCATCCTTGATATCGGATTAAAAGTTTTGTAATGAATCCCAAAAATAAGACCAAAAGAACCAAAAGTGGTGAACTGAAGCTTTGTTGTGTTGTATTTATCTGCAGCGCATCACTGTTCTTTATGGAGCTCACTCTCTAAACCGAGTTGACAATGAGCGTCGATACTGGGACCGCTAGCTTTAACGGTGCCGGAGCTGGTCGAGGCAGCCACTCTCCTCGTGAGGCAGAGCAGTGGAAAATAAAGAGAGAAACAGCTAAAAGCCTTAGTCATGCATGAAGCCCTGTTGTCCAGTGTCTACGACTCCCGTCTTCCTCCGCCTCCACTTCCCCTAAATTACACAAGAGCGGTTAGGAAGCTTCAGAGAGGAACAACGGCCCTTAGTGTCCTAATTCCCTTTCCTAGAGCAATATTCTCATTTATTAATCTTAGGGAACTAGTGTGGCTGTGGTGGGCGTATGCTGAATCAGTTGACGAAATGGATGAGCATGAGCGTGTACTCACAATTTTGAGGATTAACTTTACTGTAATAGTGTATGGTAATCACATATTGGCACATTTTATTTTACATAGCTGCAGTATGTAGATGTATAGGTGGTTTCAGAGCGAGGGGTGAACTTGGAGTTGGCTTGTGACAGGAGGAAGAAAAAGCCACAGAATCACACATGATGATACATATGAATGTCATGCATCTTGCTCCACCTGACTGAGGACCTTCATGTGAACCCTAGTATAAAATAACTAATATCTCGATATGAAGACCGACTTTGGCTAAAATTACCAGAAGGTCAACTGTGGTTAGCGGTCAAAACACAAAAAGCTAAAAGACCCCCCAAGGTGCTGTTTAACATGCAAGAAGGCATTTCAAACATTTCACTTGCACCAACATTAGGGTAAAAATTCCACCTGCTTTTTTACAGCATACATTTAGGTAATGACTCCTAACTTTAGCATTCGCTCAGGGAGTATCATGGTTTATCATCACTTCTGTCACTATTTGACTATTTTCTAGACTATGTCTGTCTGGACCTGCACATATTTATAACCATTCTTAAATTTCTTCAGAAAACAGGGATGAGAGTTATAATCACTCATCTGAGTTTTTACAACATTGCTTTCTGTTTTTACACTCGTTTCTGGTTTAGAAACAGTCAAACCTGTGAGGATTATTTCCCCCATTTATATACGTGTACAAGTTACTGCAATGTAAATAATACCAAATGTAATGTAATGTCAATTTTAATAACAATGATAAGAAATGCAAACAAAGCTGGCTTTATTGTTCAGTGGAGCAAGAAATTTGGTATTCATGAAAATCGTGTTAGTTAAAAAAATTGTCTTCTATGACAGTTCCTGAGCTTGTATATATAAACATACAGAGATAATCACTAACTTAAACCTCAGTTGGGTTCAAATCATAAACTTAGTGATGGATTAGTACTGTTTAAATCACAAATTTATTTAAGTGTAATCAAATGTAATAAACATACGTAAAAACTTCATATCACATCATATCAATGGGATTGATTAAAGAAAAAAAAAAAAACTAATGTAAGCAAGCCAACAAAAAATCTGTCAAAAAACCAAAAAACAGATAAGACCGTAAAAGGAGAACGAACGGCACATGTGTCACTTCTCTTAACATTGTGTAAGACTTTATATTCGAGTAATCAAACAGTGACCAATCTGTGATGTCTCAATCTGAAATGGGCTACATACGTTTCTTTCTGAAAATGCCAACTTTCTTTACGACACATACCACCAGCTCCTCCAACACGGAATTGCGAAGGGTGCTTTGTTGTTTGTAAGAGTGTGTCAGTGTGTGAAAACAATTAAACACACAATTAAAGCCCAATTCATCTGTTTTGTAATTTCGCTTTACATTTTAGCATTTTTACATTTTGCTACACTGCTAGACTATATTTTTTTCACTGTTGGCGTCAATTTTGTTCTTCCAGCGCTTCCAGCTAGTTTTGTCTTGACTGTACAAAACTAGAGAAGTCCTGCAACAGGTCTTGGGGTAAACAGTAGAGAAAAGCCTACTTCTGATTTTGAGAAGAAGTTAAAGGTCACTTCTAATAAACAAGTATTTTTGTCAGTGTAATGGCTGACTCACAGTCACCCGGTAATGACTTCTGTGGTATACCGAAACCTAAAGGAAGCAGAGCTGCCTCTTGCTCCTGGTGACATTTGTGAAGATGGCAAACCAGGCCTAATTATTATCTAAGACAGGATGCATCTGTGTTGCCCCATAAGCAACCAAACACAACAGTTTACATTTAAATGCATGTTTACATTTAGCTGTAAAATGTGTGCAGCAAATCAGCATGAACTGAACCGAAACAGCAAATTAGGATGAATTGAATGTTTTTCTAAAAGACAAAATCTAGCCATCTTAATTTGGACCTTGTCAAAGTCACTCAGATCCTTTTTCCAGCTTCCAACACGTCAACTGTGAGAACTGACTGTTCCTTTGCTGCCCGATATATCCTACCCACCGGTGCCACTGTAGTAAGGTAACGATTGCTATTTACTTTACATGTTAATGATTTTATGGTTTTAAAGTTATGACTGATCAGTGAAATATAATATAAACTATACAAGCTATAGCATAGTTAGTTTTGGTCCACTGGGTCACTCCATGAAAACTGCAGCCACTGTGTCCATGTTACACTTACAATGCTTCGAGCAGGGTGTAGTAAAATCACTCAATTTATACATACTGCAACTATATGATCATAAAAAATGTAAACTTCATATTGAAAGAAAATATGGACTTCCATGTTATGGATCCTTTCTTTTTGTATCGAAAATAGACTTATAGAATTATACTGAAATTTTTATGGTTTTAAATATTTTAATAAAATATTTAATATTTTAAGTTTACTTAGATTATAATATTTTAAGATCCAAACCGTTGACTATTTTCAAACTTCTGTTAATGTTATTCATTAACTTGTCAAATGTTTCCCATGTTTTTGAAATAACATTTTTATTACTAACAACATGCCTCATACCTTATAAGTCATCATGTTACATGCCATTACACTGATGGTAATGTCAGTGGAAATGTGGGAGTGTTTTTTAAAATCCTCTTTTCTGGCAATGTATGTGACATTAATGTGACATTTTGGCTCCAGTTTCCATGAAGTTTACCCCATTTTTTTTTTTTTTTTAATATTTTCAGTGTTCAAAGCATACTTATGTTTACAGTAACTTCACTGGCACATTTCACTTTGTGTATCGTGCCCTTAGTCCCTGCTCACTATGTAAAATTCCGCTTTCTAATTTGACACCATTGCTACATTTACATTAGCCACATAATCAGCTGACAATGCAAATGATACTTTTCAGGAATAGAACACAATTGTAGAGACCTAAATAAATGTGGAAAAAATACCTTCTAAATGTGGAATCAAGCACTGCAGGTTGAGTTATATTCATCTTTAAAACAATGAATATGAACATGCAGGCTAAGTCTATATGTAACTGAATGAATCAAACGGTCAGCAAGAGTTTACTAATGACATATTAATAAGCATGTGCTGTGTCTAGCTTTGTTCAGCGGGGCATATTACTCACTAATTTCATAAACTCAGAGGTGTATTCATGAGGAATTAGAAATATAAGCAAGCACAATTCAAATGTCTGTTAGTCAGACTGGACTCATTCCTGCTTTTACAAAATTAATTATAGTTAGTAGTACAGACATTTCTAAATACACAAATAGGGTTTTTTTACAAATACACTCCTGCAGTGCATTTAATTTTTAGAATAAAATTTAAGATATTAGATTGTACAATGAAATCACTTAATCAATATATATTGTAACTACACTGCTGTGATGTGCGTGCGACAAACCTTGTATTCCAGGTTTCTTCACGGAGACATATTACTCACTGATTTCATAAACTCAATATGAACAAGCACAATTCAAAGGTCTGTTACTCAAACTAGACTCATTCCTGCCATTTGAGGAGTAATTAGAGTTAGTAGTACTGAAATGACTAAATACATTGTCCACTTAATAATGGGCAAAAAAAAATCCCTCAGTTTCCTCATGTCTGGAAAAGTTAAATATTTATCCGAGGTATATGATGCAGTGTGATTTTCATAAAAATGTTTGTTACTATGGACACTTCAAAATATCGTAGCTAAACTCGTGTGGCACAATATTATAATAATCACTACATGATATCCTAAAGTCATGATGAATTCCATGTAATAAGTGGAATGATTTGGATAGGTTTTAAATTCTCCATTAAAAAGAGCCATTTTCTGATAGCCCAGTCCCATTTCCCCTCCATCCCACAGATGTGTACTTCTGTCTCCCTTGATTTCTGTCAAGGTAAATGAAGAAAGTTTCAATTCTTTACTATGAAATAAAGTCTATCAGTGCATATTCGGCATAGCTAACAGTATACAAGTATGTAAACAGCAGTTTACTATAGTTAGTAGAGGTGCCACTATAAATGGTAAGAAAAAAAATGAAGATTTTGACCTAAAATGGAAACTGGCCTACAAAAAAGGTCAAATGTGACACAAGTTATTAACTTGTTAACAAATAACATTAATAATTATAACTAAAAATTGAATATACACTGCTTTCCCTCTCTTTTTACCTATGCTCTCATGCATTATTCTCACCAACAGTAAATTATCAACCATGTGGATATTACACAAAATATTATCAATATTTTTTTTTTTACTATTGACTACACAGAGCAAGTTTTAGCAATTGCCACAGTTCCAGATTCCACAGCTGGCAATATTATTACACCCTCCTCCACTTGCCCTAAACCTCAAATAATCATTTCCCTTTTTGCTTCAATAGATTTAAGTTAAAGCATAGCATAATATTTTTAAATAGAAAAATAGAGGTGGGAATCACATGAGCCTAATCATAATTACGTCTGCATAAGGGCTTGCAATATACTTTATTATTATTATTATTATTTTTACTAAAGACAACGTTGCATGCATTCTTTATAGTGACGACAACCCTATAGTTCAGTTCACCAGCTAAGTAATTAAAATAGATTGTGTGTATTTTGAAAAACGTTATTTTGTCTTTTTTTTTTTAAGTGGGTGGCGCTGTATTCATTTCTAGTTCAGATTAATTTAGTTTTGAGTCTTTCAGTCTGTGTTAAAAACAGTAAATATAGACAAACAAAGACCATTTGTCACAAGCTATTAACTTCACAGCAGTGTCATTTATGAGAGTACTAGCTACACACGCTATACAAGAACCCACGCTATACGTTAAATGGATACACACCATCTATTTGCCTGTGTAAACTAATGAATGAGGCCTCGGAAATCAGGTATTTGAACTGACTGTGGAGCTCTGTTTCTACAACAGAGCCCGTTATGTTTCAGTTGATTATATGTCCATATGTCAGAAATTTTGTTCATTTTATAAATTATCCTAAAAGTTTTTATTAACGTACTGATTTATATTTGGTGAATTTAGAGTGCATTTTAATTAAAGATATTAAAACTAGCAGTCACTGTGATTTTTTATTTACCTAGATAAAGATACAGACATTGTTTGGCATTGTTTGTTGAGTCCTTTCAGTCCTCTTTTTGTTGAAATTTTCTGGAATCTAATTATATCGTAAATGAAGTATTGATATTAAAAGAATTTCTAATATTATAAGAAACTAATCCGCATTTTTTTGTGTGTATGAAATTCACATAACTAATACAAAATTAATACAAAATGACAGTAAGTCAGCACTAGAATAGTTTGACTGACTAAGTCTGAAACACTGGAGCACCGTTTTGCTTTTGTTAGATACTGTATTTCTGGGCTTCAGTGGGCAAAGCTTTGTTTTTGTTTCCCTTTTGTTAAAGCTGAGTGGGAAGCTATTAAAAGGCTAGCCACCTTGCATTTCCATTCATTCCCTCTGACCTCCCTGCAGCCTTTGACCTGACTCAGGCATACATGCACAGAAAGAGTTTTACGTAAATGCAAATTGTCACAGAAAAAAAGGGGTCCAAACTACCGACATTCAACTAGTGAAACAGAACGGCCCTTGTGTTTGCACACACCGAGGCCATTTCAGTGCTCTAAATTGAGACAACAATGTATTTACAGTACGGTTGTGATGCAAAGGAAGACTCCTCGGCTTCTGTGTGGGAGGCCTTGGAAATGACCAAGGAGCTGTTGTGTTCCTAACAATGGCCAGTGGAGACAAGGAGAAGTACAGAGGATATTTCTAAGCCCCACTTGCATACACAAGCATGCGAGACTTTTCCTCTGCTGCTCTTCCAACAGGGAGTGAATCGACATGAATGTCTTTTACTCTTTGCAATCACAGCCTTAGCACAGACAGAGGTTGTATAATTCCCTGATGATGGTGTGTGGTGTGGAAGAAACAAGGCACCACAAAAACAAGCTGAGCGACATTGCTGTGATTTTTTAGCACGGGTGAAAGCCGGAGATGGAGATGAGTGAGCTGACAGGTTCTTTTGGAGATGGAGCCAGAGATTAGACGTCATACTAGATTTGGACATGTGTAGTTACAGTAATATACAGTTGAATGCAGGTGTTTGCTTTCCTTATTCGGTTCTGACTGAAACACTGGAAAAAAATGTACCTCTATATGTTTCATACTGCTAGTGTACAAAACAGAGTCCTGTTGAATACCTCTTTATAAAATGGCCTAAATAATGTAGCAGCTTATTATTATTAGCTCAAGCGTGAAGGTTTGCTGTCTAATTTAGGTTTAAATCCTCAAGAAATGTGCTGGGAGCAGTTGAGATAACAGTCAGTGCAAACGGAAAACAGCTATCACAAGACCTAAAACACAAAACATGGCCTTTCACAGAAATGAGGAAAGAGTATAAAAAGATATCAATGAGTTTTAACATCCCCAGCAAGTAAAAACTTTCATCCAGAAATGAAAGACAGAAATTTACAGAAGTAGCAAAACTGAAAAAGTCCACATTTATAACGCATTCTGAAATATTATCTAAACAGTTTCCCTGTTAATATTTTTAGGAAAACTATGACTAAGCAGTTTTACTTTCCATCTGTGAACAATTGACAAAATCCGACAAACATCAGACTTTATGTCAAAACTAAAATAAATTGTTTGGCTGCATATTTGCATCACCCTATCAGTGTCACCCAAATGAAGATGGGTTCCCTTTGAGTCTGGTTCCTCACCAGGTTTCTTCCTTTTGTCATCTCAGGGAGTTCATCTTACCTGCCTCTGTCGCTGCCGACTTGCTCACCTGGGATAAATGTATATAAATGTATAATTCCGATCCTATATTACTGTAAATCTGCTTTGGGACAATGTACATTATTAAAAGGACTACACAAATCAACCTGAATTCTAACCTAAATTCTGACTTAAATTTACATGATTTTATGTATGTAGAGGAGGCTGCCGTGTTAGGCAGAATTATTCATACACCTGAGATACGTGCTGCATTCGAGTTCCGTTTGATATTGGGAAGTCAAAGTTACAGATGTAACAAGCTAATATACCTGCATGTTGACTGATCTAAAGCAAACTACAGCCGTTTTGTTTGCATAAAATCCTTAAAAGTAAAAAAGTAACCCAAAGGTTGCTACACTGCCTGGCCAAAAAAAAATCTGGAGCCCCTGGAGGCAGTGTTCTGGTACATGTGCACCATAATGAAAGCTAAAGGTGCTCCATCAAAATATCAGAGTGAATGACTTGCCCAGACAGTGTAGTTATGTGCATTTAATATTGCAATAAAACACTTGGGGGTGCTGTTATAGGGCAATAATCAACATGTATGTGGTACGATGCGACTTGATCTGAATTAGTTTTACTGTTACCACCTCAGAGATATTGGGTTATCATCCCATAAGAGCGTGTCCTGAAGTGTTCCCATAACTATAGCAAAACACAAGTTAATAACACACACGTTATCGTGAAACCACAAAGCCCTCTGTCCTGATGATTTTCGCATGTCTAAACACTTTAAGGAACCTCTGATTAGTTCAAGGTGCTGAAACTGGAAACTTTTGAAACTTCCAAAAAAAACTTTCAAGAACAAAATATGTTCATGTGATCAACATACCAGTCCTTATGTCAATAGTTGCTATAGTGATGCTAACATAACAGAACACATTAGAGCTGTGGTTATAGCAGATGAGTAAACAGCCTTGGACCAATCAGAATCAAGCATTCAACAGCACTGTGGTATAATACAGATTCCCAGACAGACACAGTCTTCACAGTCAATACAATGTTTTTGCCTTTTTTCCTGGTTGGTGTCTGCTGTGCAACTTGGAAGGAAAAAAAGAAACTAATAGCTCAAACAAGTAATCTGCAGAAATTGTGTGTAAAATATACACTGATTAAATTAATGTTAATACTGCCTGCTAAAACATCTCCGATCCATGAATCAGGGGCTTTGAAGGTGTGCTGTGGTATTTGCATTACAGCAGATTCTTTTATTGTATCTTTTGGGGGATCACACAAGATGAGCTAGCCTTCATGAGTGAGCTTTAGGCCCATGACCCTATCGCTGGTTTAATGGTCACCCTTCCTTGGACTACTTTTGGTAGGTGTTTAGACACAAGACCTGCTGTTTTGAAGATGCTCTGACCCAGTCGTTTAGACATCACTATTTAATCCTCTAAAACTCAGATTGAATTATCTTGTTAAAATGCCACATGTCAAGGGGTGGGATACAATAGGCAGTAAACAGTCAGTTCTCAAAGTTGAGGCACTGGAATCATGAAAAATGGGCAAGTGCAATGATCCGAGTGATTTTCAAAAGGGTCAAATTGTGATGAAGAGAAAGAGACATAGAGATAGAGAGAGAGAGAGAGAGAGAGAGAGAGAGAGAGAGAGAGAGAGAGAGAGAGATGCTTGTAGACTTAGTCAGAGGATAAAACAAGACCAAGTGAGCTTGCAACATACAGCAGACATAAACATTGCCTGTGCTGGCATTCAGACCCTAACTGCAAAAGCACAATGTACAGCGAACGTATAGCACAATGTAC
>JAOVVF010000001.1:10066635-10082352 GCA_028565595.1 Duopalatinus emarginatus
CCGGCTGTTCCCGACGCGCAGCTCAGTGACGGTGAAACACACACACATTCACACACACACACACACACTCACACTCACACTCACACTCAGTAGCGCTTCCTCCTCCGGGTCCTGGAAGTGAAAGTCACGCAGAAAAAATGCCCCTCTGTGTGTGTGTCTGTGACTTTTTTATATAACACACTCCTCCTGAGCGGTCCGCTATGTGTGTGTTGTCCCTGATGTTCGGTGCGGCTCGCTGTAGGTCGGGTCACCTGTAGGCACGTCTGAGTGACAGTTGTATTGACCAATCACAGGTCTCGGCGCACGGAGCGTCAGGAGGAAACACGTCTGATATTGATATTAGCAAGCGTGTTATTAGCCGCTATTCCTGTGTGTAAATACGAGTCAAAGAAAGTGTTTGTGCCCTGACTAAAAGTCGTTTTCTAATATTCAGACTTCAATATAATAACTTTTCCTTTGACACAAAACTACAGGGATTTTCTCCTAGTTTATAAAATCTGATTTATTTTCCTCAGGCATTTCCAGATTAAGACATTTCAAACCAATAAGCATGCGTGTTATTTATATAATATTAAGTTAACGTTTATTAAACTATCTCTAGATGTCCTGTTTGTCACTTTTGTTCATATAACACTTCTTTAAAGCAAGCGCGCGCCCGCCCACACACACACACACACGGGGGCAGTAGTGCTGCTTCTCCACTCCAACTACACATTCATGTAAAAAGGGTTGAACTTGTAGTATTTATTACAACAAACATTTCAATCCTCATTCATATCAAGCATCTGATTTCTCTATTACAGAGACTCCAGACAGCCAAATCAGATCATCATCATCATCCTCCTGTGTGCAAAATAGAGGAATATTTGACAGACATCACCCTAAGAAGCGCTATTTGCTGGAGGAAAAAAAAAAAGATACCACAGGACGTTAAGCAGTATCTGATCCAGTAATACGTAAAAGCAAAAACATTTGTGTACAATACAAATCCTTCCACACGTCGCTGAACTGGTGAAGCATGCATGATTGCGACAACACACACACACACAGTCCTAGAGGCTAAACTTCCACCACCTTGGGCCTACATTACCACAGAGCTCTAAACATTTAAGAGTTTACGTTAACCATAAGGAGCAGACACGAAGCAGCAAAACCATCCGTCAAGCTCATTATAGGAGTCAAAAACTAAAATTTCTGTTGATCACACCGTCTTATCAATGCGTATCGTACTGCGTCTCTGTCTCCCCGATCACTGATGTGCAGGTTTGAACAGGTTACACAAGTTTGTTTGTGACTGCAGTGCATGGGCGGGGGGGAGAAGAAAAAAAGAAAAGGCCACCGCACTTGTGGTTTGCACGAAAGAAGGGACAGTGAAAAAGGTTCAACAATCAATCAACGGTGCTCATTACAGTGAGGTGGTCACTGAACAGCTGAAGCCTAAAACTCAAACAAAAATGCACAAGGACAGCTATGCAAGGGTGTCCAGTTGTTGCCCATACTGTTGATGCTCTACATAAACTTGTTTTGAGGTATGAAAGAATCCTCTCTACTGTCCTGATGTTGCCCAACTGGACTATCACCTAAAAAGGAGCCCTAAGACGACAAAGATTCACTTCTGAAGAAAGATTTTAAACGAGGGAATACGAAAGCTTGTTGACAGATGGACAAAGTGTATTGAAAAAAAATTGATTGTCAGAGTGTATTTGTCTTTTCTGAAAGTTGATTAAGAGTGTGTGTGTGTGGTTAAGAGTGTGATTAGGAGCGTGTGTGTGTGCGTGTGATGGTGGGGATGGGGGGGGTTTGTGCTTAAGACGTCCATGATCTATAGTTTTCAGGCTTTATCCCCCAATCTTTATTAATTTATAACAGTGTCTATCAATTCAGTCTGTTTTCATACAAGCAATAATGAGATGTGCATGCAGGACAACATGCCGTTTCCTCATATTATTTTAATACCTGACAAAGCTTGCTGGGAGTCCCCTTCAGAAAGTACCAGTCTTTGATTAGTAATGACCTGTTGGGTGAAGAACATTGCTATATTTCTAATAAAAGATAAATTCCGACACTAAAACCCACAAGACCTGTACGTGTGGACGTGGCTGCTCTCGTGCACAAAACACACTAAAACGTCAGAAAAGAAAAGTCCAGAAAGACGGATCACTAATGACAGAAGCACGCCATAATCTTCGTGTGAAGTTTTAAGCGTGAGGCGGCATAGGGAACTGAGGGTGCCACCAGTCCATGAGACGCACGCTGTGGACAGGGTCCAGCACCACCTGGACTCCTTGCTCCCCTCGCAGCTTTTTCCCCCGGAGTATAGGCGAATCCTGAAACTCCAAGCGCACCCGGTGGTGCCGCATGTCCGTGCTAACGTTAATGGTAATCTGAAAGATGCAGAAAGAGACAAAGTAAGCTCATTTCATGTTTTATACAGGCACAAGAAAAGCAAAAATACCCTCAGTACCCTTTGCTTCTAGGGGTAGGATGCCTAGCTAGGAAAATTTTTTGGACAATTAGGCACAGACATCAGTTCATTTAGGGAAAACAGACTGCAGAAGACATCTACTAATGCAAATAATGTATCTGACAAAAATATATTTATGACTGCCTCAAGCCACATGGATTATTTTTTAAGACTCTAGACTATGAGGCATCGAACCTAAATTAAGACCTAGCTTGGAGTATCAATATAACAATTCTAAAAATGTTAAGGCAAAATATACAAGTGTTTTCTATTTAGCCAGCTGCTTTTAGCTTAATATCATCACAATACATGTCAACCTTATTTTAAACACTATGCAAATGACTATGAAACCCAAGCGCAGTTTCAAACCCAGACTTGCAAAATCTTGAGGAAGAGGATTCCTTTATTTTACTTGTCGAAGGTAGAAATGGTATAGTGCATATACAGTAAAGTACTCCACAAGCTTGCAGAAATATTCTGTAGGTGTAAGGATGTGGTGACTTATGTGAAAAAGACAAAACCCCAAACTCCCTCGAATATAATCTGATGTGTCTAGATGTGTGTAACAGCGCATCGCCCCATATGGAGTTGTATCATGGAATGCCAGCTTAACAAACCCCATAGCATTATGGAGCCACCATCAGTCTGCACGACTGTCAATCCATCATTCTCATAAGATTAACATAGCAATTGGCTCATCAGGTGTTTTTATTGGAGAGGGGGGTGGGGTGGGGGTGGGGCTGTGTGTACTCTGATGTTAAATTGCAGAAACCAGGAGTCAGGTTGGTTGTGGACTTTCATAACACCATTACACTGAAGTGCAAGACAAACTGGTACAGACAAGCCTATGCAAAATACTGGTGGTGGCTTTATAAAGGTATGAGGTTTGTGTACAAAAGGTCTCTGACTAGTAAGCGCCATGGGTGTCTCCTTTCTGACGACTGACACCTGTTATTGTCCTTCATTTGGATGGCTATGACAGACTACACAATCATGACATCATTCTAGAGTACGATTTTACAGCACACAGAAGTAAAAGTACAACTAGTGAGTAAAGCCTGTAAGTCTGGAGAAAAACAACAGCCAAATGTTCATGTAGAATGTAGTGTCACTGACCAGGGACAGCGTCATGCCCATGACGACGGTCGTGAAGATGAAGTTGAGAGTGGTGACACGCAGCAGGTAGCAGTCCGAGTCTGGGTTCGTGTTAACGTCCTTATACTGTCTGGGCAGCACTAGACCATGAGCACAGCCATTTTTTACCTTGGTTGGCTGAAAGTTGAGAACCGCAATGAAAACGTGAAAACACTCTTAGTAATGCCTTAATCTGATGACCTTGACAGACAGGTCAGTAAAAACCATAAAAATACCTGCTTTTCAAACTTGAAGTTGAACTCCCACATGGGCTCGGCTCTTGCTCCAGAAACTTTGTTGACCCAAAACAGCAAACACTACAAATAAGGGAGAAGAGGGAAAACAGTCATGCTATAGACTTTACTCATGAAGTGTGGAGAAATAGTTTTTTCACAACTGGAAGCACTACATTTATATTTATTTAATAGTTTGTTTGTTTATTAAACAATCCTGTCTACCTGACTTTTCACTTTTCACGACAGTCTTCTCGGCTGTCTAGGCCTTTGTTTTTTCTTGAAAGTTTCGGATTAATAGAAAAAAAACAACAACATGGAGGACAAATTGCCAATAAAATATTAATGAGTGTATACAGGAGGTTTATGAAACGCTGAATTCAGACACGGAGGCTATAAACACTGATGTGCCAGGAAAACTGATACAGGCTGCATTTTAAAAAAAATGGTGCAGATTGGTGGTGGCTTCATAATAGTTGTTTAGCTGGCATTTCATTGGACAATGCACTGCCACACACGTCCAGATATGCCAGAGTATGGTTAGAGGAACACTCATGGTCTAGGGTTTTGTCATTCCCAGATTCCCCAAGTCACCAGACCTCAACACTGTCAAACATATCTGGGATGTCATGCAACATGCTGTGGAACACAGAAATTCTACAACTCAAAATACAACAGATTTGTGGACTGTTATGCAGGATGGATGGTGTTCATTACTTACAGAATATTTCCACAAGCTTATGGAGATTTCCCCATGGGGACCCAAATATTAGAGTTTTTCTGGCACATGCACATAATTACCCATATTATGAGCTATATACCCAGCTAGTTTGCCTAAACGCCAATGACTGGAAAAGCACATATTTATGTTCCCTGCCAACCTTGGAATTGACAAGTGTGTTTGGAGTTGATTCGGGAAGCGGTGGACTCTTGGTCACCCGGAGACTGAACGGCTCATAGAGATGAAAAAGAGAGCGGATTACACGGGCACGAAGACAGTGCATCTTTAAAAGGGAGTCAGGCTGAAGGCGAGAAGGGAGGTCAGCATCATGGCTGTAGTGTCTGAAAGAGAGAGAAAGAGAGAGAGAAGAATACATGTTAATTATAATAAGCTAATCTTGTTTTTAATTACTACAAGAGAAATGAGCGCAATAATACATGACGTACAAAGATCATTGTACTTTGCTCTGACTGACCTACCTCTTATACAGTCTTTTCCAAAACGCGGCAGTGCATGTGACTGTCCAGGCATTTTTACAGATTAGTGCAAACCTGCAGACATCTTCAGGCCGGATGTAGGCAGCAAGGACATGCCATATGTCAATGGGATACTCGTCCCCATCTACGCCTCCAGCATTTTCTACGACAAACACCACAGGCACCAAACTAAGGCAAGCATTAAAAATCAAACTGCAACTACCTCTGCATGTCCTAGTGACACCTTGATAAGCAGAATGTTTAATAGTCACTGTTATGGCACATAATGTCACTATCTACTTGCCATCATGGCATTATTTATTTGCCGTAGTTGTCAATATACAGCATGTTTTTTTCCCCCACTGGAAGCAATATCCTTTGAATCATTTACATTGTTTATTCAAGCAAAAAGTGAAAGTGAACCATGTCCCTGCTGTTCTTGCATACAGAGGAATGTGACCTCCGTATTTAACCTGTCCATGCAGTGAAACACACACACACACACACACACACACACTAGTAAACACACTAGTAAACACACTTGCATGAAGCAGTGGGCCAGACCCAATTCACAGCACCCAGGGAGCAGTTGGGGGAGGTTAGGTGTCTTGCTCAGGGGCACCTCATTTGAGTCTTTTCCACTGTGAGGATGACAAGAACGGTTCCGTAGCAACAAGGCCAGGGCTGCCCCCATACTGCAGTACAGGTCAAGTCTATGTTTACAGACCGCAAGTCATGGCTAGCGGCAGAGGTAGGAAAGCACTGTTACCTTTGCGTCTCTTGTTCTTCTTTTTACATGACCCCCTGCTTTCTCCTTCACCTTCCTCAGAGTCCAGCTCTTCACTGCTATCATTCACATCTTTAGACATGTCGGCCGTTGACGACAGAACTTCCTGGACAGGACCTTGTGAAGCCTCCAGCCCACACAGCAGCTTTACTGCAGCAAACAAGATACATATTATAAATCATATGATATTTAAAGAAACAATTAAAACGTATTTTTAACCTTAGAAGGCCTATCAGATAGCTTGCAGTGTGCAAACTAAAAAAAAAAAAAAAGATATATAGCTATACACAACTCAACTACATGAATCAGTACAAGAGTCGACTCCACAAGTGACTCTATGTGACTCACTGAATAGAATCATTCTGCACAGATCAGACGTGTTGTATAGTGAGATTCTCCTGTGTTATAGCTTACCCTTCTTTTCAAACGCATTAGCAACAGCTTTTTTTAGTCTTCCTGACTTGACGATGGCAGGATCGGCGTTGGCATAGTCAGCCACAGTTACTGTAACCATAGTGACATGACAGACCGGAAGTTACATTCATTTAGGATTAATTCAATTAAAACTAGTTACATTATATACAAAAACACCTAAATAAAGGTTAAAACGTTTCCTTAACGCACTAATTAATGGAGATTAACTACAGAGACTCGGTCATGTCTTAATATCTGTGATAACAGTTTATGAGGGGGACCTATGCTAGCCGGCTATGCTAGCTAACCCTGACTGCTAGCTAACTATAATACCTGACTCCGAGCAAACATCGTCGGCTCGAAATTTCAGCCGTTTTCTGTTCCCTTTCTTGGGCATGGCGACGAGGCGAGTCTGTGACTGTCTACCGCGAGTGCGTGGCCTGCCATGTTTCCAGCAGAAGTAACGAAAAACAGAGGAAAATGAAAGAGAGATTGAAATAAACTCCTCCGGGATCTTCAGCCATCATGGAACTAACCTTTCAGCTCACGTACTTTCACGCGAGAGTTCGGATGCCTCTGATTGGACGCTGATTGGCTCGCGCGCTACGTCCGAGCTAAGGCAGCCAATGAGAGACGGGGGTTTATTACCAGGGTGTGGGCGGGGCATTGGGGATTACGTCATGTCAGGTTATTTGTTATAGCAGAAAGTCTGGGTTAAAGGAGTGGCTGACTGCATAATAAAATGAGACAAAATAAAAATGATATAATGTATTATAATTTTATTATTTATTTTTTAAAATATTTTAAAAATATATTTCTTAACATAATATTTAAAATAATTATTTAATACAATATACTGTTATACAATTACTATTATTATTCATTTAATAATATTAGTAACAGTAGCATACTTTTGCACAAGAACACACAAAGTTAAAATGGAGGTAAAAAATGTACAGAACAATATAATAATAAAATAAAATAAAGTAGAATTAAATAAAAATAGATTAAAAATATAATTTTTAATTTGTATAATTATTTATATATGGCTTTTACAGCTATGAGGTGTCATACTGTAACAGTTGACTGCCAAGTACAACAGAGATGGCAGTATTCAAATCAAGTGCAGAAACAGCTTGTAACAGAGTGTGTATTAGTGTGGGTATCAGTAGGTATGGATATAATTATGTGGGCATGGGTATCAGTTTTTACACTGTTCTATGCAAGGGGTGTGATCCATGGCTTCTATGAGTAACCTCCAGGGTATGACTTCTTACATCAGAGTCGTCCATCATGATAATAATAATAATATTATATCTCTCAGTCATGTGACTTGAGCTCAGATCTCTAATGCAATGCTTATTTTAAAGTAGAGCAGCTGCCAGACCAGTGTCTCATGCCACGCCTCTAATATGTATATATATAAATATATAAATACAAATATATAAATACATTGTTATTTAGGTTACAGGAGAAATGATGCGGCTCAGTTCAAGAAGCCTGCCAGCAGGGGGCGCTGCGCTGGCCACTATTTCAGTCCCGGTCCTGACAGATGAGTGTGCAATGACAGCCCGAGCGCTCGCGTGGTGCTGATGTGAGAACCGCGCCGGGATTTTTTTGTTGGGGTTTTCTTTTCTTTTTATCATTATTGAAGCTATCGTGGATGGACATGCGCCTCTTTACGCGCGTCACTGTGTCCTTTTACAGTGTCTGCGGTGTTAGTGTGGATGAATCAGGGCGGTGTGGTTATTATTGTGGAGATAGAGGATCGGCTGCGTTCCTGTGCGCCTGAAGAAGAGGAGGAAGAAGGAGGAGGAGGAGGAGGAGTTGGCTCGTGTGCCGGATGGCAGATGGCAAAGGGATCTGGAGGATGCGATGGACACGATAACCGCGATAGTCACTGCAACTGGTGGGCGTTAAAATCAGCACGATTCTGAACCGGCGGGAGCAAGGCACGCCTGATGTGCTCTTCACCTGAGAGTGATCTTCTCATCCACAATGCCACGGGGCTCAGGGAGCAGAATGGAGAGTGTCAGGGTGGAGAAAGCCCACACCCAAGGAATGACTAAAGGTCAAGCAGTGTAAAAAGAAAAGGTCTCAGTATGGTATCACTGTGGTGTGGTCGTCTTTATTCTGCCAACTCATGCATGAGGATCTTCAGTAAATGATACCAAGCACTGATTGTCCAAACCAAAGCATCGGTCTCGACAGCATCACCTTGTCTTGAATTCACTGAGGAACTTCACAGCAGGCTTCTGGGAGAGAAGAAAAAAAAGAAAAGGTTGGCAAAATGATGTGCGAAGTGATGCCGACCATCAACGAAGGGGACTCTACGAGCTCCCAGAGAGGTTCCCAGAACGGCTCGGATGGCGAGTCCAATTTCGAGCAGCTGATGGTGAACATGCTGGACGAGAGAGACAAGCTGCTGGAGTCGTTGCGCGAGACCAGAGATGCTCTAGTTCAGTCACAGGCCAAGCTTCAAGAGGCCCTTCACGAGAGAGACGCTCTCCAGAGGCAGATCAGTTCGGCGCTGCCACAGGTAATACCACCACGCGTGTGTGAAGTGGGGGGTGGGTCCGTGTGGGCCAGTCTCATTGTCACAGGATCTCCAGGTATCGTCTTGGAGAACTGGCTCTCTAGATGGTCGTGTTCATTTTAAGTAGATTGATCAGTGACATGGGATCTCCAGGATTACTCCTGGAGTTATAGCTTTCATTAGAGCTCTTAAACAGACCAAGATCCTTACAGGGCAAAATCTCAGGTATGGAAAGATGTCCTGTGTTGTAAGGTGAGTGAAAGTATGATAATGAAATGTCAATGAACAGATCAGTCAGCTTCAACTAGGTATACAACACTATACTATATACTATATACTGTATACACTATACTATATACTATACTACAGACATTTTGTTTTTAAGGCATTAACGTTAGCATTGGTGAAAAAGTCTATAAAGGGTCTGTCGTACATATACTGAAATTGTTGATATTATAGTTAGTGAATAAGCTAGTTCACAGACCTATGTGGACCACAGCTAGCTAACATAATTAGCACACTAAAGTAGCTGACATGGTATTGTAATATGTTAGCTTAGATACATAATAGTATATTTTACTATTTTACATAGTATATTTTACTATACTGTTGCTCTATGGCGTTGTCGCCAACAACAGTTTCTAGAGCAAACTTCAATGAAGTTTAATCAGTTGTATATGTTTATACTGTATAGCATATAGATGTGGGCCGCCTCTGGCAACCACATGGCACTGCTGGCTCGCTTTCAGCATTGGTGAACTGCATGTCAGCCAAAACATGTCCAAAACATATCTGGGCCAATTCTGGCATGGGAATTTACCCAGTTGTGTTGGAAGTGGTGGTGTAAAGGATGCTGAGTTCTGTTTTTTTGTGCCATTACTTCAAACAATATGTGGGCCAGATTTGGGCCATATCAGATTTGCTATCTGGGATGTATGTTACCACCATGAGATTTATGGTGATCCAAATGTTTCAGCTCATTTCCATCTTCATAGCTCTGAAGTCAATCTTGTTAAATAGTCGCCTAATATATACTGTGGTCTATCTGTCCAGGAGAAAGGTTAGAGACCAGTTCCATACACGCCTATGCTTTTTAACTTCAGCCTGTGCCCCTTGATACATTTGTCAACATTAATATTAGATCGATATGGTGAGGTGTTGCTCAGGAATGTATAATGACCAAGGAGGCCCCGACCAAACGGTTAAGCCATCCATTTGTTTGATTTCCAGAAATAGCTGAGCTGGAAATGGCTTAATTCATTCCAGTAACATTTGAGGAGAAAAGTCACATATTACTTGTGTAAGACTCATGAAGAAAAACCCTGAAACACATTTCGATATAAACATACTGGATGTAAAATTATAGCAGAGATGACAGTGTAGATCTTGGACATCTATAGTATACAAACTTGGCTTGGCTAGTTAGAGGACAATGAAGTTGAAGGAACCTTGTCTGAGTGAGCAGATGAGTGTAGAGTCTCAAAGCAGGCTGCTGTCAGCAGATAGCCAAACAGCATTATGGGTAATGTTAGGAAACCTACATTAAATATAATGCGTAATATGAAAACCGTTCAGGACGGATGTTTCATTTCAGTCCAATCAATGTGTTACTCATTGTGACCAGTTTAATTACGATTCTGAAATCCACCCTTTATTATGTCACAGGTGGAAAGTAAACAAAATTCACTCACTCATGTGACTTGGCTTGGACTGATGGATGTACATGGATGAACGTGATACTGTCGATGTCAAACAGGCTTAGCTGATATTGGGAAAGAACCGTTATTAAACAAATATATTCGGATCAGTGTATAAACTTTGAATATAAATGTAGATGATAAACATCTGGTTAGAGTCGGCATGCTTCTTTGTTTAAAACTAGTTTGCTTCATTATCGCAGTATGCACACCCTATAATAACCTGTGCAATAAGGAGAAAACTGAAATCCAGTGCTTATTGTGAAATATATTAAGGCATATATCAACGTGGTGAGGGTCAAGGTGTTAGAGCAGATGTGAGATGATGCAGAAATGGGCAAAAAAAAAATTCACACACTAACATTTTGTTGGACGTCTTTAGCTTTGATTACGACACACATTCTCTGTAAAGTCTTCTCCAGCACATCACTAAGGCTTTCATCTATAAAAAAGGGCCTTCACCAAACTGTTCCCTCAAAGTTGGAAGCATATAATTGTCCAAAATGTCTTGGTATGATGAAGCATTAATATTTCCCTTCAGTGGAACTAAGGGGACTAGACCAACCTTAAAAAACAACCCAAATCAACCAAACTTTACAGTTGACTCAATGCACTTATTCACCTGGCGTTCACTAGGTGCTTGATTTTATACACTTGTGCCAATGGGATGGAATGAAACCCCTGAATTTAGTGATTAAAAGGTGTGTCCCAATACTTTTGTCCATTTAGTGTATAAAATCAAGAAAAATTAATCTTCCTCTAACCATACTTTTTCGTCTGTAGACATGTGTATGCAGCTAAACACACTCCATACCATTAAAGAGCCACCACCAGTCACAACAAGGTTAATTTTATTTTACTATTTTTTTTCGGACAGTTCAGTGTATATACCCACTTTGTGAGTGTGTTTGAATGCTTACTGTGAAGAAATTTTAATCTGATCTATACAGGTCATGTAGTCTGATGGCTTTGTTGTCTGGGAATCTAATTATGAAGTCTCTAATTATAGCCTTTCAGGAAGTGGATGTTAGGTTCTCTTGCTGTCTCATGTTATTATGAGCGGGTACCTTGCCAGAGATGGAAAATAGAAGATGCTCAAGATTGGTCTGTACCTGCTGTCCTATTCCCTCTTGTACACACACACATACACATACTCCCTCTCTCTCTCTCTTTCTCTCTCTCTCTCTCTTTCTCCCTCTCTCTCTTTCTCTCTCTCTGTGCCTTCCTTGTGTGTTTTCAAGTGATAAAAACAACATTTTTACTACTCCCCAGCCCTAAATCATCCCAACTCAATTTACACGGTTCATTCATTTGGGTAAGAGCTGAAACAGATGAAGCTAAGACTGTGGATGTTTATTTAATTAATTATTTTTCGGGACTAACCTCTGAAAAATGGTCGGGAGCAGCACTGGAGCACGGAAGAGCAATATTTTCTTGCCCTAGTTATTTCATAGTTCAGTGTCCAGTAGGAAATGCAAAACTAGACCGCTAGTTTACAAATATCTTACAAACATCTTACAAATATCCTAATGCTCGGCACCACAGGACACCGTTCAGGAAAACTCCCAGACTATCAGTCCTTCCTGAAATCCTCAAATCAGCCCATCTGGTACCAACAACCATGCCACATCAATATCACACTTTTTCTTCATCCTGATGAACATGAACTGATGTTCTTGATCTGCATCTGCATGATTTTATTCATTGTGTTGCTGTCTAGGGGTGCAAATCTCTCAGTGTCTGTCACTTTGATTCAATTAGATTTGGGGTCACGATTAGATTTAGAATTGATTTTCGATTCAGGAATGTTTTTTTCTATTCACATGGTTTATAAATTTTGTTTAAATTATGTGGATGACAAGATAAAACGACAATGTAAACAAATAGAACATTCATTTAAAACAATACGTAAAACAATACAGGTTCCTCACTGTATCAAATCTTTTTCCATCATTTTATATTTATACCAAAAATAGCAATGTGCATAAAATTCTGTAACATAAATGACCACAGTGCATTAACCTTTAACTTAATATAAAACGCAGACTTTAAAGTCGTAGTTAATTTCTGCATTTATATTTTGTATAATGTTGTCAGCATGAAGTCTGCTAGCAAGGGAGCTGGCTAACTAGCTTACTGTACAATGGCCTAGATGGCCTTCTTCTGCAGTGCCCGAGTGGACACATAATGTGATATGCAGTATGCTCAGGAGTGGGAGGGGCAGAAAATAAAACTTAGATTTTTGAGCATTTTGAATCAATTCAGAATTGCCTGGACTAGGAATTGCAATTCCCCTATTGCTGTCACTCGATTGGCTGACTGGACATCTGCAATAATGTGCAGGTGTTCCTAATAAAGTGGATGTGACGTAAATATTTATATCATAGACAGTCATATACAGTATACAGTACAGGACAATTCCATTTAAATGTGAAAAAGTGTGTGGAAATGATGCATTTCCGAAAATAAGAAATCTATGGTTTTTGTCTCAATTTTTGTTTCAAGTTTCTCTTTGTGCGTGTAGTGGTAGTTTAGTAGCAGTGTGTGTGTGTGTGTGTGTGTGTGTGTGTGTATATATATATACTTTGTGCTGTAGTCTTTATAGGAAATGTATGATTGCAAAATGTAAATATATGTGTGTTCAGATTCGTCTGAAGCAGTTAAATGATATCATATGCAAATTGACTCATTGGTCCTTAGCTTGTCTCTGCTTTGAGACATTTTGTTAGCCAGCAGGAGTGCAAATGTCACATCCATTACATTGGCAATGCCCTTTAATAGAATATTAAATAAGGAATAAAGCATGATGAGGCCATGTGGTGTTGTAGGTAAATAATCAAATCAGGGCTGTACAAAGCTATCTACAAAGCTGAGTTACAGTTTATACCTAAAATTTTGTGATTTCTTTTTAAAAAGAGCACATGCTCTATACATCCTAAACAGCAGAGGGTTTTCCAGCACTAACAATTTAGCATTTGGGGAAGCGGGTGCAGCCAAGGGCAACCGACAAGACGTGATTAAAGTGCCCTTGAGCAAGGCACCTAACCCTCAACTGCTCTCCGGGTGCCGTGGATAGGGTTGCATTGTCTCCACAAGCTTGCAGAACGGTCCACAATTCTGTTGTATTCCAAACTTTTCTGTGTTCCACAGCATGTTTCCATGGCGTCCAAGATGTGTTCAATAACATCGAGATTTGGTGAGTGATGTGATGGGAATGGATGAGTGTTCCTCTAACCCTAATTTGGGGTCTCTAGATATGTGCAGCGGTACACTGTATTTTTGGAAGACGCCAATAATATCTAAAATCTAAGATAATCTAAGATGATTTACTTAGTGAAAGTAAAAAAGTGAACGTGAACTATTTGCCTATTGTGATTGTGCTTGCAAACATAGAAATATGAGCTCCGCATTTAACCCAGCCATGCAGTGAAACACTCATACACCAGTAAACACTAGGGGGCAGTGAACACCGTTGCCCAGAGTGGGTGGGGGGGGGGCAGCCCCAAAACACAGCGCCGGGGAGCTGTTGGGGGAGTTAGGTGTGGAGATCGAACCGGCGACCTTCCAGTCACGGGACCAGTTCCCTCACCATCCCTAGTCCATGGCTGCCCCTATGACCTTTTCATGGATTTTAAAGAAAATAAGGATGCCTCTGATATGCCACAAACCCTAAATTGGGCTAAAATTTAACTCTCACAAAACACTGATGACACCCATATCTAACTCTTATCTGTCGAGTGAAGGTGTACCCTTCACCTATAGGTGCTGGGGAGATTAACTGTGAGCTTAACTGAGACATACGTGCCTAAGATGCTGTCCTGCCTCCCAGCGACATCCTGAAAACAGCGGTACATGATTGACACATATGTGCGTTTAGAGCTTTCTTGGGTTTACACAGTGTGCATTGTCGGCACACAAGAGGGGAAGCGGTTATCTCAGCAGTACTGTCAGTCAAACCTGCTGACTGTAAAGTGTAGCAGGTAGCATTTTGGACACACCTGATGTCTAGTTTTTTGACTGGTAACGTTTTAATGTGCAGCTTTCTAAAGTTCTAGGACAAATAAATAAAAAGGAGTCTGGGACTACAATAATATATATTAAATTGCAGCCTCATGACTTGAAGTGTCAGTATTTATGATCTGAAAAAGCATGATTGTGATGCTTCACACGTTCTAGCAGATTATCATGCTAAATGAACTGCATGGAGTACTGCTTTTGGTATTAAACAGCTTTTGGTGACAGTTGTAATTAGGATTAAAATCCGCAGCAATGCCCTTACTGTAACTTTTCTCTTTTTTTGCCTGATACATTGAACAGCTGTGTATGTGTGTGTGTGTGTGTGTGTGTGCATGAAACATGAGATTGCTTTTACGCCCAGTCCCGCCCTGTCTGAGAGAGCTGAGCACTGCTATTTAGAGATTGTGCGTGTGACTGTATTTCCTACACATATGCCTACGTATCTGTTGTGTGAGCATGCGGATGCTTACGTGACTCTGAACTGTTCATGTCCTTAATATTTGTTCAAGAGAAAATATGCTTGTTTTTTTTTTCAAGTCCTAGCGATAGTGGATCTCATGGCGATTAACAAAGCAAAGCGAACTGGCATGCGGCCATGTTCCAAGTTGAGTCATGGGCAGTGGGATGTATTCAGAGTTGTTGACGTAGATCTCAAAGACACGTCAATGTTTTACGCAGGGAAAGTTACTCATATTCAGTGATGATATATGCATGTGCTTGTAATTGTGGGCAGCTCACAATTTCCTGTCAAATGTAAAAAAAAAAGAGGGAGGGGGGGACTACTTTGTATAGATGAGACTAGTGCTAATATGTTGTAATAAACGATTATTAGATAGATAGACAGGCAGGCAGACAGCCAGCTAGCTAGCTGGCTAGATAGATAGATAGTGAATGAAAGTGAACTATTTTGCACAGAAGGAATGTGACCTCCTCATTTAACCCATCCGTGCAGTGAAACACACACACACACCACTGAACACTAGGGGGCAGTGAACACACTTGCCCGAAGCAGGGGGCAGCCCCAAACCACGGCGCCCGGGGAGCAGTTAGGGGAGTTAGGTGCCTTGCTCAAGGACACCTCAGTTGTGTCTTGCCCTGGATGGGGATTGAACCCGCAACCTTCTGGTCACAAGACCGGTTCCCTAACCACTAGGCCACGGCAGATGGATGGATGGATGGATGGATGGATGGATGGATGGATGGATGGATGGATGGATGGATGGATGGATGGATGGATG
>JAOVVF010000001.1:10100082-10115994 GCA_028565595.1 Duopalatinus emarginatus
GGTACACTGGTCCAGTGCTTGATAGGTCCACCATGAGGCCTGGACTCGTAGGCAATGGACACCAGACGTCCTAGATCCAGTGACTAAGGTGAGAATGGCAGAACCCCAAACTCATATGACTGTTCCTCTGACCATAATTTGCCATTTCTTGACATGTGTGTCCTGTTGGAAAAGGCCAAACTCATCAAATTCAAGGCAGGATATGAACAGGTGTAAATCAGAAAGGAGACACACATAACGTTCACCTGTCAGTGACGTCTGTAGATTTACCAGGGGTCCTATGGAATGGCAGCTAAACAAACCACATACCATTATAGAGTCCCCACCAGTTTTTCTGCTACTTCAGTGTACCCTCGTCTGCTATTAAATACGTGGATATGAGTTGCTGAACTGGACATCCTGCAACATGACTAAAGCAAAGCAGCCTACAGCTGTGTTACATAAAGGTCATGAGATATCAGCACTCCATCACAGAGCAAGGTGCAGTATCCCTCTCTCTCGCTCTCTCTTTCTCTCTCTCTATCCTAATTTCTCTCTGTATTTCACTCTCCAGCAGTGAGCTTGGTGATGAAGGCCTTTGTAACTAGGAGGTGCCATTTTGTCGCTTCCTCTCTCACTCTGTCTCAGTTAATGAAATGTTGCGTCTTACATTTAGAGACAGCGAGGTGTTCTTTATCCTCAGGGCGGACATAAGTGTCGAGTCACACACACACAGACACGCACACACAATTACACACACATACTGGTTCTTTCTCACACATACACAAGTAGAAGGCTGGGTGCGCTTTAATTAGTCTATGCTGGATATGGCCAATGGCATGTGACCTGAAGACACGGACAAAGCACAGAGGTTCACTGACATTCATGCCTGATTGCTCCATTTCCTTTCTGTTCAGTTAGAGCAACTTAATCAGGAATTGTAAGCCTTGTATAGGGGTCCAGTGGGTGAATGAGTTCTTTGGATTCTGGCTCAGGTTTATGCCTAGGATTAGTCTAGTGTGTATATAAAACCACAAAACCAGGTGACAGGTGAAGTGTATAACACTGATTATCCCATTACATTGGCAGCTGTCCAGGGGTAGGCAGAAAGTAAACAGACAATTCTTAAAGTTGATGTGTTGGAAGCAGGAGAAATGGGCAAGCATCTTGGAATCTGAGTGACTTTGATAAAGGTTGACTGCTGATGTCTAGACAACTGGGTCAAAGCATCTCTAAAGTAAAGGTGGTCTAAGAAAGGACAACCAGTGACCCGGTAACCAAGTCATGGGTACCCAACGCTCCCTGATGCCCAGCGTGGGTGAAGGCTGGCAGAAGGACCGAAGGAACTCTTGTCTTGGTTCCAGATACCACAGAACACCGTCAGAGTTCTTGTTGAGTCTATGCCTTGATGGATCAAAGCTGGTTTGGCTGATGGGTATTTATGAGTATGCAGCTTAATCATTCAGTCCAATAAATCAATATGATTGTTCCCAATGTGTTGCACCTGTTTTAAATTTTAGCCCTACTTTACTTTATGTATTTATAACCCCTTTGTTCCTTGTATTCGAGGCAGAGTTTTAGGAAGCCACACTGCCTGTATACGCAGTTTCCATGTACTTTTTGTGTTTTGACCTCAGCCTAGCATTGACCTTGTTTCTAGCCTATAGCCTTTAAAAAATGTGGCTGTAGATCACCTGACCCTTGATTGACCTGACCTTGTCTTTGGAACTGTGCTATTGGATTTGTCTGCCTGATGTATTTAAGACCTGCCTCAGCAAGTCTCTGTGTGTCACCTTACATTTGACCATAGCCTTCCTGTCAGCTGGATCCACTCTGGCCATTCTACCCTCAACTATCTCATAAATAAGCCAACTATATACACGAATCAGCCATGAGATAAAACCAGCTTCCTAATGTTGTGTAGATTTACAGTGTGCCATGTATGCTTTAGTTTCCAGCAGACCAACATTAGACTTCATATGAAACACTCTCTTGCTTTTGCAACAATTTGCCACAGGGAAGAGCTACATTAGACATTAGTGTGCATTAAGTAAAATAAAATCAAATACAATAAAACAAATTGATGTCTGGTGTCTTTGTAATACACTAGATATAATAGTATTACTAATTTTAATATATTACATAGTTTTTGTTGTGTGAGACGAGCTTTGTGTCCATGATCACTATATATATGTATGTATGTAAGTATTTCACATAGTTCCCTTTTATGGTGTCTGATATCTAAACATTACCTTGATCCTGTATCTGCTTGATTTAAAGGTGACATATTATACCAATTTAATTCCATTCCCTGGTATCTTACTGAAATGTCTATGACATTCTTTGGTCAAAAAATCACATGGATCGAATACTACAGCTGTCTTTTCGTTGAACCCAGATAATTTAATTAAAAAAATGTAAGTGTATTTTTTTTAATGAGGTCCCACCTGAACAGCTTGTTGACTCCCATTTTTTTTATCTAGACAGCACACAAAAGTGTATGGAATGTGGGTTGGTAGCTGATCCAGATGTCCAAATAAATGTAGACAAGAACTGGAAAAGTGTATTTATCATAATATGTCCATTTTATTGTATTGTGTTGACTGGCTGAATAACTGCATAAATAAGCAGGTGTACTAGGTGTTTTTATTAAATATGAATGGTTTGTGAATGTGTCCATAGAATAAAATACAAAGAAATCCCTAATAATACAATTATCTTAAATTGTCTTAAACATTATTAAATATATTACTTTGAAATCTGTATATTTGTATTTCTTTATTTAGAATAAATGTCCTTGAATTTCAAAGCAGTTTTGTTCAGAGCTAAGGGTTTTCTAAAAATTCTCTTTAAATAAATAGATGAATAAATGAATAAAATAAATAAATAAATGAATAAATAAATAAGCATAATTCAGGAATTCTGAAAAGTTGAATATTTTTATTTATTTATTTATTTATTTATTTATTTTGAATATTTTTAATATCTGAAAATTAAATCTAAATTTGTGAATGCTCCAAAAAATGAATATAGTAGATGCTTGATTTTTTTCAAAAATTCAAAAGAAACAAATACAGATGTGTGGTTTTTCCGAGTAATTTCCAAGTAATATAACTATATTTACATGCAATTAAGTTCATGGTGTTTAAATGTCATTACCACAGCGTGACTGAATTGCTTTTAATCAGATGGTGTGTATTCATTTTCTATAACAGCACAGTAGCATAAATAATGTTACGTAAATGTGCTAGTTATCATTCCTATATGAATATACAGGGACATCTATAGCGCTATAGTGCTCCACAGAGGACTTTCAGGACACATGACAAGCTGCAGTTTGCTTCCTCATGTCTATTCTAGCATTAGCATAATCAGTATAACTCGTCTATGTTTGATGTTGCCTAGATGAAGAACACCATAGGGGAACAGAATTTGACATAAATATATGAACTATTACTAAGGTGATAAAATTTATAAATGTGAGACTGGCCATCTGAACTCAGTAACTCAGATGCATATTCATCACTATTTATTGTCAGCTCAGAAAAATGATGCATACATGCCATGAAAACATATATTTAGGAGTCCCTGCTCACTCTTGCAGACTGGCCACCAGATGCTCGAAGGGGGAAAAAAATGTTATAGAGTGAGTCTGGCGTCGCATTATTCTTCCGCTGGCTACCATGGAAACAGTTTGGTGTTGCAAAGGATCAGACTGCGATCTATTTTTAACAGTGAAGAGATGTGCACATGCTGCACTGTCTCTTCTTCATGTCTACGGTTGTGGCAGAATCTGCCCCATTCTGCTACTGTAAATATTTGGGACTGGTGCTTGTGATATATCTACATAGTTCAAATTGATGTACATTTTCATAAGCAAATATTCTGTTTATTTTCTCCCACTAGGTCATGGTGTCAGCAGAGGTGTGGCATTTTTAGGTTTGGAAATGGGAAATCTTCTGTAAAGAGATACATGCATTGCAGTTACAGTCAATGTATATCTACTTAACACCTATGGAAACCAAAATATAGATAAAAGATTTTTTTTTTATAATGGCACAGGCTATAGTGTGTTATTCTGCGTAAACAATGGAGATTTATCAAATAAATAAATCACATATTAATTAATCATGCTTTTAAACCATCTATAATTGTATTTAATAAATACAAGACAATTTATTGTATGTACATCACTTATACTATACAAGTATAATAATTAAAAACTTCTATTTAGGGAAACGTGAAATGTATTTTTTTATTAATAATTTTATCTGCAGGTAAAATGATTATGCTGCATATATCTACATGTACACTGAAGCACCAGTGCTGATGAGCCTTATGCATAATACATAGGCTGGTGGTGGCGCCGTAATGGTATGGGCTCTGTATAACTGGCATTCCATGGGACCCCTGGTATGACGTGTGTTGAGATGCAAACCCATCAGAATGAATGCAGGTGATGAACGGGTGTAACTCGTCAAGAAAGGAGACTCATGTCAGGGACGCTTGTGGACGCAGTAGGGGACACATGGAATGCCAGCTAAACAGACCCCATACCACAAAGCCACCACTGGCTTCTTTGTACCAGTTTTTCTCGCACTTCAGTGTACAGAATGTACATAGAGTTGGCTTGTGCATATTCCTATGAGTGAATTCAATTATTCAAATATTTGTTTGTCAATTATTCCACCGATTTGATGGATTTAGGAGCAACATGAGTAGAAAAACAAATGTGTCAGCAGATCGATTTTAAATAGAAAAATGTACAAAATCTCAGAAATATAATGAATACTCCTATGCTGGGGCAAGACCATAGATGCCTATTGCATTACATATTTTATCAACCAAAAATAAGGCTGCAGGCCAGTCATAAATAATGTGTCTGGTGCACTGAGTACAATGCAAGCAAGACGGAACTCCTGCTTTCAAGTCATTCTAGTAGACAGTTTGGGACTGTTGGTTTTCAGTGTTTTCAGAGATCTGTTGTGTCCAAAATCTATAGCAATCACATTTCAGATTTCCCTGGGAAGTGTTAGAATATATCTCCTGCGACCCCTGTTTGAAGCATTGACTATTCGTTCTTCCACTGGATTTTCAACAAACAGGGATTTTTTTTGGTTGATCCGTCAGTAAAGCCCTTACTATAGGCTTCTGTTTATAATTTACACTGTTGATATGGGCAAATATGAATCTGGGTTTGACCAGAATAACTTTGCCACAGGGCTGTAGTCAACACCTGCATTGTCAATTCCAGGATATGTTCAACACCAGGAGTCAAGAGTTTTTAGGGTTGAGCACAAGTCAGGATTGAAATTGATTATATTCATGTACATTTTGTTGCTGTACACATTAAATATAAAAGTACTATTTAATTATAATTATTAGGATGGGATGGGAGGTGTGGATAATAATAATCACATAGTTGTATATCTGTATCTTTATCTATATTCAATTGTACACTATGTTTGTATTGTTATATCTTAATTCCTTTTTCAAGCTGTTTGGGAACCCAGATGGGTATTTTGATATGTGGATTCTCCTCAATGATAAGCGCTGGAGATTTTCTCGTCACCACCACGCTGAGCTACAGTCATCCGCAGCACATCCCTATTTCTGGCACCCAGCCTGAGGGAAATTAGTTCCGACTGTGCCTGCTTAAAGATCCACACACGCATACTGTAGATTTTGTCACCCCTTGGCTGCATCTTCTATGTCTGGGACATTAAGCACATATTTTTCTTCCTTCATTTTCTTTTTTTTTTTCCCTTTTTTTTGGCTTCTCCTGCAGATCCCTGTGACAAATGTTCTTTTACCACGCAACAGTAATCTCCATTGTTGCCGTAATGGACGCTTGTTGGGTATAATTGATAGCGTGTGTGCATTGGTGTGCCAGACAGGGCAAGTAGTAATTAAAGCACATGGGTTTGCCAGGGCTGGAAATCCATATGGGGATTACCAAAAATGTGCACTGAGATTTTTCAAGTCTTTGTAAATATGTTTTGGGCAAATTGTCTCAATATATGATGAATACAATGACATTGAAAGCAGTCGTTTACAAATAGAGGCTTGTGAAGTACATCGACTGTCAAAAATGTAGCATATTTTAAAGGAAAGGACCAATGGTAAACTCAAAGTGTCTACGAGAATTGAAGAATGTTTGCACCTTTTTATTTGATTTGACACAGTCAGTCTACCTATTGATCTAATCACAAAAAGCCTCAATCCATCTAATTAAAGTCCTTTATCTAGAGGATTAACTGATTTATCCTTCTTGTGCAGCTACCTTAAATAGGGCACTCATTTAGAGTCCCATTAGGACCTGTGGGTGGCTGGTTAATAAGTCTGTGAATATAAGAATGAAGACCTTTTAGTAGAACATGCTTCTTTAATTGTATTATGCGTATTTAATTTCCTTTTGTTTGCTGTGTGGCATAACATACTAATCTATAACATAAGTATCATATTATGATGAAACGAGCATTAATCATTGATCATTACTCTGACTTCCATTCTAGATGTGACTGTTTAAACCCCTTTTGAGTATAATGATTGGAGAGCCTAGAGACTTTTGGTGAAAAACACAAATGCAGACACTTTATTAATAAAACCAGGCAAACAAATTCCAAAACTGCAAATCAAACGACATGCACAGGGTCGGATAATGAGCAGACTAGGAAAAAAAAGATCAAGGTGGAAAAATGTTTGCAAGAAGCAGTTACCAGAACATTCAATAAACACTAACAGCTTGGTACAGGTTTACAAGGATCCCCAATCACACTAAAGTGCTTGAAAAACCTGGTACAGATTGGTGGTGGCTCCATAATACAATGGAGTTTGTGTTGCTGTCATTCCATTTCATCCCTGGTACGTCTACAAATGTCTCTGAAAGGTGAACACTATGTGTACCTCTTTTCTGATGAGTTACACCCGCTCATTCATTCCGATAGGATTGGCCTTCTCCATTATTGTCTATAGGACATTTGGTAGGTGGACCTACAATGTATTAGAGTGACATACCAGTTTACTTTGCAACACAAGGAATGACAGGACTTAAATGGGGTGATGCAAATTAAGGTGAACATAGTCAACAGAACATTACCTTGGTGTAAAAAACAAAACTACAAGTCAATGGACTGGGAACGGATGTGTTGCCCAGTGCTTGGCCTGGGCGTGGCCATCTTGAATGGTCGTAATGCATTCTGGGAGGTGTAGTCATGAAATATGGGAGCATGTTATGAACATGGTGAGGGTGCAATTTTTTTGAAGATTAAGCAAAGGTTATTTTGATCTTTAGGTGCCATTTTAACATAAATGCAACTCAAATGCTGGTACAAACAAACTTAGTCATTTGTGTAGTCTCTGTTGATTTCAAGAACTACTGTCATCATACATACAACAAACAAAATATGTCTGTATTGATGTAATTAGTCAAAACAACCCCCTATCTATCTTATCTATCGTTTATATTTGTTTTTATGCTATATAAAAGTTGGTGCCTAATTGTCATGTGTCTGCTGTGGTAAGTGTATTAATGATGAAACTAAACCAATCATTGACCACTATGCTTGCGCACAGAGGAATTTGATCTCTGCATTTAACCCATTCGTGCAGTGAAACACATTAGTGAGGGGCAGTAAACACACTTGCAAAGGTGGGCACATCTACAGCACCCATGGAGCAATTGGAGGTTAGGTGCCTTTCTGAAGGGCAGTTCAGACATGACTTGTCGGCTGCAGGGATTCAACCAGTGACATTCTAGTCACAAGGTTGGTTCCTTAACCACAAGCCCATGGCTGTCCCGTAATGATGGTCTGGCAGAGTAAAACTGCTTGTACATTGTTTTACAATTGGTTATTTGCTGTATGCAATTTGACACAGTTTGAATATTACTTTGTATTGTAGGTTTTTGCTGGTATGGAATCATGGTATTAGGATCTTGATGAACTTTCTGCACATGCCTGTTTAGAGGGTTTATAAAACACTGCTAAATATTTAAGCTTTCTTGCATTGGATTGATTTTTTTTTTCTTTTATGTTTAGGGATGTGTTTCTCTCTCTCTCTCTCTCTCTCACGCTCTCTGTGTGTGTTTCCCTTTCTCTCTGTTTGCAAGTGGCTCCTACCCAGGAGCCTTAAAAAATCAGTTTCCTTAGAAACGACAGAGTGGTGTGGCAGCTGAAGTCGACTTCCTGCCACCCATCTGCCCTAAGAAGTGTGCACTTGTTGGCTCGGACTCCTTCACTCCCCGATTCTGTCTGTGTCTTCTGCAAGCAGACGCAACCTGTCATGCAAGAGACAGTTAAAACACCAGTCTAGAGCCACACATTTTCTGTGGCTGTGTAAAGCATGGCATAATTGTCCCTGTAATATATCGTATTTGGCAAGTGGTCTCAGTTAACCTCATAGATAAAAAAATAGGCTGGTAACCACGTTTATATTTTGCATCCTAATAGTCAAGGTTAAATACAGTTCTAAAAGCACCTCTACTATCAGGATCATCTTTGGTTGCCTCATCCTCGTTTTATCATCCCCTGTCACCTCTTAAAAGCTCTCTTGAACATCAGCCAATTTATGAGTTCCTTTTTAAGGCAATACCATAATGACACACCAGAGAAGCATGAAGACTATGAACGAGTGTGGTTAAAGATCGGTCTTGATCATCAGACGGCGGAAATATGGGAGCTTATACGCTCTGGGATTTTGGAGCGCATGAATCATTTAAGTGGCAATTATTTATACTCTCATCCAGCCTTTTTTGAAGCCTGTTATGTGCTAATGCCAGCCCTGTGTGCAGTGTAGCGTGTTAAGATATGTGTTATTGTTTTTGTATGCTGTGCGCTTGAGGGAATTCTCGTGCCAATTAACAAGTAAGCTGTAATTATTGTATACGTTGACATGTATTGCTTTTGCATATACTGTATTACAGTCATGTTAAAATAAAGTCAGGTCATATCAGGACATAATAAAAAACATCTGGTCATTAGCAGGTCTTAAAATGGAGTAAATTAGGAGTTTGGTGTATTGTTCGTGTAACCCGTGATGGATAGGTGCCCTGTCTGAGGGGGTATTTCTGCCTTGCACCCAGTGAAATCCAGGTAGGCGCTGGACAAACCACAACCCTGATGGAAGAAGCAGGGAAGAGAATGACTGAATGACTGCACATGAACATTAAACATGCAGAGGCCTGGAGAGTCTGAGATGTAGCTTACAATTTGTTTGAGCATTACATAGGGTGACATTAGGGTGAATTTGCTGGGACGTTTATTCCTGGGAGGATTGGCAATGATCTAATTGTCTTGAATTAGTTGTCTTGAATTAATTGTCTTGAACTTGTGAGTACTCTAGTATGATGGACTCTTTCACACTCTAGTATGATGGACGTCAAATTGTTAGGAAACCAACTAGGTCTGTGCGTTATGACCAACAGTTCATATCCCGATATAGGTCCATGCATATCCCGATAACGATACATATCACGATATTTTCTGTAAATTCTATTTTTTGTTTTTATAAAATGACCACATAAAAAAGGATTTCTACAAAGGATTTTCTAGTGGAATTATACAAAGTCAAACAGTTAAAGATATTTTCTGCCGTATGGGTCTGTAGCTAAAAAAGCAGTTTTACGCACCTCCAGTTGCCTTGACAACGGCCTTGTGAGCGTAGATTTCTGGTTCTTTTAAGAAATTTAAGATCTTTAAATTTCTGTTTCTGAAATGAAAATCACCAAAGGATACACGGACCCTTTAGGTATGCTGCCTTACATGTTTGTGTGTGTGCCGCTTTAACGTGTCATCCAAACAACAAAACAACTGCAGTAAAGTGTGTATTTTGCGACACAACTTTACAGAGCGTAATATTAAACAATAGACGGTTTTTCTATCATCACATTATATGTATCGTCATATCGCACAGTCCAGCAACAATTACTTCTCTTAGATCATTGATGATGTCCTCCATCCTTGACATTGTGTTGAAACACATCTGTATGCTCTAGACCAGGAAATTGCCCAAATGTCTGATTTTATAGAGCTAGCAACAAGCATCTGGTTTCTACTTACCATCTTAATTTCTATGGAAGCAGTATGGTCCTTCTGCATTTCAGTTTCATTTTTATTAGATAAATAACGAAACTGGTGGAATCTCTCATGTGTTGTTGATGATGTGCCTTTGAGGTTGTAGTTACCTCATTTTAAGACCTGTTTTAGGACTGCATGACTTTTTATTATGTCCTGACTCTACCATATCAATGATTGCATGTTTTAGTGTGTTAAATAACATAATTTTGATTACTATTAGTCCTAAATTACATGGAGCATCATCCATACAAGTTACTGAGTTGCTAAATAAAATGACTGTGTATTATAACGAGCGGATTAATATAAAACCTCAGATTCAGATTTATGAATCCAACAGATCTGTAGTATAAATATGACTCATAGCCTCATATATAACCATACCCACTCATGAGCAGTAACTGTTTCCTAAGTTAGCGATGTTTTCCTTCTTAGAAAAATGGTCATTTCAGTACTGCAGGGTGTCTCTCCATTCACCAGACTCTTATTCTGTTTGTGGAATAAACACCTCGGGACTGCCCACGTCCGTGCCGCACAATGAAAAATATTTCCAGTGAATCACAGAAACTCATGGGAGCTGCTCCAGAACCTGAAGTGATGATTACCATTAGATTCATTTTTCACACATATACAACTGTGTGTGTGTGTGGAACTGTCATTGCAGAACCTTAGATTTAGCAACATGCTTATGTTGAGACTCACTACATGTGTCTGGATTTAGTTCCAGAGTACTGATCTGAAATCAGTGTAGTAAGGCTAATGTGCTTAGATGCTTTGAAAGGGCAGTGGCTCTGATGAGGAATCATTGTTGGAGCATTATGTCATGCTGACAGTAGTGCAGCTCTCAGTGGGCACGGTGCCTCTACATTATTTATGGAGAGACAGAGTGCAGATGCATGTGAGGCATGTGGCATGACCCACCCAAAAGCACAGAAATAGATATATACAGTGATCAGCCATAACATCAAATCTACCTCCGTAAACAGCCACCAAAACAGCTCTGACTCTTCGAGGCATAGACTCTGTATGCCTCTGGCCTCAAGACATATCCTTCAATGGACCTTCTGTGTGATCGTACCAGACAGTGATGGCTACATGACTAGATCAGAGCACCTACCAAAATGTCAGATCATGTGGCATGTTCCCAGTATGCAGTGGTTAGTATCTACCCAATGTGGTCCAAGGAAGGACAACCGGTGAACCAGCAACAAGGTCATGGGCGGCTAAGGCTATCTGCCTTACACACACCTTTAGAGATCTTGTGGAGTTCATGCCTCGACAGGCAGTCTTGGCAGCTGGTGTTTAATGTTATGGCTGATCGGTGTGAAGCATCATGCACAAAAATTCATGCAGATCAAGAGTTTCAGTTAACATTCACATCAAACATCAGGCGCTCAGTGACTCTAACCATTGCTGTCTCTCTCATATTAGCAGAGAAAGGACTAAACCTGGACTCTGTAAATCCCAATCCACTGAATGTAAAATACCTTCCAGTATCATTGGCCCAGGCACTTTTGAGCTGGCCAGTTTTGGTGAGCCTGTGCCCAGTGTACGTACCCTAACATTCCAGCTTTTGGCTGACAGAAGTGGAATCTGGTGCGGTGTTGTGCTGTTGTAGCCCACCTGTCTCAAGGTTCAGCATGGTGTTCATTCTGAGCTGCTTTTCTGTTCACCTTGGTTATAAAGAATTGTGATTTGAGGTATCTAGTATCAGGACTGCTTGTAAAAAAAACTGCTGCTTATTTAATATTTGTTTGTATGTTTTTTTTTCTCACCATTCCGTGAAAACTCCAAAAACGGTTTTGGTGAAATTCCTGATATACTGGGAAAAACTAGTCCACCTGGCACCAGCATCTGGAAACTGAGATCACTTATTTTACCCAATTCTAATGCGTTTGTTTTAAAGCCACATATTACAGGGTTGCAAAGTAGAGAAATGGTGTGTGTGAGGGGTGTGGTGGTCGCTGTGAATGTCCTGTAGTGCACTTTCTCTCTTTGGCTGCTTAGCAGGCGGAGGCTCAAGGTCACAACATCCCGTCGTCTCCTGGCTTGGCCTTCCTCCAAATCTCCAGCAGTGAGAATGGGGTTTGCAGAACACACACACACACACACATACAATACTGGGACATGCTCTGGCATACACAACAGACAAACACATGCATATTGATGCATACTGTCTCCTCCTCTGCTCACTCCTTTAGTGCTTCACACTCACTGTTTGTTCTCTTTCCATTTACTATCTGCTATTCTTGTATACACCACAACACCGAAAGGGTAGGAAATGTGTACCGTTTTAGGCATTGTGACAAATCCAATGACTATTAGGAGTTTTAGGGGAACTACAATATGTTAACGACATATTGCGAGTTTAAACTGCACCGGTCAACAATGCAGATGTTTTTCAATGTGATCTCTACATGATCACATGGTGACAACTCATTCTTATGCCCTCGTTGGTGACATTGATGCAAACTTAATAACAGGTCATTTTAACACATCTACACATTGTACATATTTATCTTATTCACTAGGAAAAGCATAGGTATTTATGCCAATAGACACATAATGACCTTTTATATAGTTAGGGATCCTTAAGATTGCAGATGTGATAAAAATTAAATAAAATAAAAATGTGGGTGTCATGTGACAGAGACAAAACATGGACAGATGAATGGATGGGTATATGGTTTGGATGGATGGATGAAATGGATGTAGAAGATGGATTAATAGATTTACATGTGGATAAAGTAATGTGGATGAACATAGTGAGACGGATAGCAGTTGGAGATGGTTGGATAAATAAAATAATAAATGAATTAACAGAGATGGGTGAAGTGATGGAAATGGGGTGATGGAATGATCATAGATGAATGGATGGAGAACATGGATAGGTGGTGAATAGTTGGATGGATGGATGGATGGATGGATGGAAATTAAGTTGAACATGGATGGATGGATGAACCGATAGATAAATGAATGTTGAAATTGGATAAATGTATTGAGATGGATGAGCATTTAGAGATAAATGGATGGATAGACAAAAGAATGAACAAAGATGCTTGAAGTGTTGAAAATAGTGAGATGGTGGAATAACAATTGATAGATGGATAACATGTTGGATGGTTGCATAGGTGAATAGATGGGTGCATTTTATTGATAAAGGAAAATATGCCCAGAAACTTGCCATGCCTGCATAAGATAATAAGAGGCAAACAAAAATCATGTCAATAAAATAGACTTTGGCGGCTGTGGAGAGTACTGTAGCCATGCCTTATTAATAAAACATGGTTTAAAGGCTGCTCTTTTTAGGTGACACAGAATTAAACAATAGAAAACCTTAACAAAGAAGAGATGAAGACCTGAATGACTAATGGGTCCCTCCCTTGTTTGGTTCAGCCTTTGTGAGTAGAGAAGGCGTAATTAATATTTTGAGCAGGCATTATCTTGCGAGCGCTATTAATTAAGAATAATGATATCGATCCATTGATACGGCAGACAGTTTGTGCTGTTGGTGGACTGGGCTGGGCGATGAGAGAGTGATGAAGTAATCACACAGCATCCATCAAATCCATGTCTTTTCTGTTTATTTCTGTGCTCACAAAGAAAAATGGGTTAGTGTCTGCTCTGATGTCTTGGTGTGTTCTGTTGCACTGAAACACATTTGCCTGCCTATTTATAATTACCACACCATTTTTAATAGCTGATAAGAGAATTCTTTGACCATTGCCTGTACTGTATTATGCACATTAATTGTATCAAACCTAATTCCTAATTCCTAAATAAATACTTTATTTACTTTTGTAATTCATTACTGTGCACCATTTTCAGTCCTGTCATCAGGACCTGAAATGCACTGGGACACAAATCTGTCCACTAGAAGTGAGAAAAGGCAAGGACAGGATTAATCAGAGAAGGAGGAGAGGTAACTCTGGGGGAAGGGGGGGGGGGTGCAGATATCAATAACTCACATGGGAAAGGCCGTTCACATGACAACCATAATCTGGACAGTCCACAAACACTGGACAGAGACGCATGCCAAATAAAATCCTGTTTGTTGGAGAATTAGCAAACTTGTTTAAATATGTATGTTTTGGCATAAATCTAACACTGCTCATCACCCTGAGAACAGCATCCCCACACTGAAGCATGGTGGTGGTAGTATCTTAAGATTGAGATGCATTTTAAATACAGGACAACCCTAGAAGGAAACCTGTTTGAGACTGGGTTGGGGGTTTACAGACATCCCAGATTGAGAATATGAGGCTGTTCACCATGCTTTGCAGTCAATCAGACAGAGCAATTTTACAAGAAGAAAAAATTATCACACTGTAGCTGATACTGACAAAGCAGAGGATGTAGACCTGGTGGTGCAAGGCGTTGTAAAGTACCCCCACAACCGAGGGAAAATCATGCCTTTTTTCTGGTAAAACAGGTTGAGTAAGCATTACATGCAGTGAGCTCAGTTTAGTCAGGTTCATCTGCTATATACAATGTCCAATATGAATATAACATAAGGGTGATGTCATACCTGTAGAAAGGAAGTCAGAGAATCTGCATATGAAACTAGCCAGTTAGTTAATTTAGATAATGTTATGGTATATGGCACATACACTGAAGTGCCAGACAAATTGGTACACCAGTACACCAGTCTAATACTTGGTAGGTCCCCTGTGGGGCATGGACCTCATGAGCTTACAGAAATATTCTGTAGACAATGAACGCTATACTTTTTTGCACAATTCTCTTGTATTCTGAGGTGTAGGATTTCCATAGCTCATTGAGATCCCATAGAATGCCAGCTAAACAAACCCCATGCCATAATGGAGCCACCACCAATCTGTATTTTGTTTTTTAGACTTCTGTGTATAATGGCAAGTTTAATCACTGGAAAGTAGTACCAGGAAAAAAAACAGATTGGTGGTGGCTGCAGGAAATGTGGTGTTTAATGCCTATAGAATATTTCTGCAAGCTCATGGAGTCCATGCCTCATGTTGGAGTGGTGTACTAGTTTTTCTGGCACTTCAGTGTAAATGAAGACTGAAATCATATTAATGCCTGAATATGAGAAAAGTGAGATTAGCCCTATCCTGGTGGGATTAGTGTCTGTAGGTGATGACTATGCCACGTCTGGATGGTGATTATATTAATACTGGATGAGCGAGTTTCTCTGGGATTGTTTGCCTCACACATGGTCATATGTTGTTTAATATGCAATAGCAGTTGAAGCATTTTAAACAGCAGTTTGAAAACAGAATATAGGGACAGCATTAACTCACACAGATGGTAGCGGTGTTGTGGATAGACACTGATTAGCCATAACATTAAAACCACTGACAGGGTGGTACATAACGCTGATAATCCTGTTACAAAGGCACCTGTTAAAGGTTAGGATATATTGAAGCATACTGTAGCAAAACAGTCAGTTCTCAAAGTTGATGTGTTGGAATCTGGATGAATGCCCAAGCACAAGGATCTGACTTTGACATGGGTAAATTTGTGATGGTTAGATGACTGGGTCAGATTATCTTCTCAAAGCAGAAGGTCTTGTGGGGTGGTCCAAGGTAGGACAACTAATGAACCGGCAACCAGATCATGGGTACCCAGGGCTTACTGATGCATATGGGGAGTGCAGGCTAGCCAGTCTGGTCTGATCCCACAGAAAAGCCACTATAGCACTATAGCACTATAGGCAGTGTGGTGCTCTAGGCAATGTTCTGCCGGAAAACATTGGGCCCTGGCATTTATGTGGATGTTACTTTGACATGTGGTGGTGGGGTATAGTGGTAACATCATTGGCTCCCATGTGAGAGACTTGGGTTCGATTCCCGATCTGGGCAGCCAGTCTGTGCTACACCAATAA
>JAOVVF010000001.1:10150793-10164667 GCA_028565595.1 Duopalatinus emarginatus
TCTCTCTCTCTCTTTCTCTCTCTCTCTCTTTCTCTCTCTCTCTCTCTCTCTCTCTCTCTCTCTCTCTCTCTCTCTCTGCCTCTTTGTGTGTGTGTGTGTATATGTGTGTGTGTGATGACAGCTTCTGTACTATATTAACTGACAGTCTTTACTTAATAAGATGAAGTACAGTAAGATTATATAAACTTCAATGACAGAACAGTAAATAAATACCACAAAACAAAATGATGAACTCTGCCAAAAAGCTCTCACTAACTGATGCAGTGTTGCGTTATAAAATGCCATAGATTTGTGCTAAAATTCAGTTCTCAAATATGTTTAGCTCAGACATAATTCTTCACTGAATTTGGTTGCTGTTAGAAGACAAGATGCACAGTATCCTGCCTCATACTCTTCAGCATCCTGTTCTGATTTAAGTCAAAGTTTAAACCATTAGTCACATCAACAAACTGATTTTCAAACCATATTCTAAAACATACAAAAACTCTCATCTCATCATGTTTAATACCAAACACACATCTCTGAGGCGCATTATTTATAATGGAGATTATTATTATTATGGAGATTTAGCCTACAGAAGGAAGTCACATAAGGGCCCCATCCCCTCTCCGGTCACTTGTCTCGTGGCTCGCACCTGAGCCGTGGCTGATTAAATTAATGTACCTTAGTTTTTTGGGTTTTTTTTGCTTTGCTTTTTTTGTCTTTTCTTATTTAATTTCTCTGCACTTGCATTCCAAACCCTGTTTGTGTGAGTTCCTCCCCTCACCCCTGTGCAGCCCCAACATGATATGACAGGATATTAATATTTGTTAATTATAGTCAATTATGGAACTGCGGTTATCATGTTTTAGTGTTCTTTCTGTACCAACAGCTCGTTCACAGGGACTTTTAACACAGATAATCTAAACCTAATAAAAAAATAGATAAAAACATTGAAATAGTGAAAAATATATGTATTATTAATTAGGAAATGGAAAATTGCTGTGATTTATGAGGAATAGAAAACTTCTGGGTGGTCAGTAAATCAGGTCGTAGTATTTTTGTGTAAATATAAGATCATTAAACATATCTGTAGGTCTCTACTTTTCTACTTGACTCTTTTCCCAACCTCAAAATGTCATAGATTATTTTTAATAAATGTTGAAAATAATCAAAATTATCTGCCAGTAGAACAAAACTATTTGAAGAATCTATAACCATCCTTAAATAAGTTATATCACATATATGGTTTTATCTAATTTCAAAATAGGAAATACTACATAAAATTAAATGGTCAATATATTTTCACTTGCAAAGACATTGTGTTTTTTGTATTTAGTTTCTTTATGTATCACAGTAGTCTATGTTGGATGAATTCTGCAAAAAAAAACTGATATTTAGAGCTACTATATTCGGCTCAAACTATTTTTTTTGTGATCTGTTTACTTGTTTATGGTCCTAGCACACAGGAAAACAAATATAGAAATATTTAAAGCAAATATGGAACAAGTCAATAAAGTGTCAACATCTGTACTTGTACTTGAACAGGCCTTATTCCCATAACCGCTCCTTGACAGCCGAATGCATCGACCTATTTTCTCCTCCCTCACTGTCTTCTCCCCCTCCATCATCAGTTCAGCTAGCTAACACAACACAATGTAAAACCATTCCACAGCCGTTTTTTTTTTCTTGGCTGTAACTGTGGTGTCTCAAATGTACACAGCAGTGCTAATGTGGCATAAACGCTGACCTCAGACTGCTGCCTCAGAGATAATTATAGAGGTATAGAGACACATTTTGACACAATAGAGTGTCTTCTATATGGACCAGACAGAGGCAGGAAGACTCAGAGAATGCTATTGTATATGTGTATTCTAGATTTTTCACTTTACACAGGGTGCAAATTGTACTTTGTTTATTTCTTTTTTTTCTTTGTCTTTCTTTTTTTTAATAACTGCTTGCAGCATACACACTTTCTAAAAATATCCCTCAAGGCATATTTTCAGTGTTAGGTTCTCCAAGTGCATCTGCAATGCAATGTCTTCTTTTTAAATAAAACGTTTAAATAAATAGATATACACTATGTCATTATTTATCTAACAAAAACTAGGTCAAAATGCAGATGAAGTGTATAAAAATTTAAGTACATCCTTATGAATAAGGAATTAAAAGGGTAAGTAGCAGCCAGGTGGTGTAATCAGATGACCTTGATTAATTGATCATCAGCAAGTGTGACCACCTCTATAAAACCAGAAGGTTTGGTAGTTTTCTGGTCTAGAGAATTCAGGTGTGTGTGTTAACCCAGTTCCAAGGAGGAAAGACATTAGCAATGTTGTCTTGATGAAAAGCAATTGTTCCTACTTATCAGTCTGGAAAGGGTTATAAGGCCATTTCCAAACAAAGAAGTCCATCATTCTAAAGTCAGAAAGACTATTTACAAGTGGAAAAGATTCATGATGGTTACCAATCTTACCAGAAGTGAATTTTCCAGCAAATTCACCCCAAGGTGACCACGAATGCCTCTGTATACAAGTATTCTACAGTCAAATGTGAGACCATCTATCTAAAGCTTGGCTGAAATTAGGTCATGTAATAGGACAATAATCCCAAGCACACCAGCAACAGAATGACTGAAAAAGAAAAGAATCAATAGCCAAAAGTCAAAGTCCAGACCTCAACCTAATTGAAATGCTGTTGCAGGACCTTGAATGAGCTGTGCATAAATGGATGCTCACAGATGGCAATGAACTGAAGCAATGTTGTAAGGAAAAGTAAGCCAAAATTCCTCCAGAATGATGTGAGAAACTGATCGTACAGAAAATAATTACTGCTGAGTACAGAAAGTTATTACTGCTAAAGATTGAAGTTATTTATTGAATAGAACAGTAAAAGATAAAGTGAAAGATAAGTGTTTATTATTAAATAATGCTAATCTTTAAGTGGTTTTCCTGTCACATTCCTCCATCTTCTATTTCCTCCATATGTGTGTAGACAGCGGAATCCCATATGCCTGTTTCCATAAATAGGTTTATGATGCTAATAATTAAAATGAAGTTCAGATATGTTTGCTATTGCCTAGGTCAGTGAAACATCCACTAAGCAGTGACCAGAACATGAAGTATGATCGAGCAGAAAGCTGTAGGCAGAGTCTGAGCCACGTAGAAAGAACACTAATTGTGCTGTATGGGTCAGTGAACAGAAATGCAGGATGAAATCTATGGCATGTGTGCAAATGTCACCGGAACAATTTGAGAAAATTAAAACAATATTTCAATATTTTTGTTATTAAACACAACCTAAACTGCAGTTATTTATTCATGCTGAGATAAAACTGTCCACCAGGATTGCAAATATCACTGTCTGTTAAGTCAAAGTCAAGTCAAAAGGTTTGTTGATGCGCAAATCGACCTAAGTTAATAATTTGTAGGTCCCCTACAGGGCATGGACTACAAGAGCTTGCACAAAATATTCTGTAGGCAACAAACACCAGACTTCCTGCAACAGGGTCCACAATTCTGTTGGATTCCGAGGTGTAGGATTTCTGTTTTCCTACACCCTATGTTAACGTGTTCCATGGCATCCCAGATGTGTTTTGTAACGTTAAGATCTGGTGACTTAGGTGGGAATTTCAAAACCCCAAACCGTAGCCTTCCTCCAACTGTAATTTGGTGTCTCTAGACATGTGTAGACGTGTCGGAAGAGGCCAAAACCCATCAGACTGGATGCAGGACCTCTGCATTGAACCCATTTGTGCAACTAAACACACACACTATTGAATGCACACACTAGTAGGCGGTAAACACACATGCCCAGAGCAGTGGGTAACCTTATCCACTGCACCCATGGAGCAATTAGGGATTGTATCATGTCGGTTTCAGGGATTGAACCAGTGATGCTATTAATAATAATAAATCAAACACTGAAACATGAGTGGATGGTGGATGAGCTACAACAGCAAAAGACTATGCTGTCCGTTTTACTGGATGTCTGTGATACAGGGCGTGATACTGTTGTATGTGAAAATCCCAGAAGATCAGCTGTTTTGGAAATACTCAAATAAGCCTGTCTGACACCAATGACCATGCCATGTTACTGAGATTTAAAATGTCTATCCATATAGACGAGAATGCAGCCTGTGTAGTTTTGTCACTATTACAGGCTCAGGATTTGTTGAGATTGCAATAGACACAGCACAGTGTGTTGGTGGTTTATTTTTCTTAGAACAGTGGATGTGGATGACATATTTTGTTATGCATTGTCATATATTTATGCTGAAGTTGCAGTATTGAGAATAACTGTACCTTCATTACCACCTCTGTCTGCTTGTACATGCACCTCTGTACTGTACTCTCTGTTCTTTGGAAAATGCCCAATGATTTCTAGCGTTACTGAACCGGAGACCTTAGCCGCAATGGTCTGAGTTTGAGGAAAAAAGGGAAATGAAATGCTTCTGAATGAAATATATCGCATCACTATCCAGCACTGTGTGCCATATTCAGAGGTTTAATGAGCAAACAGCAGTGCTTAGAGATCAATGAGAGTATTCTGGAGTTGCTGGCTTTAAAAAGGTTTGTCAATATATATGTAGTGAAGTGCTTTACGGGTGATTTCTGTGCAGTATCTCACCAATGGAATATCTCTCTCTCTCTCTCTCTCTCTCTCTCTCTCTCTCTCTCTCTCTCTTACACTGTGCAGGAGTTTACATCGCTAACGAAGGAGCTGAGTGCATGCCGGGAGCAGCTTTTGGAGAAAGAAGAGGAAATCTCTGAGCTTAAAGCAGAAAGGAACAACACCAGGGTGTGTATATGTATATGTGTGTGTGTGTGTGTGTGTGTGTGTGAGAGAGAGAGAGAGAGATACTGTCAAAGTCAGAGCCTGTGTGTTTATGCAATGTATTGTTTAACAAGGCCTTATAACCTGGGCGCGTGTCATTATTTAAAAGCTGAGCTGAAAAAAAAATATGATGTCAGCTGTTTTCGCACTTTAGAATAAGATAATCAGTTGTAAGGTCTTTAAGATAAACCGTTCCTGATGAACATTCATAGAGTGTAAAACTGTTCATTAGTAGTTATTTAGCGATGACTATATATCAGTCATAGTCTAACTAAAATTTATGCTTTCTACATGTCCATTATGGTGATCTTTAGACTGTCCATGTGGGTTCACCCTCAGCAGCAGTGAGCGATGTTTAGTTGATGAGATTCCAAGCAGATACGGGATCAGGGTGGATCAGACAGGTCCAGGAAGCAGAGGGAGTCTGGAAACACTCATATCTTCAAGCATATACAAGTCTATAGCAATGCAGCAGGAGGCAGGACAAACCTTTTTTTCCCCACACTAATTTACACAGCTGTTTGATGACAGCAAGAAGCTATCTACGTTGACAAACTGGAGCCAGTATTCAGGCCTTTATATTTTAAATTTTATGCAAAACAAGCTGTTTCTCATTTGAGTCCAGAAAAGAAAAGCAGTGACAGACATTGCCAATAGTTTGGCTGGCCAGTTGGCTACTTTGGATCCTTTTCCTGTATGTTTATAATTAAGAAACCTATATTGAAAGGTGAATAAACAGAGCTGAATTGTGTGTGTGTGTGTGTGTGTGTGTGTGTGTGTGTAGCTCCTCCTGGAGCATTTGGAGTGCCTGGTGTCACGTCACGAGCGCTCTTTGAGGATGACGGTGGTGAAGAGACAGGCTCCTCCACCCTCTGGAGTCTCCAGTGAAGTGGAAGTGCTCAAGGCTCTCAAATCTCTGTTTGAGCACCACAAAGCCCTGGATGAGAAGGTGGGACATCATTCTCTCCCCAGTGAAGTTTTGGAATAGTTATAGACGTTATAAAGGGGTCCTATTTGGAAGACTGCATACATTAAACCCTTTTGCCATTGTGAGGAACAGCTAGTCGCAAAAGAGTTATAACGATTATAAACGATTTAGGCGGATGATAAACAGAGCAGGTTAAATATACAGTATTTTGCCTAGAGATAGTAATTGCACATCAAATTGCAGATTGAAAATCTGATTTGGTTTAATGGACGTATACCCACTGTGTGTGGAGAGCTGTGCTACTCCTACCTCCACCAGTTCCTAAAGCAATGCCTCTTGCAAGTATACTTTATTGCACTTAAAGGCTAAATAAAATTCTGGCACTGTATCATGGTGAATTTTATTGTAGCCAGCACTTTCAGGCCTATGAGCTGCATATCACTGTCCCAAACCCAAAAGTTTACAGTCACATGCCAGAGACTTCCAAACTGTTTTTCAGATGCTACTGACCACACATGTGAAGAAGCCTTTTTTTGTTACATATATATTATAGCACAGTGAAATCCAAGCTTGTTAGGAGGTTAGGTTCAGACATCATACCAATCCCCTGGAGCAGAAGGTTAAGAGTCTTGTTCGAGGGACCAACAGTGGCAGTATTGGCAGTGCTGGGGCTTGAACCCCTGACCTTCTGATCAGTAACCTATAGCCTGGAATGCTGAGCCACAATTTGATTTGCTTTGATTTCAGAGAGCTGAAGTGCCTTTCTGTTCAAGACATTAGACACCATGAAGCACTCAACATTCCTACTATTATCGATGATAGAAAATACAGCTGAGTGTGAATTAAGATACTGAACTGATGTTTTATCAGTGTGTGATTTTGCCTTGTTGTCTTGCTGCAGGTGCGGGAACGACTGCGTGTGGCATTGGACAGAGTGACGACACTAGAGGGCCAATTGGCGTCCACTAACCAAGAGGTATGTGTGTAAATATTGCTGTAGATTGATCTGGCTAAAATTGTCTTCCTAACATTCAACCTCAGTATACTACCAGCATGGGACATTGTCTCACAAAAAAAAATCATTGGATTTACTTAATTTAAATGTGTGATTGAGTCAATGCATGTTTTTATACATGCAGCATGATTTTAGCATGTAATACTAACGTGGTTGGTGTGGTACAGTGGTACTCCCATGTGGCTCCCATGTGAGAGACCTGGGTTCGATTCCTGGTCTGGGCAACCAGTCTGTGCTACACCAATAAGGGTCCTTGGGCAAGACCCCTAACACTACGTTGGCCCACCTGTAATACCAATAACCTTGTAAGTCGCTCTGGATAAGAGCGTCTACCAAATGCCATAAATGTAAATGTAATACCAAAGACCTGAGTACAACAGAACTTCACACGCCTACCTGACCTAAGCATTGAACCTAGGTTATATAATTGATTGATAATTGATGCCATGTTTAAATTCCGCGATCTGTCGCGCAGAGCATTCACACTAGCTACATACAGTACCTTAGTCCAACTGAACTGCCCAGTATTCAGCATACCACAGTGCCCAGGTTCAACATACCACACCAACACATGGTATGGACTGATCATACAAGTCAAATAAACCAGACTTTGGCGGTTAAACATGCGCAGGCATGGTATAAATGGTCCACTGTGGATTCACCCTTATTTTCTCCTGCTTCCTTAATCTTATGCATGTACTCTCTCTCCCACTTTCTTCATGTTTTACCTCCACTTCTTTATAATTTCTAATTGTCCTCTTCCACTCTCCCTGCTCTGCGTCTGCTCTTTCTACCTCTTTTGTTCTCATCTTTGTCCTACCTATCTGTCCCCTCGCTTGCTCGCTCTCTCTCTCTCTCTCTCTCTCTCTCTCATACTGTTATTTAAGATCCAGTCTGTCAGTAGTCATTTAAAGAAGCCACACTTCATTACACCGGTTTTTAATAAGCTTGAAGTGTTCAGTTCAGGGTTGATGTTGGTGCTCAGGTAGCTGAGATGCAGACAAGCGCCATCATATGGATATTAGCGAAAAAACACACACATTACGTAATTTATTAAATTGGGCTTGTGGTTAAGTGGTTACCAGTGTTGTGAGTCTAGGGACAAGACATGGACGAAGTGTCCTTGAGCAAGGCACCTAATGTGTTGATGGCCCCTAGTGTGTGTGTTTCACTGTACTAATGGGTTAAATGTGGAGGTCAAATTCCTTTGTATGTACAAGCACAGCAGGTCAATGAGTGGTTCACTTTTTAATTTTTTTTTTACTAAAGAGCCAAAAGAGTTTTGATCTAATAGTAGACATTTCTATCAGTTTGCTAGTGGCTCTGCATCAAGTCCAGGATCTGAACCTGTTATTCATTGGAGGATGTTATGTATCCACAGCTTGCCATGGTGCGACAGGGAAGAGACGGAAAGACAGACGGGAACAAAATGGACAGCACAAAACCAGCCTGGAAGGTTGTTTAACCATTTTAGTATCATTTGCATTAAAGTGTCCATCATTATTGCAAACTTTGTGTTCTACACTGCAGTAGGTGTGAACAGACCCAACAGAAGACATGAGAATTGATGAGCTGTTCAACATCTTGTGTTCCCCCTGAAGGTTTCTTTAATTAACCACCAGCAAGCAATTCAGCTTTAGACCAAATATCCGCCTACACACAGAATTTCTCCTCAAAACTGTGGCGGGAACACATTCCCAAGTTGTAGGTCAAGATTATTAAAAATCATACTGCTGAAGTGCCTGGGGAGCAAAGCATCTTTCTGCTAAACGACAGATGGAGTTACATGCCTTGCTGAAATGACCTGAAATGTTGCACATAGATTCTCCTTCAATATTAGGATGCATCTTTTGGATGGGGTTTAGAGAAGAAAAAGATGTGTTTCAATTGGGTATATGGAGGCAGAAAACAAATGAGTATAGTTTACAGATGGGTAAATTGCAAGAGTTTCAGAAGCTGCCAGGATGCAGCCACTACAGAAATATACAATTTGTGAAAACTGTAAAAAAAACCCAATGAAACCAATATTTCTTAACATTTCTTGATATTTTTTATTGCACATTCCAGTTTTTACATCATTATTATTATATAAATATTGTTTATATTTTATATGCTTTAAAATATTTCAAGCTTTAAAGTCTCTCATTCTACTGCAAGATAGTTTACATTAATAAATCCATAAAATTCAACAAAAAGTTTCATCTTTTAGAACAAGCTTATATCAAGGTTAAAATTAGTGGTGTAGGAACAAAGGATATCTCTCTGATCTAGATGTATAATGATAAATCTATATTACTGTAAACAGTATAAGAAAATATACGGATGATTAAGCAGAGCTGGGCTGAACACCCAGTAATAGAACATTACATCATATATACATTTAAAAACACCGCCTGTTACTTAAGCAGTTGGTGCATGACCAATGTTAGTGCAGTAAATATGAAAATACCACCCCTATGATGGCATAAACTGAATTCTGCCATCACTATGAAAATCCCTTTAAGCTGACTACAGCTTCTGGCCCCCCAGCAAAAGGCCTTTTTTCTGCTTTGGTTTTTCGTGTGCTAAATAATTCAAATGGTCTCCTCATTTCATGGTTTTTATTATTTATTATCATGATGATGCCAATGAGTGCAATGAGAGTAAGCCAGTCCATTTGGGTTCGTATTGTAATTTCTTACAGTAGAAACAGGTTTAATAATTGTATATTTGGTTTACCTAGAAACATCTGAGTACATTATAAGATATATTCTTTCATCTTTAAACTGTCTAGCACAAATAATCTGTTCAGCCTAAACCTGTAATTTATGTCTCCTTGATTTCTTTCAGCATGTGATATGGAAAATGACCGAAAATCTGTTCAGTAATTATAGGATAAAATGTCCACCTTTAACTGCCTGATATAAATGTGAAAATATTTTTTTATTAATGATGATTCAGTGTAAAACTAGAAGGGCACTCAGGGAGCGCACATGGCTGCCAAGCCAAAAGTCCAGAATTTTATGATTTTAAAATGTGCAGCCACAACCACTGTAGTCTACTACGTATGTCTTATAGTGATATATTGCAAAGCTATTAGATTGAGAACAAAGATCTTTCAAACTTAACAGTGAAATGGTGGTATGATTGCAGTACAAATAGATGCAAATCCTAGTTGTGTGCTAGCACCAGTACTGAGTTGTACATAGACAAACACACAATGCTTGCAGGCAAAATGTTAATGAATTACACAGCACCATATCTTGCAATGTGTAACAAAAGTGGAAACTAATCCAAAATTTAACAGGTACTAATTTAAACTACCAATCTTACAACACTGACAGCTCCAGAATACACATTGGCTCAAGGACAACTGACAAAACTTTATGAATGTATTTTTCTAGCTACTTGGTACATTAGCTAATGATCTTGCTAGCTAGTTAATATGACAGCTGGTCATGCTAACCTTTAACTATCAATGGTCATCAACTGGATAACTTCAGGTACTTTATTTTTTTCACCACATTGCAGAAGTACTGAAAAATATGAGAAAAATGTCTTTTTTGGGTTGGCCAACTGGAAGCAGTCCAGGACTGGTAAATGCTGGCTGATATAAGCTAGTGTCTTACTGTCAGAAATAGCCACTACCATCTTGAGACCAGACCTGTACTCTGGTCCAACTCTTTATGCCACTTTATGAAGCTGACAGAAACTTGGGAGGATCCTGTTGAACAAGTGAGAGGAAAAAAATTGTGGTATACAGAGTTGGTAGCTCATGCAAAAGAGTAAAGTTGGAATCCAGTAGTCCATCCAATGGAAGCTGTTTTTTAGGGCTTTGTAGCAACATCCACTACTAGGCTGCTAAAGGACCGTGGAATCTATGGCCAAGCCATATGCCAGAGTATTAAGGAAACATCAGGGACTGCAGAACGCCGTAGTGGATATGGCTAAAGAGGAAAGACCAGTCAGGCTGAAAAAACTATTACATGTAATGACCACCAAGAGAGGGTAGCAGTTAGTTACAGAGCATTCACCCAGGTCTGATCAGCCTGCAGTGGCTCGGCCTGAGCAGAGGGTTTATTGTGGAAAATTGCCAAAAAACCAATACATGTTTTCCCTCAATACAGAGGCTGCCTAATGGCTCCATAGATGTCCATGACGATTCTACTCGTGCTATGGAGCTGCAGGAACTGCTAGACAAAGCTAATAAAGACCTGTCGGCAAGTCGCGAGCGTGCTAACACGTTGAATACCCGCGTGGCTGAGCTAGAGAGTGAACTCGCCAATGTACGCAAGGACCTGCTGAAGAGTGAGGAGTTCAGTGCCAAACACCAGCGAGACATCCGTGAGGTTGGTATGAGCCACAGACGTAAACACAGTGTGCTTACCAAAAAATCCTACTTTAGCTTTAATGATAGATGTAGAAGGTGTGTTGCTGTTAAGCAATTTGAAGCTGGAGTGGTATTCTTAAGGGTACAGCTTGTGTGTCTTTAAATGTGCATCATTTTACTGAGAAAGTGCTCTTCATTTCAAGGTGCGAAAAAAAAATCAAATGATGCATATCATTTTCAGATATATGATAACAAAAAACAAACACCCAGTGAAACGTAAGATATGCTATATGCATATATGATATGGTGATATATTGATATATCATGTCATGTATACATTTTTACATTTTTGTGGAGAATCTGGAACATGATGTGGTATAAGCACAATCTTCTTAGAATTTTTTTTATTGCTGTTGCAATGAAATGCAGCCTTGAATTTTTTTAAACTGTACTCTTATTATATACCTGTTTAACAGGCGATGGCACAGAAGGAGGACATGGAGGAGCGAATCACAACGCTGGAGAAGCGCTACCTGGCTGCACAACGTGAAACAACCTCCATTCATGACCTGAATGACAAGCTGGAGAACGAGCTGGCCACCAAGGACTCACTGCATCGACAGGTCGAGTCTTCCAGATTGATGTATAGCAACTATAACCTATACAAACAGACAGCAAACCAGTAATTGGGTGGAGATGGTAGTAGAGCAGAAAACAATATATAATACAGTATATATCATTGGCTTATTGCCTGTTTGTGTTCACCTGTTTTATGTTTATTGTCCAAGTATGTAAACTCTGTACTGGGGTGAATTCTAGTCTAAATCTGTGTGTTTTACAGAGCGAGGAGAAGGTGCGTCATTTGCAAGAGCTATTGGAGCTGGCTGAACAGAGGCTACAGCAGACCATGAGGAAGGCCGAAACACTGCCAGAGGTGGAGGCTGAACTTGCTCAAAGAGTAGCTGCTCTCACCAAGGCAAGGCAAACACACTGTATTACTAGCTGACTAGTCACTAGTTAACTATTTCACCTATAACACATGTGCACGTTGCCGCTGAGTGTACTGTTCTGTATAAGCGTACTGTTCTGTATAAGCGTACTGTTCTGTATAAGTGTACTGTTCTGGGACTTTATTCTTCTGCTTTAATGGTCCATTGAAATTCATTTGGATGTTGTAGAGGTGTATAAGCAAGAATGTTCTTTAATCCGATTTCTGCCCATTTTCTTTTAAACAGAGCTTTCCACAGAAAATGCAGAATTACTAGCATTACTGCTGTTTTTTTACTAGTGGCACTGACTTTTGCAGGCAGAGGAGAGACATGGAAATATTGAAGAGCGTCTTCGACAATTGGAGTCACAGCTGGAGGAGAAGAACCAGGAGTTGAGCCGGGTGAGTGGCATGTGGTCATGTGGGTTCATTGTTGAAGAGAGTGTAAAATGGGCAGTAGACATATAAAGGAGAAGAATTTAACAAGAACTAATAATGTTGCAGTGGTACAGTTAACCGACTGGACATTCAAGATGGTCATCGCCATAGCAACTATACAAAAACCGTGAAACCCAAGAAGCACCACTTTTTTATTATTATTATTATTATTTCTTTAGCTGAATATTTATCTTAATTTCCACAAGCTGGCTTCTCAGTTGTCCAACTTCTTGACAGCTTGCAGTGTTTTTATACCTGTAGGCCAAATTAAAATAAATAAATAAAACCAATTGGTTTTAATATCCGAGAAACTTTTTTTGTCTATTTACAATTAATGCAAAAATTAAATAAAAGCAAAGTTTTAAATTCTTGCCCACCAGCATGCTTAAATGAAAATGGCTGCCATCTACTGGTTACATTGTATATCTTATCTTCTCATGACTCTTCTCTTTCTTTTTGTCTCTTAGGCTCGTCAAAGGGAGAAAATGAACGAAGAACACAACAGGCGACTGTCAGATACAGTGGACCGCCTTCTTACTGAATCAAATGAACGCCTGCAGCTTCACTTGAAAGAACGCATGGCTGCTTTGGAGGATAAGGTGGATACACACAGACGTGCACACACGCACACACGTGCACACACACAGACCCCCAGGGCCTCATAGGTTTCCACAGGCTTGGGAATTGGATTGGCAAACCCAAAACTTAAATGAGTGTTCCTCTAACCATAACCAGAATGAATGTAGGACATAAATGGGTATAATTCATCAGAAAGGAGCTACACATAGTGTAGGGGTCCCATAGGGGTCCCACAGAATCCAGCTAAACAAACCTCATACCATCATGGAGCCATCACCAGCCGCTGTAATTTGCATTAGCTTGTTTGTGTTTTTTGACACTTCTCTGTGTATATTGTATGTGCACTAATACTGTAAAATTTATAGTCATTCTTATTTTACAGCATAGCTCATTAAAGTATTGAAGCATTTTCATATGTACACAAGTCCATTTTAACCATGTGATCATCCTGCTGCACACATCCGTATGATATGCTTGTTTTTGCCTCCTTCACCCTATAGTCCATTAAACATCTTTTATAAGCCCATAAAAGCTTGTCACCAGGGGTGGGATAAAGTCCTGAGAAATGAAACGGAACCTGGATGATCCAGCCAAAATGGACAAAATGTACTCAAGTAAAACTAAAATCGCTGCTATTTTTGGAAGTACTCGGGTATTAAAACTAGGGCTGTCAAAAGATGAAAAATTTTAATCGCAATTAATTTCAGAATTTCATATAGTTAATCACGATTAATCACATTTTTTAAATCTATGTAAATAAATAAGGCTTTAAAGTGAAATGTTACAATTAAAATGGTGAACACAT
>JAOVVF010000001.1:10191328-10216258 GCA_028565595.1 Duopalatinus emarginatus
TAAAATAAATGTCTACAACAAAATTTATACTAAACACCATATAGGGTGCCTAAGACTTTTGCACAGTACTGTATATAGACAAACAATCTCTGATTGTGTATATTATTTGTAAATTTGCAACTATATTCAGTGAAACAACGCAACATCAACAAACATCACTCCTCAGTGTACACACACAGACACAACCACACATCCTGGCCAATCAGGTGTGGCTTTAACAAAAAAAAAAAAAATCAGCTCACAATCAGGTGCCGGCTCCCATCATTCAAGTCAAAGAACCGGCCAGATCATTCGCGACCAACCCATCACTAAGGTCCGTAGTCGAGTAGAACCAAGACATGCAAATCATCCACCGAAGAAATCATAGAACAAGCTACAATTTCCAACTTTTTTTGTTTTGATTGAAACAGAGCCAGTTTACAGTACGGCATCATGTGCTTAAAGAGGCTCAACTATGACAGGAAGGAGCTGGAACGAAGGAGAGATGAGTGCCACCATGAGCTGAAAGGTGAAATTACCATGACATAATAAAACCACAATACACAGAAAAATCCCCACTCACAGTGTTTATATGGGTCCAACTGGAGCCATATAGACATCAACACTCCTGATGTTTTGCTGTGTAGTAATACAGGCTAGAGATTTCTCTACTTTATTTGTGACACTTTAAATAATCTACATTGTCATAATGGACCAGCAAAATGATTTTCAGGTGATTAGAGATCCATACAGAATTGGGACGGATCAGGATACACTTGTATATCAGGAATCATGTAATAGCACTTGTCATGTAATGTCTAAATAAAATCTACATTGTGTGAAGAGAAGTCTAGCAATAGGACTATTTTCCCATTCTATGACCATTTTTTTCTCTATTTCTGCAGAAATTTCTGTGTCAAACAGCATCCTCTAGTGGTAACAGTGTCCCGAAAAGTCAACAGCTGAGTCTCAGTGTCAAATCCGTTTAAAAGCCCCGTGCCTTGTTAAACTCAAGCATGACACGTGAACTTGATCCAGCTGCTGCGGCCTTTCATGTGCCTCGCAAGCAACGCATACGAGACACACTCACACGCGTGCAGATTTTGTAAACGTACTCGGGCACACACGTGTGCTGTCCTTTAAAGTTGACTGGCCAGCTGTGTGGAAAGATCAGCAGGAATATGCATCTGTTGACATAATGGCAGGATGTTACTATGGGTTCATTCTGTTCCTTCTGGCCAGTGCTAGTCACCGTAGAATATACGCATTTTATTAGTCTTTCTGGACAAGGCTCAAACTTTACAGACTGAAAAATGAAAGACTTTATTTAGACAGTGTCCACCAGAAGCTGATAAAATAATAATACCCTTCTGACCCTGCCTGTAGAGACAGTGTATTAAATAATTTTCACTATAACTATACTGTTGCTCTTAAGACATTAAATAAAGGCTAAACACAGACTGAAAATAGGAACGTTAACTAACAGAGTATTTCTCTGACCCTGTACAGACGCTCTGGTGTGGACAAATGAGCATGTGATGAACTGGGTGCAGACCATCGGGCTAAAGGAGTACAGCAATAACCTTCTGGAGAGCGGCGTACATGGTGCTCTCATCGCCTTGGATGAGACGTTCGACTTTAGCAGCTTGGCCCTAATCCTGCAGATACCCATGCAGAACACACAGGTGACAAGCATTCAGTCATTATCTAAAGCCGTTTATCCTACTACTGAGTTACTGGGATGGTGGAGTCTCTCCCAGTGCTTAATGAGCAGGAGGCAGGGAAACGCCCTGGACAGGTCTACTTCAGGGCTGACACACAAACACACATGTTTACACACACACGCTCACTCCTAGGGGTAATTTTGTATCTGCATCCACACAACACTAATCCTGTTTCTTATCACAGCTCACGTTTTACATCACTTGCCCGTGGAACTCTTGCGTGATTTACTAAAACAGGTTCACACAGCATTGATTAATAATCTCTGGATCCAGATGACATGAGTAATCATACCTCGTCTACGTCTCTAGTGCATAACACTGATAGAGCTGAGTAATCCTGTAACTTCTTATAATTATTCCTGGAAATGTCACGTGTCCAGAGATGATAAGTTGTTGTTCTGCTGTTCTTTTCTTTCTTTCTGGTCTTTCCTATAGCTCTGTACACATTCAAATGACATTTAATAATGATGTCCCCGAACTCATAATGATGTTTAATAATGTTGTCCAAATAACTTTACTTCTATTAGTTGGTTTAAAAATGCTGCAAGTTGTAGTGTGCAGACACTCATGAAGACAGGTTATTGGACACAAATGGGAAACACAAAGTTAATAAAGTCAAAGGACTGAAAACAGGTGGGATAGGAAAAACGTTGCTGGGCACAGAGGGGCTCTGGGAAACACGCTCTGCTATTGTAGGCACCGGCTGGAGGATGGCAGGGCTGAATCTCTAATAAACATATTTTTTTACTGCTTATGAATACATACTGTACATATTTTTTGTATTTGTATAGACGACGTTCAAATATATAATGTGTGTACATTTAAAGTACATTCTCTTAAATTGTATCATACCATGTACAGTACAAAAGTTTAAGCATTTTGTGATACGATGTAAAGCTAACACAAGTTCAGTGCATAGTTCAGTACAGTGCAAACCCGATCTATTGTCTTACTAACACCTTGTATTTCTTCGTGATCTCAGGCCAGGCAGATCCTTGAACGGGAGTTTAACAATGTCTTAGCCTTGGGGACGGACAGGCGTCTGGAGGAGGTATTATCATTAGGTTTAAGTTCAGCACTTGTAAGTCTGTCATTAGCAGAAATGTCTGATGTTCTATCTACTTCAACAGACTGTGATTAACTTTCTAGGCTTTCTGTAATCCAGATATATAGATCTATATCAATGCCATGTCAGTTGGTCATTATAAGTGCACTGTTTCTGTATACATGTGCAATTTTTTTTTCCTAACAGTGTGATGATAAGTCTTTTCGGAGGACCCCATCATGGCGAAAACGTTTCAGACCACGGGATGGCCAAGGCCTGGGCATGATGCCCGGCTCCATTGAGACACTACCCGCTGGCTTCCGCCTGTCCACCATGTCCATTCCCTCCTCCATGACTGTCAATCCCAAGAAACAGCTGCAGCCTGAAGGTAAAAAGGGGTTCTGGGGTAAACGAGTTTAGCTTTCTTACTGACTGACTGACTGACTGCTTTCATCTCACAATGCTAGCACTGCTAACGACATGGATTCCTGCTAAACATTTAACCATGAACTGGTTACATACTGATGATGTGCCTGAGCATTTGTCTGGCTTAAAATATTGGCTTGGCTGCTGATGCTATGATTGTAATCTTTTGCAATATAACCAGCATGAATTTAGCTAAACCTATGATTTATCTTTTTTAAGTGATTTGAGATGCAAAGTGAAAATACTAACACCAACTCCATTCACAAGGCTGCATTTTTTTTGCCCTCTTGTTGCATGTTGTATTTCTTCTGTTCCCGTGGAACTATAGCTGGACCGCAAGCCCCTCAGAGACTTGACCCCTCAGCCATCAGGACATACTCTTGCTAACTCTGCTTTACTAACAACACTCATGTGATCAGGTAAGCAGCTCCAGGAAGCTTTACCACAATCATATGTGCTCCAGTCAAGAAAGACTTATTAGCCCTTAGCCCTATTAGGACAGGATTAGTTTTACATTAGGAAGTAGGTTAATGTGATTAACCCAGTGATTTTAGTCTCAGATAAATGCACCATGCCAGTTACTTTTCACTGACTATGTGCTCCTGCATCAGTAAAGATTGTATTAATAGTCTGTCATAAAGTATGCAAAAAGAGTTTTTAAAGTATGGAAGTACTCAAGGAGACATTTAATGTCATTGTGCATGGCACAGATACCTCAGGAAGCAGGGTACAGCGTGAGAAAAAAAGACCCCTACCCCAATGCGTTTAGACTTTTAAAATAATGTCTAGGAGACTTTTAAACACACAAGGATAAAATGAAACTTTGCACGAGAGATGGAGCCAGGATAATAGAGCCATTAGGAGATTGTCTCCCATTTTCATGCTTATTTTTCTTGAAGGAGAGCAGAGGAAGCCACGCAGTACGTCATTTTTTAAGGTGAAGGCAGTACGTAAATCACGTAGCCACTTAAATGTGATTCATTTATGAAGAGATTTTTAACCCCGTGCGAAAAAAAATGTTTGTAAAAAAAAAAAATTAAATTGAAAGAACTAGTGGCTCTAGCTTTATTTTGTCAGAAAGGAAACGGACATGTAAAGGTTTGATTAAGGTTCCCTTACGTCCAATATGTTATACATGCCACTGTACACCAGTTCTATCCAGGAAACTAATCCCAAACAGGTCAAAACAGGCACTGGTACAGGCAAATAGCCACCAGGGTATCAGATACACAGGCACATGAGCAAAGACCAAGAACATGATCAAGTGTTCAAAACCAGCTATCGACCCAACTTACAGCTTGACCTACAGGGTCACATGGATTTCAAATAGTTCACAACCTTAATAAACACAAGGCAAGGTTTACATAAACATGATTAATAAGCCGAGGACTGAAAACAGGTTGATGGGTGCAGCTATGCTGCCTGGTCACAACAGGGTCAATGAAACAAGCACTAAATAGTTGGCATGATATAGTTTGACTCAGAAAAAGAAAAAAACTCTAGTTAAATGTATGTTAAAAATGTTGTTTAAATGCGGTTTTGTGGTGTTGTGATATACCTCAATGCTGTAAGTACAGCATGCATCAAACGTCCACATCCTGCTGTACTACATTTACCTTGGTGAGATAATAAGCATGCATAGATAAGAATAGATTTTGCCAGAATCTGAGTGAAATAAATAAAGGCAGCAGTTCATCCCAGATAGCATATGGTTGTTGGCCATTTCTGGCAGTGATATGACGCTGCTGGCTCACTGTCGGCATTGGCAAGCTGATGTGAGCCAAAAGTGGCCCACGTATTTAAAATGCTCATATGGCCCACTTCCTAAAATATAACTGGGCCACTTCTGGCATGGTAATTACCCAGATGGTTGAGTTATGGCCCATTTCTGACAGTGGTGGTTTAAAGTTGGCTGAGATGTCACCCTTTAATGACTGTGAACTGGCTGAGTTCCTGTATCCGCATATGGCCCTTCTGTGTCACATGCTCTGTGGGCCAGATTTGGGCCATATCAGATTTGCTCTTCGGGAAAGCTATTTAATTCTCCTCATAGCACTCACATTTAAACATACCGAGAGAAAAAAAACAACCAGAATTAAATATTTTTTACACAACAGTTCAGAGCTGAAATGTTCACTAGGTAAATGTTTGTCAAAATTATAAAATCATCAATTGTTACATCAAAACTCGATGTAGAGGGCAAAGACTATAACTACAGTCATACACTCCCTGGAATACATGTTAAATTCCATGGGTTTGTTGGAATTAATTTAACTAGCTAACTAGCTTGCTATATTATTAACTTGTTAGCTAACACCTTTTAGCATACTCCGGTACGTTTCTAGGCAATATGGAGCTTCCACTTGCTAGCCAGCTAGCCAATGGAGCTAGTCACTGGCTAGCTAATTAACCATTAATCATTTGTCCATTCCTGAATAAATTAATATGTTAAGATGGTGTGTGTAACAAACACAATATAAAGCTTATAGCTCAATATAACATATAGCATCTGAGATTTTACACCCAGTGTAATTTAAATGTAACTACATTTTAAGCAGACACCTGAAGAAAGCTCTTGTCTTGGACACAATATTTGCTGTACTGGATTGATTCTAGCACTCTTTCATGCTAGCATGTTTCTAACTTCCAGTCACATTCAACCATGTTAATACAGTTACGTGAATTCTGTTTCCTGATTTCTGTGTTCTGTTCTCTCACGCCAGTGCATTCCCACTACCTGTACGGACACACGCTCGCGGCCTTTCGAGAGTGATATGCCAAATTTTCAGAGGGAGAGATGTCCTCCTGCCAAACGAAACCAGTGCTTTCATGGACACGTGCAATGGGAAAGGGAGGTGGGAAAGGGGAACAGGACAAATAAATAAATAAGTAAATAAATAAAAAAAAAAAACTCAACAAAAAGCTGAAATTTGAACTTTTGAACGCATCTTTTGCGTAGCTGCTCTTAGAGGAGATATATCGTCGTGTGAGTCACTTTCTAGTAGCCACAAGTTATTTAGTCATTGTGATTGGTACTTTTCAGCTGGTGTATTTGGCCCTAGTCTGTCAATTTTAGTCTATTCCCCAGGGTGTGTTGATGGCAACTTATTAGGCTTCCCTCTTTCTGGTTATGCAAGGTACTAATCAGTGTTTCTGTATATACAATTGATTATAATTGTTTTTTTATATATATTTAAAAAAAATGCATATAAATAACATATATATTGGAATTGTATATGAAAAAGATTATATCAATATGATATGAATACTGACGATATGTCTCAGTTGTGACTGTTTCTGTTCGTTTGAAACTCTTTGACCAGTGTTAAATTTGTAGCTACTGTTTTGGACAGTGTAAGTTTTGGACTAAGCTGACCTTTTCTCCTGATCTGAGACCAGGTTTGGTTATAAAATAGTCGACACTGGAATCTACAAAAAGAAGGCCAAAAAGAAGATCCCAGGTCAGGAGAATAGGGCGTATTATATCAGTAGCATCCGTGGTGTTATTTGAGAAAGATTGTTTGAGATCACATGAACAGTGCACATCTGTATGTCAGTTCATTCCGGGAGAAAAAAAAACACTTCCAAGATAATGCAGCCCTACATATTAGATAGAAATTTAAATAACTTAATGTACAATGCTAGCAGGGCAACAACGAAAGCAATAGTCATCCATGATTTCATATACTTGATATATATACGCTACCTGGCCAAACAAATTTAATATTTTGTTGGACGCCTTTAGCTTTGATTATGTTCAGAGTTGCATTTTGGGTTGAAATCTTATTGGGGATGGAGGCGTCGAACCACTCTGTAAAGTCTTCTCCAGCACATCCTAAAGACTTTCAGTGGGGTTACGGTCAGAACTCTGTGGTGTCGAATCGATGTGTGAAAGGATTCCTCATGCTCCCAGAATCACTCTTTCACTCTTTGAGCCTGATGAATCTTGGCATTGTCTTGCAATATACTCAATAAAAATCTGTAATTTCTATTCATTCAGTACATTTAGGTACTTAATTTTATTGCCACATAACATTTCTGAGCCTTGATCTGACCAATTAAAGCACATCATAACACTGCCTCCAGAGACTCAATCCAAACAGCGACCTTTTTTTTTTTTTTTTTTTTTGGCCAGACAGTGTACTTTTCAACTCTGTCTGAGACCTTGTAAAATAATATGGTTCTGTCTGACTTTGTTCTTAATATTATAAACCAGTGAATAATAATAAGAGACATGATACACTAGAGTACTGCTTGAAATAGGCATGCAACTATACCTGTCTATCAAAACTATCAAAACTGCATACGCAACACTGATACCAATATTAGTAACATAAGCATTCTCCCATAGCCAGCATTGCTACTGCGTGCTGCTTGTAATTATTATTATTTTTTTTCAGTATTGCATTGTAAAGATGATGCTATAGATCTTCCTTTTGATATTAACAGAGAGACAGTGTGCAGTCATTTCAGCTTGGCAGCGTATGCTTATTGCTTATGTCACATAGTATGACATAGTATTGGGGGTTGTTATCGGCGCATTTTTATAAATATGAGTCAATAAGTGCAGTATCAGAACAATTCCCAATACCAATAACGGTATCCATGCATGCCTAGGGTTAAAAGCTGTATCAACATCCAAGTAGCCAGGAGTCCAGAGAGTACAATTTTCTGCCGATCGCACAAACTTAGCCAATCATCGGCATCTGTGAGCTCACTCATACAGAAGTGGGTGAGAGCACTTTCCTTAGAGTGTGTTACCAACCCCTGATGTTGCATAAACAGTGGCTGTCTGCACATGTTTTGGAGGAAGCTGTCGGTCGTATGATAGGGGAGAGAGGTGTAATGGGATTGGGAATTGGACATCCAGGCAAAACAATTTGGGGGGGTTTGGGATGGGGATCCAAAAGAGATCAGTGTATCAATGAGTCAGTACCTTCATATAACATAGGTCACACAGAACCTTATAAATACAAGAGTCTCACTTTATTTAAAGAGCAAAACGTTTTTCCTATTAGCATTAACTGTTGAAATGTTACGAGTGCATAACATCCTCTTGGTGTCTTTTCTGTTCTGTTGTATATTTGTTATTTATTTATTTTTTTAAACTGTGATTCTATTTCAAGACATGTGCCACTGAGGCAGCTATTTTGCTAATTTATGTATATGTCTGTAAGTATATGTATATGTATTTTATTGTGTATTTTATGCCAAGTAATGAATCAAGCCATTTTTGCCTGTTTACTTAGAAAAACAAACAAACTAGCAAACAGAGACGTAACTGAATCCAAATTCCCACTCGATAGCGAGTATATATTCTATTGTGTGTGTGTGCGTGCGTGTGTGTGTGTGTGTGTGTGTGTGAAAAGCAAGGTATCACTGGAATATTGATTAACCTGTATGGGACACTATTGGCAGGAAAGGGACATGTTGGAGCATGCATTCCACAAACCTGACAATCGCTCTCTCTCTCTCTCTCTCTCTCTCTCTCTCTCTCTCTCTCTCTCTCTCTCTCTTGCCCTCTCTTTCTTTCTATGTCTCCCTCTTTCTCCCTCTCTCTCATCGTCTGTGTCTCTCTATATTAAGCTGAGGAATTCATCAGCTGAACACTTAAACTTGAAACCCTGTGGTGTGCTGCTCTTTTTTTTCTCCTTTCTTTATTTTTATCTCTGTATCTGCCAAGTGTGCCTGATCAAATCCAGCTCAATTCACACATTCACAGATTCAAGGCCCAAATGTATTTTTGTATCTTTTTTGGTCCCCCGCTTCTCTCTCTTTGTCTGTCTCTCTGTCTGTCATTTGATCAGATCATACACTCGCTCAATCTTGACCTGGACCAATCCCCAGTGTTATTGTCATCTAACCGATGACGTCTCCTTAATCCAGCAGATAAACGATGTGTGTAAAGTTTGAACTGACAGTAACTGAAGCCATCTGCTTTTGCACTGTGTTCTCCCGTGATTGTAGGTAGCATTTATCACCCTGCCGTTCCTCTAGTTTGACAGTAACGTGAAATGTAAGACAGGTGCAGCGCCCTCTTTCTCTCTCTCTCTCTCTCTCTCTCTCTCTGTCTTTCTCTCTCTCTTTCTGTACCTTCTGTTTCTAGATCCCCCTCACTCTCAGTCTCTCTCTATCTCTGTGCATCTATCTATCTATCTATCTATCTATCTCACACACACCTTTCTCTGTGTGTTGGTGTGTGTCTTTCTTCCCCTCTTTCACTCTTCTCTCACCCTTCTCACTTTGTCTTTTTGCCCTTTATACTCACCTCTCTGTCTGTCTCTGTTTTTATGTTTCTGTCCCTTCTTCTCCCTCTCTTATTTCTGCCTCGATGTCTCTCCATTTATTTCTCACACACGCATATACCTTTCTGTTTCCGCCCTTTCTCTTTCCGTCTGTCGCTTCATCTATCTTTCTCTCACACGTACACCTTTCCATGTCTCTCTATATCACATTCTTTCCCTTCTGTCTCCCCCTCACTCTGTCTTTTTCTCCTACATACCTACAGCTCTCTCTTTCTGTCTGTATGTCTGTATGTCTGTCTCTCCTCCTCTCTCTCACTATCTTTCCTCAGTGTCTGTCCATCTCTCTCACACATACATATACCTTTCTGTGTATGTTCTTTCCCCTTTTTCTCTCTCTCTCTCTCCTTCTTTCTCTCTCTCTTTCATATTTCAATCTGTGTGCATGTGCGTAGGTTTCAGTGTCTGTAAATAGTCTGGTTGTGTACAGAAATATGTATACAGTAGGTATATCAGATTCCACATGAGGCATGTGGTTGAAGTCTATTAAAGTGAAAATTCTCCGACTTGTTTTCAGAAGGAGACTCTTTCGTCCCGTAGGTTCTTTTCCTTTTTCTTTCACTGTAAATCTATATGCATATATGTATAATATATATGTGAAATAAATATTTAACTATGTAACAAGTTTCCAGGTGTTTCATGGTATATTTGTGTGAGAAACAGATCGTCAGTGACCAAACAAACATATGTACAAATACACAACAATCTTTATTTTAAAAAAGTCCAAATAAATTATTCCAAACAAAAAAATATATAAAATAAACTAGCAGATCCACTCAGTAGAAAATAGGAACGTATTTACATTGTATAATGGAACTAATTAAATTAAGCAAATATTGGTCAAAACAGTCATACAACATTGGCCCCAAAAATGAATACTTGTTGGTAGGCATAACACACATGCAAAAAAAAAAAAGCAAAAAAAATTGAGGAAAGGACAACACATCAGTCTAGACTAGCTAGCTCGGACATCTTCCAAAAACAACAAAACAACTGGAAATATTTTGTGATGGACCACTAAATACAATTGGAAATTCATGGATTTGTTTGGGTTGTCATGCTTCTAGTGTAGCAGGTAGTGCTGTATTTATAGGCTTTCTGGAACTGGATGTTAGAGTGGTATTGTTTTTTCATCACTCCTTCACCCCTTTACTTCGTAATGTCCACTGAGTAAGCGACCTGTGCTCCATCTGTGCCGGTGATGCTGTCGACGATAGATGTCAGAGATCTCAGATTGGCTTGCTCTGAACAATCGTCATTTAGCAGATCTGTGGGAACAAATCAGGAGGTGAGATCGTCTTTTCTTATTCTTGTTAACCTGTGAATTCGTTAGTGTTAAGATGAAATGATAGATTTGATGTATGTTCATTTAGTTTAGTGAGCCTTTACCTTCATGGGTGGAGCTGTAAGCTGGGGTGCAGTTGTCTGATGCGGTGCTCCACTCCGGGCTGCTACAGCATGTGCTGCCTGAACCCTGCTCGCTGGAGGACGACACCTGTTACACACACATATGCACAAATCAGTCACAACACTGACCCAGTCACACAGAACTGACACAACAAGTTTGTTTTTTTTTAGGTGTGACCAAGAGCAATTATGTATGAAAACTGTAAAGTTTTCTAATGTAAGTAAGTGAACAAATCGTGGTTTTACAACCATGTAACAATTATTTTGGTTACAATCTGGTGTCCTCCACATGCTATATAGTCTACTATAATGTAATCTGCAGCTATGAGCAAGTCTTCTTTCAGTTGACCAGTCTACAAGCTGCCTTAGACCTTTTACAATCTGGTGTCCTTCGCATGCTATATTCTTTTGCCCAGAATATACTTTCGTATTGGATGCAACTTACCCTCTGAGTAACTGAGGCCCTGTAATGCAGGCCAGCCTGCTCATGGTCCTGCTGATTGAGTGAACTGACAAGTGCCTGTAGTCGCTCTATGTACTGGATAGCACTTCTGAGGATCTCCACCTTCGGAAGTCTTTGGTTGGGGTTGGTCAGTGTGCTACGCTTGAGCGCCTCGAATGCCTCATTCACCTTCTTTAGCCTGCGCTTCTCACGCAGTGTGGCCGCCCGACGCCGGTCCATGCTCACCGATTTGCGCTTACACACTTTGCAGGCCCATGGCAGGCACTGACCCGGGCAGTGCTCTTGCTCCTGGTTGGGTGAGAGCGACAAAGAGAGTGTCGAGGATGGAGACGGCTTGTCTTCCAGTCCTACCGTGCCAGAAAGGAGCCTTCCATCCCCACACAGCCCCACCATGGAGCTCCGGTCCTGGTATCCTCCTTGATCAAATCCCCCTGTAAGCCTGGAAGTCTGGAAGAAGTTCTCACCGCTTTCGTAAAAGCGCTGCTCGGGGAAGAAGTATGGGTTGGTCTCGAAAAGCTCCATCTAGGCTGACTTAAGGCTGGAGAAGTGTGCACTCCACTGACTTGCTGACTTCTTTCCTCACTTGCTCTTTCACGTAGTAGGTCCTGCGTGGTGTGTGTGTGTGCAGTGCACGTGTGTATCCCTGAGCTCGTGCCGAACAAGATCTGTGGGCGACAACTGCTCCACACCAACTGCAGGGGTGGCATTTAAACCCTCTGCCTGGTGTTAGATCACTAGGTTAAATATAGCCAGAGCCCTGAGAAACCCGACCCCATGTTAAGCTGTTGCCACACATCTAAACTTTGCATCTCTGTCCGTTGCCCCCCGAGTCTCTATGGGATGTTTTTGGGGTTCGTTTTTGTTTAAGGAACTGTGGCAGGGCACTGCTGAAAGTCTGTGAAACATGATCTTGGTGCCAAGGAAATCTAACAAATCACCGGAGATTTGAACAAGCAATTTAAAGTGACTACTTTAATTAGCCAACGTCTCCGAATACGTTCTGCTCAAGTTTCATAGGATCTGAAATATGATTCATATCAATGCTTTTATATGCTCTGTTGGTTATTCTTATGAAGTTAACTAATAATTGCATCTCAAATCTTTCAAAAGGTGCCACATAGTATGCTCCCTAAAGGGTTCATTGGGTTGCCTCTCTGTAGAAACTCTCAAAGGATTTACACAGTGTGTGTTTTAATACAGGTTCCAAGCAGAACCCTATTAAACCCAGCCAAAGAACTACTGCGGACCAGTGTCCATCCTGAGAGAGAAAATAATAAACACCTCAGTCACACATATCTAGATTATTTCAACTAGTCTTTTCAGTGCATCTTAGTACTGGTACTATACAATGAGTCAGCCCTTTAGTGTCCCTGACCGCATTTAATGGGTTAGTATCTCCACAGGCTGGAAATCCCTGTGTATTTATGGTCTCATAGCCTAAATACTAATTCTGTCAAGCTTTCTTTTGGCCTTAATGAAGCACGCTGGATTATTTATGGTCACTGATGCAGCGGCAGCTATGTGACACACTTGCAATACATGTCGAAGGGGCTTTTTGCACAAATAAGCTTTGTCATTGCTTATATACTATCTGTCCTGTGTCTTGATGCAGTGTTTGGTAAGGTTGTGTGGATGTTTAAATTTTTAACCTAAGAACTGGTTTGACTTTTAATATATGACTTTTTAAGCCCCCTGTTCCTCTTACTCTTTAAAATAGTAAGTTCACATAATAGGATTATTAACTATTCTTATATGTATATTATCAGTTCCAGTCCACTAATTTAATTGGTCAAGTGGCTTTCAAGAGGGATATTTTAACTGTTCAGATCACTCCAGTCATCTGGATTCACCACATACAAGTCGTAACAGTTAGTACAGTAGTATTAGAGACATCATTAGCAGACATGACTTAAAAATTACTTATGTTGACTTAAAGTATGGAGTTGCATCTGATGAAAGTTAAAGGGAGGAAGGGAATTTCAGTGAAATCACTTTTGACTGTTGAATAAGCAACACTGGAGTCGCAATTGTGTGGTAATATCATGTAACCACATAACATATGTATACCATTGTGTTATATTGGCATGGCTGTGATTTGGCTGTAGTATAATTCCAGTCTTGTGATTGTGTGATATTGCTTATGTAATGTGCTAATTATGATTAAACTTTTACGTCTGTTACAAACAATTAGGCAAAGTACATATATTCTGCATACAGTATACTCAGAATTTTATAAATGAAGTTTTAAAAAATGATATTATACTATGACATTAACATTACAAGTTTTTATGAGCCAATTAATTCATTTCGACTGAAACACAGTTTCATAGTTTCTTTAACTTTTATAAGCATGTGTGTACATTATCAGATTAGCATAGCTGATAGTTATTAGACTTTTATTAAAGTTGTTATTAGAGGGTTCCTTATAGAACATAATTTTGAAATATTATAAAGAAGGTTCATTTAAACAAATACATTTAAATAAATTTGTTAATAGTAAGAAAGGTAATTGTTGTATATTTTACATTCATTACATGTAACATGATTTTGTTCGTTCAGTCAGTATAGCTTATGAAAAACAGAAATGCTGTATGTCCAATTATTAGGATATTTCATTGAGTAACACAACAACACACAACCAGAATCATGGGGAAGACTGCTGACTTGACAGTTGTCCAGAAGATGATCATTGACACCCTCTACATGAAGGGTAAGCTACAGAAGGACATAGCTGACAAGGCTGGCTGTTTGCAGTGTGCTGTATTAAAGCATATTATTGAAGCAGCCTTGAGAGGATTGTGAAGTAAAGTTGATTCAAGAACCTGGAAGAGTTTTACAAGGCGTGAACTGAGGCACAAGGAGTCACAAGGAATGGCTGGTGCATTAAGAGCCACCACACACAGACGTCTCCAGGAAAGAGGTTACAACTTCTACATTCATAATATTAAGAACCAGAGAAAGGAGAACAGAGAAAAAGTCTGGATTGGTCTTTTCAGATGAAAGTAAATTTTGCATTTCTTTTGGAAATCAAGGTCTGGAGAAAAAGTGGATACATACAGAATCAAAGGTGTCTGAGGTCCAGGGTACAGTTTCTGTAGTCCATGGTGGTTTGGGGTGTTATATTACCTGCTGGTGGAGGTTCATTGTGTTTTATCAAGTCTAAAGTCAACACAGCCTTGTACCTGGTCATTTTAGAGCATGTCATGTTTCCATCTGCTGAAAAACTTTATGGAGATGCCAAATGGTTTACTACTGATGTTACCATAGCAAAGCCACTATCAAAGCAACCTGGACTTCAATATCTCAGCAGTGCCACAAGCTGATTTCCTTCATGCCATGATGCATTGGTGCAATAGCTGGTGGTAAAGAAGCGTCAACTAAGTATAAATATACCACATCATTTACCTGTAGTGTACAAAACGTTCATATCTAAATAAGTTAGAGGGTGAGGTTTTTATAAAGTAGTGCCTCATGTTCTATTCACTATTTAACAATGGCAAGACCACTGACCTCTATAAATGTTTTACAGAAATATGACATTTATGAACTCTATCTTATTCTACTCTGTATATCTTCAGCTCCATGGACAGTAATATTTCAGTAATAATTCCTTTCATTCTTTTATGTCAGCAGGTGTGTGTGCACAAGTCTTACAGCAAAGAATATACTGAGAGAATGTAATGGTAAAAAAAAAACATAGCCTCTGTACCAGAATAAAAAAAAAGGTTTGACTAAAGAGTTTTAAATAAATAAAATAACATTTTAACTGAAGAAAAGTTTTGACCTCAGAAACGAAGAGCCACGCAACACCTTCATGCCCATCACGTGGGTACCACTTGCCCTCTTGTTGCCGTAGCCCAAGCTTTTAGGCCTGGCAGGATTAACAGGCTGTGCAGTTGAGTTAAAATGTGTCAGGTTAGAATGTGATGGATGGCCACTGATGGCTGAAGGAGCACAAAGGGCCCTCTGTGGCTCTCTGGGCTGGAGGGAGCACTGTGTCTGTATCACTCACTCAGGGCCTCCCTTTAACCCTATTGTCAGCATAAGCAGGGTGGCAGCCGCACGCACCCAAACACACACACACACACACACACACACACACATGCACACACACTAGTATTTCTATCTTTGTGAGGCTCTTCCACTGATATTATATTACTGTACCTAAGTAATTTTTTAAAAAATAAAAGTTATAATAAAATGAGCCATTTTAATGCATATCCCTGTCATTGTGGACTTTTGGTCCTCATAAGGGGGTTAAATATGTGCCCATAGGCTAACATACACACACCCCACATACACACACATACACACACCCCAAGGACTCCACTTAAAACAGAAAGTACTTCTTCAGCATTTTGAAGAGGTTGTCCGACTGCTGGAGCAAAGTCACCTTACTCAGTTATTTTGTATGTTTACTTTCCTGAGTGTTACATTTCACAAATATAGTCAGAAAAAAAAGGAAAGTCCTGAACTTGTGGCTTCTTTTGTCTTTTTTTGGGTTTTGTTTAAAACCCTTCAATAGAAGTTTCCCTATTCGACACAGTACTCAGGAAAACCACTTAAAAAAAATCCTAGAACGTAGAAGCCTACTGGACATGACACTATAGTAGTCCCGGTTTCCCAGTCACAGCCTAATTGTGGGGGTCAGCAACTAAACTATTTGGCATGGCATACGCAAAAGGACTGTCAGGAACAACAAATATAAAATTCCTGGCAGTACACACCATAAAACCGGTTCCTTCTTTCACCTACCAGATCCTGCTAACCATAATTCAAGATTCAAGTTTTATTTGTCACATGCATAGTCATACATAGTACAACATGCAGTGAAATGACATTTGACCGTCGTCCACAGAATGTAAACTAGGTAACGAAGTAACAGTAAGAAAGAGATAAAGTAAAATTAAAATTAAATCCATGTCCATTAAAATTATCCATGTCTTTCTTATGTTTCTTTATATTCTTGTTTCTGTATGAAACAGCGTGTAGTGTAGTGTGGTACAGCGGTAACATCATTGGCTCCCATGTGAAAGACCTGGGTCGATTCCTGGTCTGTCCTACACCAATAAGGGTCCTTGGCCAAGGCCCCTAACACTACGTTGGCCTACCTGTAATACCAGTAACCTTGTAAGTCACTCTGGATAAGAGCGTCTGCCAAATGCTGTAAATGTAAATGTAACATGTCGTGATAGACCTCTTTTGTGTGTTTTTTTATTTTCAGGCCAATTTGTTTTTTTTCTCCAGGTGAGTGAAAAGGAGCGAGCAGGTCATGTACCACATCACTTACATCCACCAAACAACTGATAGAAAGTGATGAATATTGTGTAATGTGAAAGGGTCAGTGATTATGAGCTTTTGAAAGTCATGTAATGGGATTACATGAGTTTAATACAATGTTAGTTTAACAGTGTATTAAAAAAGTAGGGATTGCTCTTAGGGATTAGGGATTAGGGAGAGTAGGTTGGGGAGCCGGGATTAATATTAAAAGAAATGAAATTCTCAATTTTAACTTAACGTTATTAAGTTGATCATATATATGGTTCCCTTTCATATTGGTAGTGCAGCATCATTACTATGCTACAATTGTAACATATCTTAATTCTCACTATATCTCAATTGTCATTATTTGAACTAATTCATGTCAATGTCATCCCTGTCATCTGAAGATAAACTTACATAACACTTATGCACCCTCTTCAGGTCATGCATTAATTCAACATGGAGGCCTTACTCACTCCTCAAATGGACAGCTGATGAGAGCCTGTTAGATGGGGTCTTGGGTGTGAGGCGATGTTCATTGCCTCTGTGAAACAGTGCTCTGCTTCTTCCTCAGTGACAAGCAGCAGCACATTGTGTGACAGCTGGTGCAGGGAGGAGGGGACCATTCGGCCTGTTGTAAAGAAATGCCCAGAACGTGGCCGCATTAGCCACGGAATGTGCGCTCTCCTCTCATGCTTGGCTCTCGAGCCGGTAGAAGAAAAAAAAGATTAGGGCTTTCATTATTGCTTCAGTGAGAGAAGTGACTGTAGTGACTGCAACAGATGCTTGGAAGGGTTACGGATGGCCTGCTGCTGGTTCCCTGTGTTTTTTTTTTTTTTTTGGTTGGGTCCTTCGTTTTAAGCTCTTCTCTGCTTCGGCTACTTGCATAACTATGTTATGACATGCACAAACTGGCTTGTTGCACTGATATATAATGGAGGAAAAATGCAGTATATAAAGGAAAGTAACTCAACCGGACCAGGTCTTTTTAACCAAGAAACAGTGGCGAGTTTTTCCTTAACCAGCTGATAATTTACTTATTAATATGCTTCGTTCATTCATTCACAGCTTTATCCTGGCCATGGTTGCAGCCCTGATATATATATATATATAGCAATATAGGTCAGTGTAGTGTTGTGGATAGTAGCCTGTGAGTGTAGTCAGGGGTTCAGTAAGGTGATAGACAGTGGGAAGAAGCTGTTCCTAAGCTGAGTGGTCTGGTATGGGCAAGAGGTTATACAGTGTGTGGCTTGGGTGAAAAGGGTCCCTGATTATGCTGCATGTTCTACACACACAACACCAGTGGTGAAGGTCACTAATGGCTATAGTGTGCTAAGCGGTCTTAAGCTCTGACAAGCAGAAATATAAATTAATGACAATACACAAATAACAAATGGAATAAAAACTATAGATATAGTGCAAATAATGTAAAAACTGTACAGTGTGCAATATGCTACTGGTGTGCCATGTGTATAAACCCATGACGAGAAGGAGTTTCCTCTCTACCTCCTGAAATGAGTCACTATATGAAGATTTTGCACGGGGCAGGAATTACTTCCTATAGTGGCACTTATTGCACAAGAGTAAGTGAAGCCTCTGGCTACACACACTCCTCGGTCTGTTCAGTGGATTGTGTAAGAGGTGCGTTGTCAGTGAGTCAGTCATTCATTTTCTTATCAGCTTAGTCCAGCAGGGTCCCGGTTTATCCGGAGCCGACCTGTAAGCATTGAGCACAAGGCAGGAATACCCCCTGGACAGGGCGCCAATCCATCGCATGGTATTACATACACAGGGTAACACACACCCATTTACTTACACACTTGCAGCTATGGGGAATTTAGAGTATCCAATTAGCCTTCCATGTGTGTTTTTCAGGAGGTGGGAGGAAACCAGAGTAACCGGTGAAAACCCACACAGACACGGGGAGAACACACCAAACTCCTCACAGACAGATACCAGAGGGAGGCTCAAACCCACAGCCCCAGATTCCTGGAGCTGTGTAACAGGGGTGTGTTGTGTTTTCCATTATTTTGATCAGTGTGTGCAGCATTAATGATAAATTATTTATACAGTTTAGAGTAGCCAGCCCATAGGCATGTTTTGGGAGGTTGAAGAAAACTGGAGCACCAAAAAGATTCCCATATGGACACATCTGGTGCTGCGAGGCAGCAAAGTGTGTCATTGTGCCACCCACTTTTTAAATATGTTGTAGATCACTGAAAGATGAGTTCATGCAACAGGGGTTAGATTGTAGATTTGTAACTTTCTGTTACAGAGAGTGCTTGCAATACTCCACCAGTTTACTGTTATCTCAACACTGTTTAGTTTCTCAATATATTAACAATCAGTCTTTGTTTGTGGATGTGGAATTATTATTTATTGTCTTTTCTCATTTGCTCTCACATTTTTTAATTCAATGTTAACAATACCAACTCACTTGCTGTTCAAACCCTAATGGTAAAGTCTTTACCTGTCGGTATGAATCCTGTCTGCCAGCAGGGTGATGCAACCTGTGAATAAGCATTCTAAAGCTGTGCTAATGTTAATCTGCCACTTTGCATTCTGGTCTGTCAGCACTGCACCACTAATGACTCTTTGGCCATCTCCTGCAATATGGTTTGCATAGACCTACCACTTGGGTCCTCAGGCTTGACTGACGTCCGATTCAATGATTTTACTACAGTGGTATGTGTAGCTATGTAGCGTTTATGGATAATATCATAATCAATTATGATATGATAAACATATAAGCCAATATCTTAACACTGGAGAAGCAGTAGAAAAAATATAAAAATAATTTGTTATACAAACTATATATTTGTTATACATACATGCATTTATATGCTTACAACTATCTGATTAGCTTCATTGTTACTTTTTTATTATTCGTTCTAGGCTTTTCAATGAATAACTGGAACATGACAATACAAATTTCTCAGATTTTTATTTTTTTTAACCATATATTAATACTGTACAATATCATATCAATGTTTTTTTTTTTATGCCGGTATACTATCAGACTCCTATTTTAAATTTTCCCATTTTTACATTAACCAGCGGCATCAATATTTATAAGGTCCTCTGAGAAGGTTTCAGAAGTCTTCAGAAGTCTGAAAACTGTACATTGTCCCACAATACAGAAAGTTGCTGGGTCTTTTTTATTAGTTAATAATCCCCTACAACAAACAGAATGGAAGGCATGTGCACATGCAGCTGTCTGTGTCTTAGTGCAAGTGGTGTCATGTTAAGTCACAGGAATGACCGTGTGCCCTGCCTGCCTCACCCGACACTGGCATTCTCTTCACTGTTAATAAAAATTCAAGCCACCGCAAACAAACTGGACATTTTTTTACAGCTGAATATGAACAACTATGAAAATAAATTCGGATTAAACCAGTGAGCAAGCTGGGATGGCAGGCAAAATGTGAGATCTAGACCAAGAAAACAACCAAACAACCAAACAACAACTACCCAACAATAATTAACCAAACCATTAACTAACCAATCCACCAACAAACCAAGCACCTGTCCATCCACTCATCTATCTAAAGTGATGAAAGTTGCACATTTATGCAGTAGGTCACTATGGCCTCTCATTTGTGGAGACTGTACTTAGTGTCAACAACCCATACTTATACCAGTATGGCCGTAATGGCTTACATCCATGTGGACAGATCATTAAAGGGACCCTTAACATTGTGAAGTCCAGCACTAAAGGAACAGCTGACATGCCTCACTAATCTCTATTAGCTTTTGAAAAAAAAAAAAGAAAATATGCCTAATTTCATGCAACCGTGTGCATGTATAAGACCACCAATTGTCAATCTCTTATTGCTGGACTTTACAATGTCAAGGGTCCCTTTAACGATTTGTCCACACAGGCCATATCAACACACTATGTTTAAGTGTAATGTGAAGATTGCAACATTCAAGCTGGTTAGATGGTTGCGTGGTTTGTTGGTGCTTTGGTTAGTTAGTGTTTTTTTTCTTTTTGTATAGATGTCACCCTTTGCCTGCCACCCCAGTGTTGCACGCTGGTTTCATTTAAATTGTTTTCATGGTTGTTTCTATTCAGTTGCATATCATGAACTACCCAGTGCTTGTGCCATATTGTTGCTTTGTTTTATGCATTCAAAGCCATGAATAGCTTTATGAATCATGGAAATTGTTATGTAGCTAAGTATAGCGTATGGAATTTCCCATGAACATTTCGAAAGACATGTCACCATCTTGATCTGGGACTTTTCTCATTCCTAGCAGTTACTCAATACTAAGTTGGACATATTTTGAGTAACTATAATAATACATTCGTACTATCTGGGACTTTAGCTCATATTCCTGAGCATGGCATTTATTTTACAGTAAGGGCGAGGCAAAAAGGGCGGCATTCAATTGTTTTACGGAAACTATGGCCTGAACAATGTTCAAGTCCAAATTCCGGTTGGGATGCTGGCAAAAGCTAAACCCCCTCCTAGGCTTTAGCAGCAGAACAAAAATACAACCTACAAGCTTCTCTCCTGGTCTCTTCTGTGTTTATATGTGGCCTGGACTTCATTGACCTTCTCCCATGTCAGCAGGGAGACAAATTTAGTCCTCCAGTTTCCGGAGAGACCAAATAGCCTGACAACAGTAAAAGCGGGGTGACAATATTCACACATTTTGAGATATGGATACTCATATTTCAGCTCAGGTCCTCCAGGAATACCAAACTAAGAATCTAACATGTAAAGACAGGATCATCTTGCAAAAGTTGATATTTCGTCCGCAAAGAAGTATTGGCTGTAAGGTTGTGGAGAGAGTGGTATGTGGCTGGCGTTCTGGGAGTGCCAGGGTAGCATAGAATGGCAATCATGTTGTAGCTGTAATGACATGTCTGTTCATACCAGCAATGTGGCGTCTGCTACGTCACCACTGGCCTACAAATCTTTTTCCACCCTCTCCTGGATCACTGAGTTTTAAATAACCAGCTATGCTGTACACGAGGAATCTACATACTGTAACACCAATGCAACACTTACAGTCCTATAAGTATCATTCAAAACTAATGTTCATCTCAGTTTAGACGGAATTGTCAAGGGTCAGGTAATAACCCAGACATAAAAAATACAAAAAATTGTTCTGACATGTAAACAGTAATCAGTACTTGCGAGATATTCCTGCATGTTGCTGTAGATGTTTGGCAGCTTCCGGGTTATGTGTTAATTTTTAAGGACCATCCTGTTCTTGGTAATGTCACTGTGGTGCCCCATTTTCTCCACTTGATGATTTTGCCCTCATGGTGCATATAAAGGCTTGAAAACTCCTTTTGTACCTTCCTGTTTGTGTCCTGATTAATATCTTTGCTGACATACATGTTTTGTAAGTTCCTTGTAAAACCATAGCAGTCAGATTAAAGATATACATCAGACTCACTTCATCGAAGGTATAGTAATTACTTGCGAACAAAAGTTTGGATGCAGTTGGATCATTCTGAGCACTTATAATGCCCCATTATAAAAGTGTCTTTAGTTTAATTCCCATCTGGGTGGAGTTTCCATGTTCTCCCCGTGTCCACGTGGGTTTCCCCCAGAGACTTCGGTTTCCTCCCACAGTTCAAAAACGTGGTGATTAGGTACTCTATATTGGCTACTCTGAATTAACCTAGTGTACGAATGAATGAATGTATGTATGTGTTTATAAACATATAAAAAATAAGCCCAAATATGGATTGGCCGATGCAGTCCTCCAGCTGGACAGTCGCTTCTGGTTGAGAATACGCGGTGTGTGATTGGCTGCTGTTTCTCTGCCATGTGTGTTGGTTGGGCGTTGATTGTAATTGGTTGGGGGCAGCTGTGGCCTAGCGGTTAGGGAACCGGTCTTGTGGGTTCGATCCCCACCCAGGGCAAGACACGACTGAGGTGTCCTTGAGCAAGGCACCTAACTCCCCTAACTGCTCCCCGGACGCCGTGGTTTGGGGCTGCCCCCTGCTCCTGGCAAGTGTGTTCACTGCCACCTAGTGTTCACTGGTGTGTGTGTTTCACTGCCATGGATGGGTTAAATGCGGAGGTCACATTCCTTCTGTGTGCAAACACAGTAAGGCAGAATAGTTCACTTTCATTCATTCATTTCATTGTAAAGCCTCCTTGGGTTTCTTGAAAGGCGCTATGTAAATGTAACTATATACAATTAATTGGTGTGAGTACTTGTCAGTACTTGTCAGATCTGCTTAAGTATGCTTTTGATATACTTATGTTTTATTCTTAATGACCAGAATCATTGAACACAAGATTGTACACAATCACACAACTGTATAATGAAACAGAGACTGAATTTAACTACATTTTTCTTCCCCATTCTGTCTGTCAGGTTTAGGTGGTTATGTTAAATATTACTTTATCTGTATTGTTACCTAGGCTAGCATGTGTGCTAGCAACTTTTCTTTCTGACCAATTATTGCAGCTGCTCTCTCATTTTTACGATTTTATTAATAAACTCTTTGGTCAAATACAAGAATTGGGAGATTTTTCAGTACATGGGCCACAGAAGCAGCAGTGTTTTGGCAGTAATGCGAGGTGGGCTGGAGAGTAAGAGTTTGCTACCATAGTTGGAGAACGGTGGGCAGGTGGCTGAGCAGGGCCTGTCGTGAGGAAGAGCCGAGAGGACAGCTGCTCCTGTCAAACAATGACTTATTCTTCACCACTGTTCACCGCTCAGCACTGTACCACACAACCTACTCACATATATACTGTAGCAGGTCATTTATGTGTGTGCGCGTGTGTGTGTGTGTACGTATGTGTGTGTGTATGTATGTGTGTCAACCTGTGTATCAAACAATATCTAATGCCAGACGTCATTACACATGCATATATATGTATATAGCTTACTGGTTGTTCTACCTTAACCTAAATAGTGACAGTTAAGATGACTGGGTCAGATTATCTCCAGGTCTTGTTGGATGTTTCCGGTATGAAGTTGTTAAAACCTTCCAAAAGAGCCCCAAAGGAAGACAACCAATGAACTGTCAACAGGGTCACTGACACCGAAGGATCTGTAGGTAATGTTTTGGTGCCCGATACCTTTAGAGGTTTTGTGGAGGCCATGGCTCAAAGGGTCAGAAGTGTTCTGGGAGCTGTTAAGGCAGGCGGTATTAATGTTATAGCTGATTGGCGTAAATGTAAATAGTGTCCTGTTTCACTCCTCCAACCTGCAATGTCAAAAAGAAAGGGATTGTGCTGGAGATTAGCTCCACACTAACACCACTAGGAGGATGTCATCATGGTGCAACAGGGGCAAATGCACAATGACACCCAGGCGCCAGGAGTACAGACCTTCTGGAGCTGTACTAGCGCTTACAGTAATCTTTCTCTGAACTTCCTATTTGTGCTACTCTGACTACTTGTGCTCTCGGTATGAAGTTTAGCATGTCCTTCCTGTGTTTTCCTGGTATTCCTGTTGGCTTTGATTTTTTTACCACCTCACCAAAACATCCTGTGTCACTTCTCCAACCTACAATGTCAAAAGAAAAGGGGCTCATAGTCTTGAAAGGTGCTGGGAGATTAGCTCCACTGCAGTTTTCTAACACCTCTCCAAACATCCCTAGAGGATTCGCCTGTGTGTGAATATATGTCTATGTGTGTGTGCCCTGATGAACTGGTGTCACATTCAGGGTCTTACAGTCTTACATTGCACCCTCCGCATTTGACCCACCTGTGCAGTGAAACACACACATACACACTGACAACCGGGTTAAGAAACCTGCATTCGGACCAGAAGGTCCCTGGTTCGAGCTCCACGACCACAGCCGCCAAAGGGACACTGTGGAAAAAGGGGACGTCTACCACTCTGGGCATGTGTGCTTACTGCCCTCTAGTGTTTACTTGTGTGTATGTGTGTGTAATTACACTGACGGGTTAAACGTGGAGGTGAATTCCACAACAGAGTCAAAACAGTTCTCACTTTCACTAGTGAACACTAGGGGGCAGTAAGCACACATGCCCCGAGCGTTAGACAGCCATAATCCGCAGCACCGTGGGAGCATTAAGGGGTACAGTGACTTACTCGAGGACAGTCAAGTCTTGTAGGTTGCGGGGTTTGAACCAGGGACTGTCTAGGCTCAAGGGGGTTGCAACAATTTATCCACTTTATTTGGCGATATTTACCTCAGTGTATATATGTTTAAACAGAGCCTAGTTGATTTGTGTTGTAAGTCAAAATGGCTCCTATACTGTCTCCAGTCAATGGACAAAATGGCACGTATATAGTGGTGTGCTGCTTTGCTTCATGTGCTGTGCTGGCCTTTGCTCCAGGCCACCAGAGGGCGCTACAGAGCGCGCCGTGTTTCTT
>JAOVVF010000001.1:10229054-10249358 GCA_028565595.1 Duopalatinus emarginatus
TACTCTTTTATAACCCCTTGATGGCAACAAATGCATGTAAATGTAAAAGCCCAGCATTCTTCGGAATGTAAAAACTTTGCGCTTTGGTAGCTGTTTCATAGAAATAGGCATGTATGTTCAATAAAGAAATTGTAAACTGTATGTACATTCAGTACTCGGTTAGTGCTCCTTTACCGTGAATTACTGCATCAGTGCAACATGCCATAGAGGCACTGTTTACTATTTCTGTATAAAAACATATGAAATTCCTCTTTTTATGAAATAACTACCAAATTACAAGTTTTTACAAAAAGTTTTTATGTACAAAAAGTCATTTTCAAAGAAAAATTTCTTGAAATTTTTATAGACACGTGTAATATGTTATTCATCTATTGTTTTAATAAGTGAATTATGTATAAAAAAAAATTAAACTCATTTAGTTAATAGATTTATCTCTATTGTAATTTAACAATTACATAATCTAAAACATTTTTTATTAAGCTCTGTAGTTTGTTCAGGTACAAATAAAGAAGTAAGCAGTCTAAAACTTGGCCAGATCATTTACAGTATTACGGAGTAAAGATGCACATTTTCCAATTGTGTAACTATGTAAAGTTAGTCATATAACACAACCTAAATGCCAGTGCTGCTCAGACATGTTTTAAATCCAAGGGTGAAATTTTACTCAGGCTGTGTGCGTGTGCGTGTGTGTGTGTGTAAGGCGTCTGGAAGCAAATCATTGCCATAATAAATGGAAATATATTAGCAACTCCCTCAGCATCCCTTTCTCCTTGCTGTCTGGCCTTCTTTTTTCCCTAGTGACTCATAGTTGCTGAGTTGGTCCGACTCTAAGGCAAGCAGTGATAAAAGATCAGATAATTTATGTATTGAGACAAACAAGCACCATACATAAAATTAAACCTTATCATGCCTGCCTGTTAGGGTATAAACCGTTTGCTCTTTAACTTACTAATGCATACTTAATGATGCTGGCTATCCAGTATCACAGGGTTTCAGTGAAGTAGAAAACCCAAAGAAAGACAGAAACAGTTAGGATTATTATCATCTTTTGTTTTTGTAGCCAAGCAATTAATGCTCCATCCACCTGACCTTATAATTATATACAGAATACTGAGTAATGTACTGCATTTTTATAAGTTTGAACAGATGTGTATCAATGAAAGACTGCTATGCCACAAAAATTAGATCCGTCTGGACGAATCTGAATGTCTAAATACCTAAATGTGTAAATGCACTTGTGGTTATAATCAGTCATTTATTCAGGGATTACTGAGCGTATCTGCTATACAGTATACAGTAAGATATAGTATTTTAAATGTCCTCCTTTGATGAACCATGTCAACAGATCTGTCTTGTGTCCTTTAAAAAAAAATTAATTTGTTAAGGAAAATATAATTGTCTACCTACCCAAAAATTATATATTTGATTTGACCTAGCTAACATATACAACTCCATGCTCCTGCAGATGTTTGTCGATATCTGTTGGCCACTAGCCTTTTGTTTTCACTCTGTAGTTTGCTTGGCAGGCAGCATTAAGTAGAGTTGGTCAGACGTGGTGGCCGTCTGGTCAACATGGAACTGGACTGAGTTGTGACAGACAGAGAGAAGGTCCCTGTGCAAACTGCTGTCAATCATGGACAATCGCCCATGACCCACTGCACACTGTCCTAATGAAGCAGAGGTGCATGTTCTGTAGCTCTCTTATTTATCAGTCCTCAGTGTGTTACGTTTATGCAGAATGCAGCAACTTTATACATATCTATCTATCTAAGCGTCAAGCATTGGATTTGTGACTTTTTGCCCTTTTGCTAATGGGTAGTGTCAAATTAGCAGATTTCCTGCAGCATGCAAATTAGTATATTTTTAAGGTTTGATGTAGATACTGTAAACCATTTTTGTGTGGGTGAGCTCAAATGATTCTTGCAAACCTCTCCATGGCAACATTTCAGATTTTGTGAGGTTTATTTTGTGATCTTATCCACAAAATGGTCAGTCAGAAAAGAATGAAATAATAAGAACACAACAATAACAACAAGCTGCTGTCTGTAGCTTAATGGTTCTGATAAGTATTGATATAATGTAATTTTCATGATCTACTTCTACTATGACTACTTGATTTCTACTTCTTCTGTCTTATTAATCCTGTCATGAATGTAACACTAGATATGCTTAAAAAGCGTAAAGTTTTACTAATTTCTTCTTTACTCTTAATATTCATTTCAGTAAAATTGTGTTGTAACCAATTATAGTAGAATTTTTGGCATGAGAATAACATCTTGCAGATAAAGCTGTTTTAGGTGTGCCCAAACATGAACCACATTCTCCCAGCTTTAGTGGTGTCCTCATAATCGTCTGTAAAAATACTAATAATTCTGTCGTTTTCCCCTCTCCGTAGCTTCCGTTAACAAGCAGAGTGAATTCTGATCAGCCTAAAAGATGCACAAATTTTGATCCAGCAGAGCAGGATAAAGAACTCCAAAGGAGAGAAAGGTAAGTTTCAAAACATTTTATATTTTAAACCCTTTAACTGTCCACTCGTTTGACTAATATACTTCACCATGTTTGGACTGCACATTAAAAGATTTTCGTGGATTTTCGTGTTGTGGTGTGAAGACTTTGCTAGATGGCATGCAATTAAGAAATCGGTTGGCTACAGAACGTTTCTGTTTCTGTTTTTAATTGTTCTCAGTATCCTAAATGACTGTTACTGCGTCTGCCTGATTGAGTAGTAGTGTCCATGCAACACAATTCGGATACAGCTAGCTCACTAACTCTAGCTAATTAAAAATTTAGTATAGCCATAACTGATCATTTCCGCATTTCTGAGTGTTTACTCTGTGTAGTTCGTAATCTAGTCGTGTGTATTTGTTTGGTTTTACCGCTTATTAAAAATAGTTTAGCATGTTCTGGATAATATTAGCACATTAGCTAAAATAAAACACCAAACTCCAGCAAGAAAAAGGCTACAACCCAATCAAGCTATAAAAACTGTAATATCTGAGCCTGAGTCTCCTGTCAGTCACCGTGTACCTAGACTTCTTTTATGTTATTGTTGCTGATGACGACAGTATCGCTAATAAAATGCTGCCTGTTCATTACTGTTACAGAATTATCAAATATGTAGCGGTCTAATGGTACACAGAACTACCTGCCAGTAGTATGACTGTTAAACATGGGATTGTGGCTTTTGTTTATTCATTTTATTTGAATCACTTTCAACAAAATTGCTCTCGTGTGTAATTACAAATCCTGGGTGACCATATACTGCAAAAAAAGTTTGATAAAATGTAATGAGCTGCATTTTATGCATGACCATAAACATGTTATTTCCATAATATACACTTATATGGTCCAAAGTATGTGGACACTTGGTCATCACACCCATATGCGTGTCCTGAATATCTTGTTCTAAACATATTGAGAGAGATAGTCCCCTTGTTGCTACTATAACAGATTTTGAAATGAAGCTATTTTACCGTATTTTCAGACATAGCTTTGTGTACAGGGGCATTGTAATGTCTGGTACAACAGCCAAATGGTTTTCAGTGTGTCTGCATCTCCTGTGCTGTGAAATGGAGGTTAAGGTATGATAAGGTATGAGTAATAGACAGAAATGCAGTCTGAAATTTGGAAAAGCCAAAGGTTGAGGTAACCTTTTAGATGGCATAACTGCAATATTGTATATTATATTATTATGTTATATGTTTGCTTGCCACACACTATTGAAATGAAAAAAAAAATCCATATGATTATCATAATACAGTGTATTAAAAAATCACTTCATTAGGTCCACACATACCATATATACACTCATCAGCCATAACATTAAAACCAGTAAAGCTGAAGTGAATAACAATGACCAGCAGTTCTTAAAATTGTTGTGTTTGAAGCAGGGAAAATGGGCCAAGTATAAAGATCTGAGTGACATAGACCAAATACTGATGTCTAGACAAATGGGTCAGAGCATCTCCAAAGCAGCAGGTCTTGGTATGCAGTGGATAATACCTAACAAAACTGGTCCAAGGAAGGACAACCAGTGAAGGTCAATGGTGCCCAAGGCTGACTGATGTGTGTGGGGAGTGAAGACTGGCCCATCTGGTCTGATACCACAGAAGAATATGTTGCACTAACATCTGTACATCACTAGTTTAGGGCTGGTAGAGTCCATGCCACAGTGTTTTGGTGGCTGTTTAGGCTGGTGATTGTCATGCTATGGCTTATGGCTGTATATCCTCATAATGAGCCTACTGTACATGTATGGTCATTTTAAAAGGACAAATAGGCACATTTAAATGTTTATGCCTTTAGACCATTCCTGGAACCTTTCCTGTTTTTGTTCTTGATCATTTCTTTTCCTTTTAATAACCATCTCCACAAAATACTCAATGTCATTTTTATAAATTCACAAGATCTCTTGTGAAAGGTTAAGTGGGGTAAGTGCTCGTGTTAAGTCTTTAACTAAACACAAATCTCGCTCATTAGAATTCCTACAAATTTTGTGTAAGATTAAACTGAAATCTTTTCACTGTTTACATCACCTAATTTCCTACATTTAGATTTGGGGGTCTATTATTAAAAACTGTAAAACAGGTTCCTTTGAGATTTACCTGCCTGAAAAGACTTCACATCTGTAAATGCATAAACCTTTCGCAACATTTTTTTTTAAAAATGAAAATGCAATAATTTACAGATCATCACAGAAAATCATTATATTTAGAAGCTATCACATGCTTAGCCTCAAGAAGGTTTGCAGATTCATTGTTGGCTATGTATTAGCATCATTTTTACAGAGCAGCATAATCGAATCATTGTTAAAATGCTGAAACACACTTTAAAGGAAACATATAAAAGACACACACAGGATTCGACAAGCCGTTCAGGTTTGGTGTGTTTTGTGACATCCAGTGGTCTCATGTTAGAATAATACAACCCTTCCATTTGAATATCTCCGCCCACAGCTTGAGAAGTACATTTGTGAAGGGGCGCCATTTTTTTGTTTGTTTATTTGTCGCGAGTCGCAGATGCTCCAGCGTTAAGTCGAATTTAAGGAAAATATACTGCTTTCGACCAGCATACATTGCTGCATCAGTTCCCAGCCTCAGAGGACAGGACAGCTGAGTGGATAAACTTTTTATTTTTGAAGGCATCCTTCCTGCTACAGTCTGCAAAAACTTGTAAGTGTGTTGTTAAAACTTTGTGTCCAACTGCTTTTACAACCTGGGTCAATACAACACAGGTTATTACAGGAATAAAAAAAAGATACTTATATCCATGTACTTTGAATGTAAGTAATTGACTTTATGTAAGCCTATAGTGTCTACAGTGACTTTAGCCTAGCCAAGATTCAAAGTAATTGTAGGCAAAACTTTTTTGTACTAATCGCAGATCATAAACTCTCCAATATGAGCGATTTTTTTTTTTTTTTTTTTTTTTTTTTTTTTTTTTTCAATTTTTTTTCAGAAATGAAAACATTAGAGCTTTTCATTCAGATTAAATGGCCGGTCTTAAGGCATCTAAAATGGCAAATTGCAGTTGACCTTGTCCCAATTGAACAAACTTGTGGCAGAGGGAGCTGGAGTTTGCAGTGATTTATGATCATTTAAAGCAACAGTCACTGAAACTGAGCATATGTAAAGAGCTGTTTTAGACAGGGTGAAAAGGTATGTCTTCATTACAGTATTCTTGTCTAGCGTATACAACAAAGTCTGTTTTTTTTCCCTCACTTTTTTATAGCAGAGAACTACATACTTCAGCAGGAAAAGGCCACTTGACGGACCAATCAATCACAGACTTTTCCTAGAGGCTGTTAGGAAACTTGTCTGGATATCATACCACTAAATGCATTAAATAAAACTCTTAATGAACACATTCATAATCATTTCTAGCTTAGTTCCCAATTCAGTGGCTATATCATGTTTCAAGATTTATATGTTCAATTTGCTGTCAAATGTCCACTGGAAAACAATTGCGGATTGTGGTTAAAATGTATACAATTAATGTCTGATACTCTGTGAGCGGGGATTAATCTGGGATTAATATATGACTTAATTCTGAGGAGGCCATGTTTGGGTTGTAAATAGGCTGTGCTTCACCATTCAGATATCTGTTTCCTTAGACTGGGCATGTCTGGTTGCATTGAGATTATGCTGTTTTAAAGCATTAATTGCACTGTTGGGCCTCCTTGTGGATTAGTGCTTAGACCCCAGTGATCACAACCATGTGGCTGTATACAGACGGTGTTCAAGTCCTGACAAAGAAAGTGACCAATTCTCACATTTCCTTCAGTCTAGCCTGATTGGAACAGGAATCAAAATGAAGCCTAATGAACTTTGTAAATATCAAAAGAGTGGAAGTTAAAGGGGTTAAAACTTGCTTGTCACTAAATGTGTCTATGCAATTTTTTTGTACTAAGTTTCAATTTCAATTTTAGATATTCTATGATAAGACCTCGTGGAATTGGCAAACTACCAAAGGTTGGAAGAGAAAGAAAAATGGAGCCGAGGATAGAAAATCAGAGAGCATGTAGGAAAAAGGAGAGTCTCCCAGAAGTATTGATGTTCGAGGAAGAACAATGCATGCCAAGACGTAAGCAGATATGATCTCGTGTGTGTGTGTGTACATATAAATATATATATATATATTTAAATTGTTGGCATAAATTGTTGTAAGTTTTATGTAAATTGACTGTTTCTTTTGCCTTGTGCTGTGATTTAGAGTTATGCGTAAGCTCAGAGAGCATGAATGAGAGGAACGTTCAACCTGCCCACAAATCTTCTGCAGTTTACCAAAGTGAACCCGAAGCTAATCTGTGTGTGGTGTGCGGGAGGAGTTTCAGCTCTCGAGGACTGTTGAAAGTTCACCTGAGAGTTCATTCAGGAGAGAGACCGTATCACTGTCCTTACTGTGATAAAAACTTCAGGCAATCGAGTCATCTTAGCGTGCATATTAGGATCCATACAGGAGAAAAGCCTTACAGCTGTCTTTCCTGTGGGAAAAGGTTCAGTGATCGGAGTGCGTGCAACAGACATGTTAAAGCTCATCTCGAAAATTCTGAACTTGGATTTCCTACTTTATCTTAAGATAAAATGATTCAGAGAGGGAGCTTTTTTTATTTAGGCTTTATTTTCTCCTGCATTGCCTCTCTTTCTATGATTATAGAAAATCTAAATCTTTTTTTTTTATGTATGTATTTTTGCCCTACTTGAAGTTTTCAAAAACATTAGGTACCACATTGAAAAACTCCAAAGCAGGATATTTATAGCTTTTAAAAGATACAAAGATGCTAGGAGGGGATTAGCATTAGCATCTGTATTCCATAGGTCTTAAAAATGGGGTTTAGTCATTAATCTTTTTAGCCATCTACCCTTTGGATCAGTGTCTTTTATATTACATAGTGTTCATTTTTATACATTGTATGTTTCATCTGTAGTAAATGTAACAGTTTGGTCTTCCTCAGTTTCTAATGAAAAATGTTTGTTGTAGCACTGTGTGTATTCCATTTTGGGACTTTGGACTGTCTATCTGATGTAGCATTGGGACACTTTTGGACAAAAGTATTCGGACACTTGCATACATTTTAATGACATCCTATTCTAAATCCATAGGCTTCAATATGGAGTTGGTCAGCCCTGTGCAGCTATAACAGCATTCACTTTTCTGAGAAAGGTTTTTGGAGTGCGTCTTTGAGACTTTTTGCCCTTTCATCCAGAAGAACATTTATAAGGTCAGACACTGTTGAGTTAAGTCAAATTTATTTGTACAGAGCTTTTTACAATGGAGACTGTCTCAAAGCAGCCTTAGAGAATCCAAGAGTAACAGTCCAAAACACCCGTGTTGAGCAAGACACTGATGTTGGACAAGAAGGACATTTTTATATTCTAGTTCCTAAAGGTGTTCAGTGGGGTTGAAGTCAGGGCTTCAAGTTCTTCCACACCAAACTCTCCCAACAATGCATTTATGGACCTTGACCTGTGCACTGGGGCACAGTTATGCTAGAGCAGATTTGTTCCAGGGAAGTACAGAGAACTTCCCCAGACTGTTCCCAAAATGCCTTGGTATGCTGAAGCATTAGAATTTTCTTTCACTGGAGATAAGGTGCCTAGGCCAACCCCTGAAATACCCCCACAGCTGCTCACCAAGGTAATTCATGCCATGAGACTCCCAGTGCACAGTTTTTGTCCTGATGTTAATGCTAGAGGAGGTTTGGAGCTTTCCAAACTGTTTGGCTGTGGTTCCTAAAAACTTTCACATTTTAATATAGTCACTTGATTTAATGTAATCAAGGTCATGGTGGAATATCTAGGAGAAAATAAATTTCACGCACTGACTTGTTGCAACAGTGGCGTCCTATGACAGTACCACACTTAAATACAGTGAGCCCTTTAGAATGATCCAGTCTTTCACAAATGTATATAAAGGCAGACTGCATGGCAGTCTGCATGCATGTGCTTGATTTTATACACCTGGGGCAATGGAACTGAATGAAACACTTTGATTTAATGATTAAGAGATGTGTCCTAATACTTTTGTCTGCATAGTATATTTGTAAAGCTGCTGGTTTTCAACTATTCCTAATATTATTTGCAAATACACTTCATAAACACATTCTCTTTTGGTTGTTTTGACCAGTTGAACGTGACAGTGCACATATACACAATGTGAGATATCTGAGAAAGAGTTTATCAGGGTTATGGATGTTTAAATACACAGCTTTGGCTATGACTAGGGGCTAGTTAAAGTCTAATTTATTTACTAATGGAGAATGTTTAATGGGTGGAAAATAGAAAATTTGTAAAGAAACACATGGGTGATTTCTGAATTGGGAAACGTAAATGACTGTAAATGGAATAACACTGAGGGGGGAATAGCAGTTCAGCAGCATTTTATCTTACACAAAAAAAACCTTAGAAATTGTAATGAGCGAGTGTTACTAAAAAAAGCTACCAGTATTTTTCTGTACCCCACTGTAATTCAAATTCTTCACCATTATACCAAGTTGAATTCGACAATACTAATTTATATTCCATGATATTGAGTTTGATTTTTGCACTCATGTCTCTGTTCAATCAGTTTTCTTTCAGCCGTTTCAAGTTGAAAAAGGTTACAATGTAGTAGACATAATTAACTGAAAAATGTGCTGATGTGGTTTCTGAGATATATATTTTGGATCATTTTGAATCTCTCTTTTCACCCTTCTAGAGATTCAGAAATGTGTTTTTGTTTAATTTCTGTTCTATTCCGTTATCATATATACAGTATACGCATATACAGGGGTGTCCAGTCTTATCCAGAAAGAGTGCCAGAGTGAGTGCAGGTGTTCATTCCAACCAAGCAGTAACCACACCCGATAGTCTACTAAAAGCCAAGACTGACTAATTAAACAAGTGGAATCGGGTGTGCTTTCTGCTTGATTGGAATGGAAACCTGCACCCAAATTGACCCACTCTGGATAAGACTGGCCACCCCTGGTTTACACTATTACACTATGTACACCTCCACCTATCATATTGCCAGTTCAACAAGTGTTACTCTTCATAAAGTCCTAATTTATAACTTCTTGCATTTTAAACTTCCAGTGCTACAAACATGTAAGATAATACAGCAGCTACCAAGATCCTGTTTGTAGCAAAGATGTAGCATTCAATCTAGTACATTCTGGTACATTTCCCCAAAAAATAAAAAAAGAAAAGAAAGAAAAACAGTATTATTGTAGACAGTGTGTTTGTCCACATCATGTATTCTTAGAGAAGGTTTAGTGCCCTAACCCACTACAGGAAGTACAGATTAAGATACCTGCTGATATTTCCTTTACTTTCTGAGCACTAAATAAGACTTTATATTACACCTGCCTTCTGTTAAAATAGCAGCATAAATAAGCAACACTGTTCCGGAGGCATTATTAAAATGCTGGCCACTGATATTTGTAGTATACAGGTGAAATCTTTAAAAATATCTGAAAGAAAGCAATAAATAAATGTCTATTCGATATTGGAGAACCTGTCAGGAGATTTGTCAAAGAATGCGTACCAGTGAGGCGACAGAAATAATTGGACTGTGTTTACAGTTTTCCAAGCTGCCACCAGCGGTATCCATATTAAAAATCAGAAACCAAAGATCACCACTTTTACAAACTACATCAAGGTGCTTTTAATATCCATAGTAATATATTGCTTTAAATACCTCCAGTTAATATAGAGCTAAAAATGTGTCTACTATATTTTCCCCATCTCATTACTAAGTACTTATAAATACTGTGTTATTTATTTCCTGTGTCTGAATATATAATCCCTGTGTTTTGTAATCGAAACCTCTAGCTTTTGTGTGGTTTTAGGGTGTGGTACCCTTGATCACTAAACAAGGCAAAACAGGCTAGCTTTAACATTACAAGTACTACTACAAGTGACTACAACCTTTCACATGTTTTCCAGCCTATCAGTGCATTTGTGAGAAATTTGTGTTTGCTTTAGAACAACTGATTTATCATTGCAGCCTTAAATATTCTGAAGCTTGTGGCCAGATCAGTGTAAAGATATCCAGATGCTCTGTGAGGCTTGTTAAAAACTGATTCTGCTGGAATGTGAATGTACTTGACCAATAAATCTGAGCGTACTCATTACATTAAAAGAGGTTTTTAGCTAAAATGAGTTGAGATTTCTTAATCTATACAAATTATATCAACTTTCATCCTTTACTGTTGTGCATGCAATACAAAAAAAATGTTTTCCTTGTTCCCTCTGGAGATGTGGCATCACCAGCAAATTGGGTTGCAGGAACTGCAATTTACATTCAAATTTCACTACTTCAAAAGCCACTGCTGACCCGAGTGTATTCCACACTGCACTGCATTATGTAAAAATGCAAGCCAACACAACTATTTACATGTTTCATTGCCAGCTACTGTGGCAGTGGTATAAAAAAAACACATGACAAAAAGACAATAGATAGCAGGCAGAATTTTGTGTCCTCTCAGTTGGTACTCAAGGTTGCAGCTGTCATTAAAGATAGGAAAATAAAAACTACACCGTTCACCATTGATTCTACACCATTCAGTCACGTCTGTCTTGTAGTGAAAATGGTCTCCATTCTCCCCTTAATCAGTCTCTTTCACCTCCCCATACACTTTACAGACCAGGAAAATTGTAAATGCTATCATTAGTCACCCTGGTAACCTCTTCTGGTACTCTAAATGCATCACCTCCATTCAGCAGTGGATAACACTCATGTAGCTACACGGTCTATCAGCCTATTGGCTGGCTGACATGTAACGTTTATGTACTCCGTCTCTAGTATATAATGACGTTCCCCGACATGATCTGGCCATTCAACACCCTTTTTCTGTTTCACTCTAAGAGCCTTTTTCAAATTATCCTTACTGACAAGAGTCCATTAGTTAAACTATCCGCAGACGGAGTGAAAAAACTCAGTCGACAAGCACTGAGTAGTCTGACATTCTCCACATTCACACAGTTAAAGCAGCAATGCGGTGGTTGTTCATTTGCAGAAAAAAAATCTCAAGCATGGAAACACCAGGTCTGCTCTGCTTGTTTTGCGCTGTGACACACAGGCAGCTGTCTACAATCCAGGCTCATTTGAGTCTTGCAGACCATTCGCCATGAAAAGCCTACACTGCTGATTGGCAGACCAAATCAGGAAGTCAAGAAACCCCTTGTCCTCTTGCCAGTGATAGCATGCATAGCTGGAGACAGTTGCCATGCCTGCTGAATAATCCGCCCCCACAGCAATGAGCAAGAACTTTCAACCCTGTGCCCCACAGCTTGAGCAGGGAAATATGATGATGGTGGTGATGATGATGATGATGGAAGCTCAATTCATTCTCTCTGTAAAGAATAAGGACTTCTCATTGCACCTCTCTGCCCAAAAGTCAAATCCCACAATACAGCGGAGACTATTGACCATTGCTGACCTGCAGAATGTGGTTAAACTTTTCAACCTGGAGTTCCCGGAGCTGACCATGAATGGGGAAAACCGCCAATCCAGTGGCCCAATAGTTCATCCTGATTTTCTCTGAGTATTTTAAGGACGAAGTACTGGAATAAGTAAATGTCTTTCACCAACAAATCACCCATTTAAAAGGCTTTCCCACATGCCTCTGATGGAACCCCTGGTGTCAGCACACCTGTACCGCAGCCGGGATACTATGGCCTTAGGTACCTCAGGAGCTAAGGTGAGGTGGAGCGCAGGCATTGGATCAGGTGTAGCTGTGAGAGGCCAGCAAAATGTTACTAATAACACAGATATTTTAAGCATTGTAAATGTTGCAAGATGAAAGAAAAATGCGTCTCAGTGAGTTACTGCCCCCACCAACTGGACACCAGAAAGAAAAATGCGTCTCAGTAAACAACTGCCCCCACCAACTGGACTCGATCCATATGTTTGCACAATTATATTTACATGCACTGTGCCTATGGTCACCTACGTCCCCTGACCTGACCTCTGCATTGTATTAATTAGACGTTACTATAACACAGCTCTGACCAACTGAGGCGTGGGCTCCACAAGACCTCTGAAGCTGGTCTTTGGTATCTAGACCCAGGATGATGGCAACCGATCTTTTTGTGGATCTTCTAAACAGGCTAGCCTACATCCCCTGTAGGGATCACATCAGTGAGCCTTGGCCACCTGGTTGAGCATTTGTCCTTCCTTGTACCTTGTACTTTTGGTAGGTACTCAGATTTTTCCACTTGCTCATTTCTCCTGCTTCCAACACTTCAACTCTGAGAACTGGCTGTTTACTTACTGCGTATAATATCCCAGACTTTAATGGTGCCAATGTTGCAAAGTAACCAATGTTATTCACTTTATCTGTCAGTGGTTTTGTGGTTTTAATGTTATGGCTTATCAGTGTACACACACACATTTATCCCACCTAAGCCTTAAGGTTAAATGCATTGCTTATTAGGGATACAAAGCTAATGTACACACACATAAACACACAGAGGTCGGTTATGCTTCAAGGCTGTCAGTTGCAACAATAATAATGATATTGATAGATAGTAATAACGGTACGAGAACAGTGAGCCAAGTGATCACCATCTTCCAATCAAATGAAGATATGCGTGTTATATTTGTGACTAGTCCATAGGGAAAAAGCATCTCCTTCAAGCAGTTCATAATCTAAAAAAAAAGGGCACAGACATATTTGAATTGCTAATGAGTTTGACCTCATTTGTAAATCAGAAACTGTGGTGCTTGATGAAGTGCTGAACTACCATGTTTGTATCATGTTCAACTAATGTTTATTGACTGTCTCTGCTTATAGCCATTCATTTGCCCCGAGGCTTCTGGATGAAGAAAGAGGGCAGCTGGTGCATAAGCCCAGGCAAATACACTGTAACAGTTACTGGCCTTGCACCACAATGGACAGCCACCTCCAGTCTCTGGACAAAAATCAGTGCCGGCTGTGTGGAAAGGTTTTCAGGCGGGTTTCGGATGTCCGAATTCACGAGCGGGTTCATTCCGGGGAGAGGCCGTACCACTGTCATTTTTGTGGCAACAAATTCAAACAGCAAGGCCATCTCAGGACACACATTAGGATCCATACAGGAGAGAAACCGTTCATATGTCCAAAGTGTGGGAGGCGTTTTAAAGACCCGAGCGTGAAGAACAAGCATGTAAAGCGCTGTAAAGTTTACGCTGCGAAAGTCATGGAAATAAAGGACACCTGATAGATGACATTGTACTTAATTCTTATTTCTTTATAATATGTTTTTAAACATTTTAGTGTTTGCAATCATCAGCATTTCATGACTTTATTGTTGTAAAGCTGCGTCTTGCATTTCTCTAATATGGACAATTAAAAAAAAGAAAAAAACATCTTGTTAATGTCACTAGTTCATATTCTGGTGTGTATAATTTAGCAAATAAACAGTTGGCATATCTACTTCTGCCTCATGTGATGCATTCTGTAAGTTGTTTTCACAATGTGGAGCTCGTGCTTTGTATTGTGTTTGTATTGGTGTTGCTACATTACATTGGAAGCCATAGTGGAAAAATCAGTCTCTGAGGAACTCTCAGTCTCTCTTCATGTACGCTTTGTCAAACTGCAACTTTTTTTCTTGAATGTCCTTTTCAGTTTATTTTAGTTCAATCTTTTTTTTCTTGCAACTATGAATGTCCATTGGTTTAAAAAAAAAAAACCTTGTATGCGTACAATAAACACCAAGTGATAATAACACTGTAATAAGAAACAACATATAACATTAACACAAAGAATTTCCTTCATTAAAAAAAAAGTTGGGGTATTTTCAGCAATGTCTCTGAAGAAACACAAGGGGGCAGACATATTACACCATTTGTGCTTTACACCCAGTGATTTATTTTTTTCACAGATTTTTTGCACAGAAAAGTTAATATTTTTTTCCTCTTTTAAAAGTATTATTATTATTATTATTATTATTATTATTATTATTATTATTGTTATATTTTTCTTTTGACATTACTTTTGCATAACAGATTCTTTAGAGCCATGGTGCAACATGATTTTGTTGTATGATACACAGGATTAAAATACATGAGTCTGACACTGTCCCATAATAATAATAATAATAATAATAATACTATAAACAAGCACAATAACTAAATCAAACAATTAGATCAGTAGACACAAAGTCAATAAAAAAACTTTTTGAACCTTGTTTTATTTATCTATAAATGTACTGGAAAGAAAATGCAGAAGAGTATGCAAAATGTTACACAGAATCCTATACAAGGAACTAATACATATAAACATCTCCATGTAGGTATCTGTAGGTGTCTGCAGTGTTCACATAGTTACTCGTGCATGCACGCCTTTACTGCAGCTTGTACTCTTTATCCTCCTTCCTGATTTTGTAATTATTCATCAAGCTTTTTTTTTTCAACCTGTTGCATGCTGGTAGTGGTCAAGTTGGTTTTTCATTTGACTTACAGCCTGTATAGCTGCTCTACAGGTGCTGCTTGAGCCTGAAGGGCTTTTAAAGCACATGGAAGTATAAACGTTTGCATCCTGAGCACAGTGCTAGGTAATAAGTTCGCTCCAATTCAGCCACCGACTCTAAGCCGAGCCCCTTACAGACCGAGCACTGCAGTGCCAGGAAATTGGCTGTATGGTTCACTTTATGGGTTAGGGAGGTCCAAGAAAAAGCTTGCTAATGATACATCTATCTTCATGGACTTCAAATCGACCGTATCAGGTTGTAACGCGTTATGAAAGCCAGACTGTTCCTTCCAGCATGATGCGAAGACATGACTAATAACCTGCACAGCAGATATGCATCTAAAATCCGAGGACTTGAATTCGTTTTAGAAACCAACACAGTTTAAAGTGTAGTCGCTTCTAGATTTATCACCATTGTACTTCAAGATCCACTATGACATTCGGAACATTGTGCTTGGTACATTTTCAGGCTGCAGCCTTCAGGACGTTGAAGGTTGTCACACTTATGTGCACTGGTTGCTGATGAGAAAACAAGCTTTCACATACACTGAGCTTTTTGGGGCATGCGAACTTGAAACAGTCAGTTTTTGATTTTTCTGAATTTTTAAAGGGCTTAGTAGTAGAGGTCCTACTAATCAAACCCAGGCCCTTCTTGCTCAAAACAGACTGAGATCATGAGTGGGATATTCGGCGTTATAATTTTACTGCATACTCTGGCTGACACTAAAAATGAATGCATTATTCAGTCTGACCAGGCGATGCACCCTAAACAGATTCCCTGAACAGGAAGTTGATTTTTTTTTTCTTCTTCCTTCATCAAATTTGTCTAGCAGTCATCCGTTGAGACCCAGGTTCGAGCGGTCTATTTCCCCCAGCCTTGATTTTCCATGCGAGATGCATGCCTGCGCTCTATGGGTGGCTCTGCTCCTTTAACTCTGCACTGTTTATTAGCATTGTTCTGAGCACTCTCGACCCTCTGTGCTTGTTCCTGTGCACGCTTTGTGGTGCTTGTGCACACAATTTTCTAAAATGTCCCCAGTCACTTCAAAGCAGAGCTGCCACTCAATCTTGTAAAAAAAAAATAATTGAGCACTATAAATAATTTCTATTGTATTAATGAAAAATCCCCGCTTTTGGAGGGGTTTCCAGGAGCATAGAAGGTGGAAAAAGACTAAGGCACTGCTTCATTTTTCCTGGTACTGAGGTAGAAATGTCAAGCAAACAGAAACAGAGAGTGATATTACATGATACCCCTACTACATGCTTTATGTGAGCTTCTTCCTTGTGTATGTGTATAATATGAACTGTTCAGTGTGACGTTACAGCAACCTCAGGTGCTTTGTTATGGTCTTCCATCATTGCCGTAACTGATCAGAATTCCTTAAATTCATACTGTCCCAGTCAGATATAATGTATGTAAATCTGTTGCAGAATGTTGAACATTATCTGTAGACCTAATGCTGTTTATGTTTTTTATTGCAGACTGTTCCACGTTGTTAAATTCTCAGGAATGGAAACTGTCGCCGTTGTGCCATCCGAGTGGTATAATGCTGGAGAGACACGTTGGCCAAATTATAAATCGAACAAATTTATCAAAAGAGCAGTTCAACGACGAGAGACGCCTGGCGAGGACTGGGACCGCTATAACTGCACTGTCCTAAAGACGTGTGGTATGTTGGACTATAGTGTTAACTTACTTAATTTAAAATGAATCATGGATACTTATTTAAGCATTCTTCCTATAGCCACATCTGATAATATTATTGTCAGCAGCCAAAGTCTCTCTCAATGGGTGGTTGTCCACTGTTTGACTAGGTGGGAGTTATACCTCAAGGAAGTGCCAGAGATTTGAATTTCTTTCCGTATTTATGTTTTTCAGACAACTATTTAGAAGCACGCCAGGCTTGGAAATCGCTATCCTGCAACACCTCTGATGTGCAGTCGGATGAAGGAGAGGAGCTGAACGCAAAACCCAAGTCAATGTTAGTTTTTAGAATTTTGAACTTAAACTTTATTGTAATAATGGAATTGAAGATACACAATAGACGTATGTCCTGCATTTCTTTGCAGCCATTATATCGGAGAATCTGATGACAGTGATCAGAATGAGTCGAGGACCCCTCTGAAGAAACAAAAAACTCATCAAAAAGTTCACCGCCTTCCATCGTCATCACAAACCGCGCCTCCTCCGACCAAACCTCATCCCATGGCCTCGAAAATGACTTCCCCACTACTGGCCCCTCCTGTGTCGCTTCTATCCTGTCCTGAAATGAACCCAAGCAGTTGGGAGGGTCAATTTCTTTACCATCCAACATATAATTTAAGGACAGGAAGTGGACCGATTCTATGCAGTGGTAAGTTTTAAAGGAAAACAATCCACCTTGAATAAGCTGCATTAATGTTAATATAACATGTCATGTTTAGTGGAATCCGAGATTTATTTTGTTGTGACATCTTTGGTCTTAAACATTTGACGAGTTCAGAATTCACTCACTGTGGTTAACGGTTTCCTACATCATTCACACTGCTGTTTGACTACCTGCTGATATAGTGGTGCAGTGTCTTCTCTGCCTGAGAGCTATGCAGCACTACTTCAGTCCTGTAGTCAGTACTCTCACCTCCTTATCTGTACTCTTTTCAAACAGTTCAACTTCTATTTATTATTTTAAAGAAGGATATTTAATTGTGTGCGCCAATTAAATTTTTTTTTTTTTTTTTTTTTTTTAAATTAAAGCTGCTCAGCTCCATATGTTGACACTCATGGAGCAGGTTAAACTTGAACAAACCCAAATACTGGGAATGCTAAGTGGCCTGAGCACCAAACTGGACGCAAATACAGAACTTCAGGGCCTTTTTGACACGCCTGAAGACTTGAAATTCCCACTGGATACCATTGAGGATGTGGAACATTTCGAAGCCTGGCTCAGTGAAGCTGCAAATGCTGGATCCAAGAATAACTTGGTACTTACTAACATTTTTTATTGTTAATGCACATTTCAGTGCAGTTTAAGTCCCTAAATTACATGCAGATAGAAATACTACACAAGTCATTAATTGCCAGCATTTTTCTGCTGGGATAAACGTTATCTGTATAACACAAGTCTGACTTAGTTGCCCAAGTATTAGTCATCTTGCATGTTTGTTTGACTAGTATGCGTTAGAATCCAAGAAGTGTGGGTCTCGCATGAGACCTTCCCATCAATAACACAGTGGTTTACTAAATTGTTTCCACTTTTTTTTTAACAGATAAAAATTCTATCATCTCTGGGAGGGCAAGATGTCAAGAAGGTGACCTGGAACATCTTAGCTCACATTTTCAGTGACAATGTTAGCAAAAAAATCTGCTGGAAGGGGGCCAACCAAAAGCTGAAATTCAGTGGAATGAACACAAAAGGACTTCTTATCCGTACGTATTACCTGGGTTAATTTGACATTTTTCAGTTTGCAATATAAATGTGATTATAATAGTTATATAATATATATATATATAATCCAGTTATATGCAAATGTTTGAGCACCCTGATTAAATTTTATATTTTGTTGACGTTATAAGGGAAAAGTTAACACCACTCCAGCAAACTATTTAAAAAAAAAATCACAATTGTGGCATGTACAAGTTTGTTCATTTGACATCTTGCAATTGAATTATATTGTTAGGCCTTAACTGTCTTGTTAGGACTCTTTAGTGATGACATTCTCTGACTTTTCAAACCTTGTGCTAACACTTCAGCACCTCTAAGCAGCTGACTAAGGATCTAATTAATGGCTACGAATTAGGGGAAACTGTAAAAATATATTAAAATACTCTAGCTCACAATCCACTGTGTCAACGTCATTAAGAAATGTCAGTTACACAGAACTGTGGAAGCCCAGGCGAGATTTGGAAGGCCAAGAAAACACTCAGATGCCCAATCCCTGGGTAGAAAGGCAAAGCAAATTCCCTTGAATAACAGCACAAATCTATATGATCTGCATGGAAGTGTCATAAGAAAGAAACCTTACCTGTGACCATCACATAAGTCAATGTATAAATTATGCAAAATATATAGGTAAGGTTCATTTTGAAAGTAAGTACTGTGGACTGATGAAGTAGGGAAAAAATGATCAGATTTGATGAAAGTAACACCCTGACACCTATGAAGCATGATGATGAATCGATTATGCGTTGGAGTTGTGTGGCAGCTGGTGGCACAGAAAACATTGCACTTGACTGAAAAAAAGGGGTACAATTTTGACATGGTCAGTCAAAAAACTGAGCCTGAAAAAGGGGTTATATAGGAGGTGTTACTATATTGTGCCACAATTACAGTTGTACAAAATAAGGTGCATTAACGTTAACATTTGCTCAAAAAAAATAAATAAATAAATAATTTGCTGCATAGGTTGTGCTTGCTTCATTTCACTTCAGAAATGAACAAAGCATGCACTTTGGTGAGGGATGCCAAAAGTTGCATATAAGTATATTAATATATTGATGCTTTAATCAGGAGCTGTGCGAAACTGCAAGGTAAGCAGCAATGCCACTGAAGAAGAGATCAGCAAACACGCCATTCGTTGGTTCAACCTGGCATCAGATCGCGGAGGCGGACGCAAAGAGCGACACAGGTTCGTGTTTTACATTAAACATTAAATAACAAGTTCCTATAGGATCCTATAAATATGCAGTATATCAGGATTGGGGGCAAATGAGAAGAAAACCGATCTTTCAGTTTATTTCTTTCAGTTTATTACCCCATCCATACATTGTATAAATAAGTTAAATACATTATTGTTTATTATTAATTTGCATTTGCTTAATCTATGCTAACATAAGCCATTATAGCTCATTGATTATTTATTTAAATGTTTAGAAAAATAGAAAAGTCACTCATTCTGTAAAATATCTGTCATTTATACACAAGTTTTATTTGAAAGCATGATGGTTAGTTACAACTGGCATTACATTGTACATCAGTCAAACCGACTACACCAGCATCTCATCCCATCATATCCCAAAATGCCTGCTACCACCCCTAATTTCAATAGCATTATTATTAGTACACTACCGTGACAGCTAATTGTTATATTTGATGAAAGGGCTAAACTTTATAATCAGTAGCTTAACAATGAAACTATTAGGGAGGAGCAATGTATTATATCACAAGGCCTCATTACTGGCATAATACAAATGATGTGGGGCATACTATTACACACACACACACACACACACACACAATTAAAGACAGCTACAGCTAACCACTTCCCCCTGGACTTTTTGACTGGGGGACTTTTTGACAAATTCGAATTTGGACAATTTGGATCATCAACACCATCTCTAGCACCAAGACACCGTATGACTGGGAGATCTCCATTTGGATCATCAACACCAT
>JAOVVF010000001.1:10274989-10290216 GCA_028565595.1 Duopalatinus emarginatus
CTTAGACGCACTTGATCTGCTATCTTACCAACAACCTTTGACCAAAGACATTGCACCATTTAAGTTCCCACACAATGATTTAATTTTATAAAATTATAAAAATTTGTATAAAATTTTGTCTGCAATTAAAAATGTTCTCTCAGCTCAGCCTACACAAATGGAGTCTCAGTTCGTGCACACTGAATTATGGGATATGTCAGGCTTGGTTTATGTGCTGGGGGAGCATTACTAGCAAATCTCTCCTGACCAAGTAGGACATCCGGGAACCTTTCACGTACTACCTGATATGTACTTACTACATCGTGTCGCATACTAGATTTGCATACTAACTAGTATGGGAGTATGCCATTTCGGACGCAGCTCAAATCCGAATACTTTTATTTCCTTTTGTATTATTTGTGTTTTCCCACCTGTTTTGTGTTCCATGATTAGATGACCTGTTTTGAGTTTTGGCTGTGTTTCTGTATGTAAGCTCCGTGTTTCGTTCAGTTCAGTGTGAAGTATTAGGATGCCATATTCCCTGTACCGAGCTTTTTTTTATTTTTATTTTTTTTTATTTTGACTCCTGCTCTGCCCTGTTCATATGTGTTTGTTGATTTAACATCTGCCTTGGTGAGTCTTTTATGATTACATTATCACAAAGATATGTTTAAAAGAGGCACAGCTGATAGGATGTATTAGGTCCATGATTATTAATTGATAAGCTGATTCCACCTGCACATTACTGAAGTCTTTGTTCTGGCTCTGTAATGTTTCGCACTCAAATGCTGTTTAATAATATTGTCCCAAAAACTTTGGGATGCGTTTTCTTCATCATTATTGCTTGTTTTACCTGAAATCTTCCCAACCAATAGGAACCAATAGGAACCAATAGGAATGTTTCGGTGTTGAACTAAACACCATCTGTGTAAAAGAAAAAAGGTCACATGATCAGCACACGACTTAAGCTAAATTATGCTACTTAGCTATAGAAACGTTAATATATAAAATAGAAAAGCAATTTAAAGAGCTTTATATAATATGAGAAGTATGACGGAGATCTGACTTTCTAGACAAATATTAAGATAAAAAAGATATATGTTACATTAAAAATATTAGGTACTGAAGTCTTTTTTATGACATGTAATGATAATCATGACATTAAATATGTTTAAGATTGCATGAAAATAAACTGCCATGTTTAAAGGGAAGCATGACATTACATACATGAAGGGTCTATAAGAGAGATACAAGAGTCTTACATTTAAGAGTGAAATGAGACAAACGTCATAGATGTCAGTGACTCTATTAGCCATTGAGAAATTACACAGCTTGTGGAGAGTAACTGCAGAGCCTGGCCTGTTTAAATGTGATGGTGTAATTGCACTGTTGGACAAGCACAGTGGTCAGTGAGTCACTTCAATGAATACTTGTTCGGTATTTTTTATGCTAATGAATACATACTAAGTACAATGTTAAATGACACTATGCGTGTAAATTTGAAGTGGATATGTTCTGGCCCTGTTGTGTTATGGGTGTGCATATAGCTGGCTCATTTATGCTCTGTGGATATGGATGGGGTCATCCTGGAGAAACTACTCCCATTGCAATGGAAATATCCATCATAGAATTATTGCAGGATAAAGGTGATCAGTCAAAATAATCGATCCACAGTGACCCAGAAAATAACAAAGCAGCCTGCTTTCCTTGTGTAGTAATTGAGTAAGTAATATTAAATTATTATGCTGGCAAAAACTTAATGACTTCACATTTTTAGGTATTACTGTCTTACACTGTGTTTATATCTATACCAATTTATGACTGTTACCTCATTAACAGCATAGAGTCTGTAGATATAGATCAGATTCAGTATAGATTTGAGTTAGATACAGTATATATAGAGATTCTTTCAAATTAAATTTGACACCCTACAATGAGTTTTTAATGGTTACTACAAATTCAGTAGACTGGAATACAGAGTTAACAACAACAACTAAAAAATATGTCCTTGTTTAGTTTACCTAAGAACAGGACTGTAGGGCACAAACAAGAGTCACTTCACTGTTTTTACTCTTGGCTGAAAACAGACATTTTAACAGGGCCCTTTGCAGTGTGCTGTTATTCTAAGCCGTAGTTTAGTCAATTTTATAGTGCTACTGGGAAGATTTGTTTTTATTATTATATTAATTCAGGTTTTTTACCCAAGACTAAAACCCACTAAACACTGCTACTGCTTTGTTTTAGCAGTTTCATGTTGCCATTCTTTTAAAGGGGCCCGAAAAGCTTCAACAAAGGTCTTTAAACAGCTCACACCTCTTCAAGATAAACAGCAGCAGTATGCCGATCTGACTGCCGAATTCTTCTGAGACTAAAGTGTTACACGTGGCACGTTTGTAATGGTCAAGCTCCAGTTCATTAGAACTGAACCAGATAGGTCATTCATCTTCATTTGATATTTTGTTCCACATTTTTATTGATATTCCCAAAGAAAATTCCAAGGCGAACAGTAGAAAAGAGAAAATGAAAAGCAGAGGCCATGTGAAAGTCCCATATCACTTAACGAGTTTGGTTTATACTTCTTCTTCCCATTTATCCCCAGAAACAGATTGCTGTGCCAGCTTTTGTGGTGGGTCATCTATCACATGAAGAACTGATCAAGTATATGGATCGATTCAATTTGTCCCGGTGCTCTATTTTCATGACCTTCAAGCTTTTATTGGTTGATTTAAGGTGTGGAGTTAGCAGATCTTAGCATCAAAAGACCTATATAAATATATATATATATATATATATATATATATATACACATACATATATACATATCTTCCCGAGGCCCAAAGAATGTAATTTTTTTTTACTTTTCAAAAACATTTTTTATTTTAGTTTTATGGAATGTTCTGTTCAGTAGACAATAGGAATTTCTTTAGTAATTATATTGTCATATATCTTGTTTCCTGTTCTGCATCACACCAAAACACAGCAACATACACAATAATTGCAACCAATTGAAATAAAAAAAAAAATAATACAATTATCCCACATCTGGCACTATTATAAATGCTTCAGATACACTGTATAACAACATATACAGGAACATACACTGATATTCCAAAAGTAATGGGACAGAAATAAAAAAAAAAGTATCATGTAGGACCTCTTTTAGCTAGGAAAAGTGCAACATTTTAACATGAAGACATCTGTAGGGATGTTGATCCATACTGCCTGGATACTCTCCCATAGGTCACTGGTATTTGTAGGATATTGGATGTGGATAGAGACCCCTCCACCATGTCCCATAAGTGCTTGCCTGGGCTCATGTTATGCAAAAGTGCAAGCTTCACCATTCATTGGAACTCTCCAGAATGCTTCTCAAACCAATTCTTGGGCCTGAATGGCATGGTACATAATCCTGCTGGAATATCCCACTTGTATATAAAGTCCATGCAGGACAGCAAGTCATCATCAAGCAGTAAAACTCAGCGGGCACCAGTCAATGGCATGTTTAGGTGGACCAGTGTACCTACCAGCATATGCCATAAGAACACATGCCACAATAATATGGAACCATAACAAGCCTGCACATTGCTAGTGGGCACTGGGGTCCATGGCTTCATCAGGTCTGCGCAACAAACAAACCCTATGATTAGCCAGAAAGAATAAGTACCCTGACTCATCGGACAACGCCACATGTTGCCAGTCCTCTAGGGTCCAGTTAGTAATGTTACAAGCCCAAGTGAGGTGCTGTGTCTGGTGTCAACAAAGGCATTCTGGTGGGCCTTCTGCTCCTGTATTTAATGGAGGCTATGGAACACTGCACTGATCTGTGGGATATGTGTGGGGCCTCCTGCATTGAACCTGGCTATTCACATGGACAATTCTAGCCAGACTGAAATCATTAAGCATCTGTGTGTAACCACTGTGGGGGGTAATAACTTCTATGATGTATTCCCAGTATATGTGTGACACAGTGGATTGAGGAATGTTAAATGACCACACAGCTTTGGTAATGGAATGTCCCATCCATTGGCACCTACTTTCATGCCTTATACAAACTCATAATTCACATCACCTTTTCATAGCCTGCTCTACTACACTCTATTTTTCTATTTCCCCATCATCTAAAGGCTCAAAGTGTGACTCTACTTTTACAGTCCTTGCAAAATCTCATGTCATTGTTTTACAGCAGAGATAGACAGAATATGGGTTTGGATACATGTATGAAGGGCAACAGTTGTGAGCAACAGTTCAATCTTAGAAAAAAAAGAAACTTCTTCCCAAGTGTCTCACCCTCTTTTTATCTAACTACCACTCTCCTAGTCGCTCATGACACCGTTATAACAAGCAGCTCTCCTTCTGCAGTGTGTGCATTAAAGAGATTTGGCAGAAACTACTTGAAGTTGAAACGTTTTTGTCTTGTGGGAATACTGGGCCCCGGTGCAATTTATGGAGACAAAAAAAAAAAAAAAGGAGCAATGAAAAAGGCGCAGAACAAAATGCAGAGTACGTTTCTATTTAATCTGTTGATATGAAGTCATCTCTTTAGTCAACTCACATGTCACTTTTAATATTCTTTGTCAGCTGATGCATTCTGCTTACTCTGACCGACATTAAGGTTAATGATGCTGGTGCAAAAATTGCTCACATGCATAAATTCACATACGCATACTGTTTAGTGCAACAGTTTAAATACGTTTAGGTCAAAGTGAGAATGATTAAATATTGTATATTGGGTTTATTGATGGTGAGTTGTGTTTTGTTCCCTAGGTATAAAGGTGTAAATGTAAAAGTGTAGCTTTGAACGTCCACACTCGAGAGATTTGGATACAAGTATAACAACAATTACAGAGGGAGTTTTGCGGTCTTGCTTTTTTTACAGTCTATTCTTTTGAGGAGCTTGCACTGCCATATTATTAATACAGTTCAAAATGGGTGGGTTCATATTTTGGGTTAATATCAATAATAATGAATTACCTAAATAATTATAAACCTAACCTCAACCTAAAACGCACCATTTTGACTCTTTTAGTTGGCTCATTTTGTTTAAATAAATTGGGGAAAATCCCAAGCTCAGGGAAAGAATTGTTACCAGAAGGTTAACTAATAATTTTCTCCATTTTTCTAACAAACATAACACACATTGATTTGACAATTCTGTTCCACTCTTTCTTACAGAAATGCTCCAGATCTATCTGATAGTGCAGGGATCTCCTGTGTACAGCCCTCTTCAAGTCATGCTGCAGGTTTTTTGATAGGATTTAGATATGGGCTCTGACTGCGCAATTTTAGCTGCTTCTTCTTAAGTCTTTATTGACTTCAGTTTGTTCTTATTGTGCTGGTAGGGTTTTCCCCCTAATATTTCTATTGGTTGAAAAGTCTATTTGTTCTATAAGTCTATAAAAGTCTTTAAAAGTCTATTTGTTTTTCACATCAAAGGTGGAAAGTTATCCGGCTTGATTTACTTCCTTTCATTTTTTTATATTACACAAACCTGACATTTTACCAGGGGTGTGTATACTTTCTTGTATCCACTATATACACTGAAGTGGCAGAAAAACTGATACAGCAAAACTGGTATGCTTATGCAAAATACATAGCAGCAGCATTTATGCATGTCATTGGTTGAGTCTGCCAGTGCATATATATATATACAGGAAGAGACATCTATGGAAGCTTCATAATGGTATGTTTTTTTAGCTGGAATTCTATGGTACCCAAACCTCTCTGACAGGTAAACACTATGTGAGTCTCTTTTCTGACGAGCTACACCCATTTATGTCCGGTATTTATTCTGATGGGTTTCGCCTCTTCCATCAGGACAATGCACCGACACACATCTTGAGACACCAAATTATGGTTAGAGGAACACTCAACTGAGTTTGGTGTTTTACCATTTCCACCCGAGTCACCACATCTCTGCATTATCGAACACATTTGAGATGAGATGTGCTATGGAATACAGAAATCCTACATCTTGGAATGCAACCCAAATTGTGAACTGTTCTGCAGGTAGCGTTGTGGTCTACAGTATATGCAACAATACACAAAGAAAAAACAACTGTGCAGTAAACCATAGACAGGACTTTTTTTTATTAGCCATAACACAGACCTAATTGTGTAAACTTAATTAACTCTATGATTAACAGCTTTAAATTGCACCTGTTTTCACACCACTCACCCTACAGAACCTATGAGGCAGAGAAAGCACAAACCCACCCTCTACACGTAGCCTTGCACTGTCTTCTAAATTTCACCCGGTAATAATTACCGTCCCATTTTCTATACACATACATCTTACTTGAAATGAAGTTAATTCAATTTGATTCTAATCTAAACCATTATGAATGAGTCGCAATTTTACTTTTAACAAGATCTAAAATCACTTTGACTTTGGCAACTGCAAATCCAATTAGATCCATGGTGTCTAGAGGCATAAAGAGGGGAAATTGGACATAAGTGTACAAGAGCAGTTCAGACTAGCTGGCCTGCAACTTACTACATATTCAATATAGTTTTATATCTTTTAAGGCTTTTTATGTTTTATATTTTATTGGTTAACAAGAGTATTTGATAAAACCGCTCTCTGATAGTTAGAGATATCTATTATATATTAGAGAGAGATATCTTAAGTTACGTACTGCAGTGAATGGAATAAAAGCATATCACTTTTTAAATGTAAAAAATACAACCAATACAGTAGGATTTTTTTTTTTGTAATATATTACATTGAATTATTGATAGACTAGAAACCCACTGGGCTTTTCACACACAGGATTAAATCCTGTTATTAAGAGTATTTTTTTTAATTTTTTTTAGGGGCAGTAGTGGCTCAACAGTTACTGGGTTACTGATCAGAAGCTTGGGGGTTCATGCCTCAGCACTGCCACTGTTGGCCCTTGTTGGGCTATAATCCCCAACTGTCTAACAAGCTGGGGGATGCAAAAAAAAAAAAAAAAAAGAATTTGACTGTGCTGTAAGGTATATGTGACAAAATACTGGTTTCTTCTTATAAATTATAGCTGTCTCTCATTTCAGAATTAAAAAATGACAGGTGCATGTTGTAAATGTGAAGTGGTTGTGCTGAAGTTGATTATTTAAAAAAAAAAAGCACGGCCTAAAATATTATATATATTGTATAATTATATAATATAAAATTATATATATTTGTAATTAATTATATTATATTATATCTGCGTCCAGTCCTGATAGTTCTGTTCCCACACATTCTCAGTCACCAGTTTACTGACTTTTTTTGCATCTGTTTTTGTCTTGATTAGTCTGTTCATTGATTTCACCTGTTTTGTTTTCTGCATTTACCCTGAACCGTGAATAAGTACTGTGAGTGTTTTGACCTAAAGTGCAGTTTTGACCTTGATTCTAGCCTTACCTCTGACATACAGTTTGTACATCACCTGACCCTCATGTGCCCTTTGACCATGCTCTTTTAAATTGTGTTTGGACACCTTTGCTTGGAACTTGAGTATTGTAAATGCAGACCTGACCTTACATCCCCCTTCTTCTTCTGGTGAGTGTTTGACATTAAGTCTTGTTTTAGTTAACACCTACAAACACTTATGACCTTAGCAGCCTCTTTTTAAAATAAGTTAATAGGATTAAAAATGCTGTAATTTTGAGTGCATCCTCTCTATGGAAGAAAACAAGCAGTGACAGTAAAAACTCCTGCCAAAATGATTAAGTATATGTATCCTCACTAAAGATACCATTCTTGTGTACAAATTAAAAACCAGCACATTTTTAAAAAGTATTATTAGTAATATCATAAACTATAAGTGAAGATCATTGATAGGAGTGTGATTTGACCTGTAGTTGAAAATAATTATTATTAATAGCAATAGTTGTAGTAGTAGAAGTACTATATATTTATTTATTTAGGTAGTTAGTTAGTTAGTTTTTTATTTAATATTTGAGTGACCAGTGCTTAAAACTTGTGTTTAGGTCAAGTACCCTTGATTTGGTTCTGTTTCAAGATTCTGTTGTCTAACCATGGAGCAGTGTGCTTACTGGGCCACATATTGAATCAAAATGAAAACTGCAATAAGCACTAATTCAGGCTCATTTAGACATATTATAAGCATTTTCATCACATTAAGCAAATAATGAGAATTAAAGCTAATATATATTAAAGCATATATACTGTAAGATATACTATAAAGAGTTACTAAGGGGCAAGGGTGGTTATCAAGTCATCACATACATGTGCTTAGAAATAAAAAAAAAACTGTTACCTTTTTTCACGAGCCACCTCTCTGGCACTTGTAGCATTAAATTCACATGGACACTATGGTGGCTAATAACTAGGAATTTGGTTGGGTCAGAATTAAATTAATAACCACATAACTAAGGAAAATTATAGGTGGAGATATGACTAGATTTATTGTAGTGATTTCGTCAGCATTCAGTCTGGAGTCAATGCCTCGCCATTACATTTTCTTCAGTCTTGAGATTGTTAATGCTACCAATGCCCAACCAAAGACTCTGTTCATGAGCCATTGCTGTCTCTGTGGCACTGGGAGCATTGACTTAGTGGTGGCTTCACATTTGCAGTAATGTCCTTCAGTGAACTTCTGCAGGGGCTCATAAAGCCCTCAACCTGCACGTCTCAGCTATATGCCTTTGTATATTGTAACTGTATATTGCCGCACTTTGAGTTTTTTTTTTTTCAGGACGGTGGATTTTGCACTATAAATTAAATGTGAAGTAAAGCTTTAGGACTGCCAAGTCGACTGTTCAGCTCTGTGAATTGGATTGAATTCCACTTAACTTGTAACTGTAGATAAAAGTGTCTGCCAGATGTATATATTTACATGTAAATGTCTTCAGGACTGTGGGACACTGTAATAAAATTAATTTATTAATCCTGGCAGCTCAACATTAGTTATCAGTGGTTATTAGTTATTATATTATTAGACATGATTCAACATATTGTTCAGAAATATTTGCACAGTGACAGGATTTTTGTAATTTTGCCTCAGTACACCACTACGGTGGATTTGAAATAAATCAACAAAGATGTGATGGAGGTGTAAACTTTCATTTAACGGGGTTAGCCAAATGTAACTTTACCTGTTTAAGAATTACAGCCATTTGCAGTGCTTCTATTTCCAACAGACTAAAAACTAACTGGATGAAGTAACATTATCATAGATATAAAAATAATTGTTGATAGTTGAACGCAAATGAATGGCTGCATGAAGTCTGGAACCCACAGACATCACTAAATGCTGATTCCTCACTTGTGTTTTCCGTATGTTCTGTATGTTTTGCAGCACTTGACTAAATCTGTGCAGATAGTATAGTATAGTATACATAACCGAATTCCAGCCATATATACCCATGCCATAACACTGCCTCCATCATGCTTGACAAGTGATGTGATATGCTTTGGATCATGAGCCCTTCCTTTCCTTCTCCTTACTCTGTTTTTGTTGTCATTCTGGTACAAGTTAAATAAAAAAATTATGTATGTTAAATTATCAACTTCTTCTTTTACTGTCATGAGTTTATTAGCATGCACTCTTTTTACATGTACTCCTTTATTATAAATATTTTTCACAACCCTGAATTTATAACTGATAATAAGAAAACCATGTCTAAACAGTACTGCAACTGTGATGTGATCCAGGAAAGGAATGAAGATATCCTCATTAAATACGCACTATAATTAGTGAAATTAATTTCTCACCTCTGCTTAGCTCAGTTGAATATAATTACAATCTGTATATTTAATTGTTCTATTCTGAAATATCAAGTAATAAATCTTTGAGATTTGACATCACCGCACCCTGCAGATAATTTTGGACTAGTAGTGCAGTCTGATTATCTTCTTGCAAATTTACACATGGATTAATTGGGTGTGACTGTACGTGGGTATAGAAGTATTAAAACTACTATTTATCTGCATGATGGACACATGCTGGTAATCGTTGTTGAAGTGAGCATTTATTTATTATTTCTCCAGGTTTAAGCATCTATTAAGGACAGCATCTGGCTATTTCAAAGCTGATTCAAATTCACAATGGGGGGGGGGTGTTAGGGGCAAAGCAATTTCTGGCCATACTTCTTAGTATCAAGAAGCTACTGGGGCCATCAAACTTGTTACGTGTTAAATTAGAGGCAAAATGTCAAGCTGTTGTATATTATGGACAAAACAACCCTGTGTGATTTGTGTGTGTTAGTATCACAATGGTCTGATCCACATTTAGACAAAATTTATAGAAGAAGCAAATGTTTTTGTAAAATAAATAATTAATTAATTAATTAATTCTGTAACGATAATAGTGACATACTGTTTGGCAAATCACTTTTTTTTTGTTGCATCTTGATATTGTTGTTCAGCTGTTCAACGGTTAGGAGAAGTTAAATTTAAAAAAGCCTCCTAGAAGACAATATTTTGGAATTCTTTAGGTTCTGGCCCTTTAGCATTCATCTTACTAGTATAAATAAATACCATCAATTGTCACATTCTCAGTAAACATTGTCGCATTAATAATCACCAGCAACACTGAACTGCTGGCAGCCATACATGCCTATGCCATAACACTATCTCCACCATGTTTGATTTGATATATTTGGCTTTGCTGTGTGAGTCTAATTTCCTTTTCCACACTCTTATTCTGGTACAAGTTAAATTCCAATAATTGCGACAAATATTTATGGCCCTGACTGTATGGGAAATGACTTTTTCTGTCAAGTTTTATAAGCATGTAGGCAAGCTGTCTTTATGGTGGCTCTTTACTATATTGTGTATGAGATTTATAGTGAACTTACTTATAAAACTGAGTTTATTAATTTGTAAGTTTAGAATTTAGACCAAATATTTTGAAATATTTTCTGTCCTGGTCCTTCACTCATATCTGAGTTTTGGCCTGAGTAATATACATTACAAAACTGCTAAGATAATTACTCCCTGTTTATTGACTTGGCTGTCAAATTTATTCACACATTTCAGATAAACCATCTTGCATATGAGAAATACAAGAAAATCTCTTGACACTGTGATACAAATTTCATAATGTTTGAACAAACTTTGTAGGATAAGAAACAAAACCACTCACAGACTATTCAACATAGCAGAAATGAACATCATGGTATCTGTTAATCCTTGTCACGATATTATAATTGGAATTAGAATTGTAACCTAAAGAAGGAAAGAAAAGTGGAATTTCTATGACATTGCATTGTGGAGTCATTCATGTAAATGCAAGCCCAGTTGAATGCCAACTTTGCCCAGTTAGTGGCACCTGAAAGGTAAAATCAAGCATACAAACAAACTTTGCACATATACTGACCAAACGATCCAATTCCTACATTGCAGATATATTTGGTATTCATGTACTGCTTTTGTTTACAGCCTTTGCACATTTATCTTACCAAACATCTAGTGTGATTGTGTTTAGACAGTGTCTACTGTTAGGACTTTCAGCTCCAGCCTGAATAATTTGTTTCCCAACTGTTCTCGGTTCCCTGCTTTTTAGTTGTGTTCATTTCCCAGTAACGTTTTGTAAGTGTTTTTTTTTTTTTTTATTTCTGAAAATCTGGACCCTATTATTATTATTATTATTATTATTATTATTATTATTGTTTATCTAAGCCTTTATGTATTAGATCACTGTTTGCCTAGAAAAGGGAACACCTCGTACTATGGGAGGTCCTTCACAGTTCTTTTCTACAACTGTCTTGCAAGATTGTCGATTAGTTGCCAATCCACTTGGCTCTGCTACATGAACATATACATAACTGCTATGTAATAGCTGGGACTCGCAGCTGAATCTCCGCTTCAGCTAATCAGCTGCTAGTTAATGCTTTCATTTTCACAGGGTGTGCATTTGTGGATCCATCAAGAAATTTGGCTAGACTCTTGAACAGATGGGCTGAATAAACATGTTGGCAGTTTGTCACTGTACATCGTCTTGCTTGCCCACTATTTTCCTTTTTCCTTCATCCTCCTCAGTATTGCCTTAAAAAAAAACCTAAGCTGTACTTTGTCAATTAGATCAAACACCACCGGGCTAGCTGAGATGCTTGTACACAAAACAAGTGGTAACAGGAAACATTGTCTCAGGATAGTTGCCAGTTCCCTCATATCCTAGTGACTAATGAATCTTGGCCAACAGGCCCATTTAGTTATGTACAGCTGAGAAGTGTGCACAACTCATTGCGTAAGTGGCTCTGGGAAAGAATTTGTAATGTGTTCAGCAAATTCACCTTTTTTTTTGCTTGTTATATTGTTAGAATTTTTTCAGTCTTTTCTCTGAAGCATACTTTAAGGATCTTATGCATCAACCAGGAGGCTATAATGAAAAGATCAGGGAGCTGTTTACAGTAATGGGGAGTGCATGTATTCTTGTGATTTCTGAATCAGATGGAAATTTGTTTTACAAATGCACATAGTAGAGTGCACATTAGCAACATGGTAACAAGCAAACAAGGACTATTAGAGGAAGGCCGCATCAACAGTAAATATTGCCTGTAGCATCCGTGGAAATCTGGCAGGAAACAAAACGGCTCTTTTACTTAACGGTACATTATTGTGTAAACAAAACTCATGAGGCAACATATTAAAGTCAATCAGATGCTGGGGACGAGGAGAAAATGAAATAATGTTTGGGAGTATTGTTATATGATATGTGTCTTCCTAGAAAGTGATATAATTGTATTTTGAATAAAGAAATATTTCTTTCCCATAACAGGAAAACATCAACCATAAACTAACATAATTGCACTGGAATTTTTTTTTAAAAAGAAACACCTAGCATAGCTGCCATAGCTTTTTAAAAGAGTGGTGTATTTTTTTAAAAATGTGTGAGCACATGAATCCTTCCAGGAACCCTGCCACACATTCTGGTAATGAGATGATTAGATATTTTTGCCTGCCGACCATGGCATGTTCTCCCATTGGATGTGACCTGCAGTTAAAATTCTGAGTGGTGAGAGCAGAGAAATGTTCCTGCATGCACTTATTCATTGAGTTGGCTGGCAAAAAATACGTCCCATTCTGCTTCTTGACAGGCATCCTGCTTGTGTTTCAATCCAAGTCTATTATATTTCAAACCGCTGCTTCATTATTTACAGGGGGGAAAGTCTCATGAATTGAATAACTGAAAAATGTAAATCAAGCCTTGTGATTGAGAAATAATCTGAACTGTGCTGTCCAGCTTGGAGAGTGATTGCGAATGTGTTGGGGAGCAATTGATGAGTTTAGTTCAATAAATGATTCCCATGTATTATATTCTCATTCAGGAAAAAATTGAAATTTCCATTAGCATGAAATCAAACGTGATTTAAAACGACTATTCCGTATGTGTCACTGAGCTCCAAAAGCTTCACTGGTCTGCCTTTACTTCCTCCACCCTATGCAGTTAGCCCACTCTGTCTCTCTTTCACATTTGTATTCTAAACCTGTGTGTTTATGACGACGTATCATGGCAACCACGAACAGGCAGGCAGCGGGAGGGCAGAACGATGATGGAAACAGCTCATTGCGGCAGGAACGGGGCATTTGGAAGAACAGCTATATTTAAAACAGACCGTGGGATGTGGAAGAACAGGTACCTGTTTGATGGCGAGCCTGCATGAGTGTAAATGAACCTCGGACATAACAGCGGTATCTGTGTGGTACATGGGAGCCTTGTGGAGCATCATTTTTTAATAAAGTTTAATAATGGATAGATAGCTCAAGAAGAAAAAACGATCCCCTAGAAGGATCAATACTAGGCCAAACTATTAACAGCAGAAGTATGGTGTAGAATTGTATTCGAAACACTAACATGACATAAAGTATTGCAGAGTTGTTTAAAAAAAAACTGTTGGGAAAATGTCCATTTACATACAGTTTCTTGCTTAGAAAGATCCAGCTAAGTAACTAATAACTGAATAAGGACAACAGTTGCATTTCAATGTTTTTAATGCAGTAATGATGAGTTTATGGCTTGTATCTAGACAGTTCATAAGTGCTTATATATTATTCAGCAGTGAAGCTTCGTACAGGCGAGACACATCTATTTTAAATGTGAAATCCCGAGAATAAACACATACTTCTCTACCCATTTGTCCTAAACCTTCCGTTTTCATTCACCTCTTCTTTCAACAAGCCAATGCTGCCAGATTGCAAACCAGACCAGAGAGGGAGAATAAAGTGAAATCTCTATAGCAATGCTATGCGTTTCTGTAAAAACCTTGCTCTAAATTCTCTTGCCCTGTAGCTTGTCTGCGGTCTGATTTAGCCTTCAGCTATTTGTGTTCATAAATGCTTGTGATTTGAATAGCCGAACTAAAGGGATCTGCTACTGAATCTTGTATCAGTTTTAGAGAGTTGAAGCTGGGGGCGTACAGGGTATTTTTTTTTTTTATGTTGATTGGTTCTGTTACAGTTCTTGGTTCTGTCCGCTGATATATTTAGCTGGATCTGTGTCTGGTTCATGGTCTCAGTTGACAACCTAACTATACTAGTGCAGCATGAACTTCTAGGGTTAAAAAAGTCTCTTTATATGCACATAAATAAATGAGTGTCTGCAATGAAAGAATAATATATCGCAATAAAACTTGAACTACATCATCATCTGAATCACTTTGAGCACACAATTCACTGAAAGTCACAGCTCTGAGCAAGCAAGTAAATCTGAGCTCAAGGTGTTTAAGCTAAGAGACTTTTGTCTATTTTTATAGACAGATAAATGTATTTAACTAACTAACTAGACATACCATGAGGCAAGCATGTGATGATATTCATTTAATATTCGCACTGTTTTAACTGCTGGCTATAACCTTTTATTATTTATTAAGCTACTAAGCACCTAAAAAAGTACTGAAAGACACTGCGGTTAAATGTTTGCCAAACAAAGATCATTCAGCAGCCGTAGCTGAATGCTGCATGTCAGTATACATCACCTACAGTACATACCTGACATACGGCACCTGCCTGAGGCGTGATTGATAGACATTGATGGATACTCCAGGTCTCTCTATGTCTGGTTTTCATACCATCATACAGTATACAGGTCAGGATTGATGCTAGGATGTTATTGCATAAATACCCATATGGAAAAAAGGGTAATTATATCTAGTGCTATTTATAGTGCATGTAAAAACCCATAGCATGTTGTTATGGCAGGCTTGTCTACAACCACCAAAATGGTTTGTGCTAATATGGATGTTTTTTGTCAATAATATATTTCTCTATAACAGTGGTTCTCAACCGGTGGGGCCTGCCCCACTGGAGGGGGGTGGGGTGG
>JAOVVF010000001.1:10302046-10312383 GCA_028565595.1 Duopalatinus emarginatus
CTAAAAGCTTGCAGAGTATGACTTGGTGTAAGATGGACACTTATATGTATGTATGTATGTATGTATGTATGTATGTATGTATGTAAAAATAATTAATTATATAATATCTGAATTTGTACACAGGCCTCAGATTTGTCAATCTGTACATTAATGAAATGAACATGATTTTCCTAATGTGCTTGCACACAGATTAATGTGTCCTCCGCATTTAACCCATCTGTGCAGTGAAACACACACACCATTGAACACTAGGGGGTAGTGTATCAGGCAAATCACAGCACCTGGGGAGCAGTTGTCGGAGTTAGGTGCCTTGCTCAAGGGCACCTCAGTCGTGTCTTGCCCTGTGTAGGGATCATAAGACTGGTTCCCTAACCATTAGGCCATGGCTGCCCCCATATATATATATAACATAATGATGTTGAGCATCTCCTAATGAAGTTGAGGAGATATGCATCTTTAATCATTGCATAGTTGTTGGTACCAGAAGTTTTAAACTGGTTGATCTCCTGGAATTTTGCATGGTGAATGGTGCAAAAAATAAATAAAATAAAAGAAACACTTAATAAGCAACAGTTCTGTGTGTGGAAATGAAACTTAATCTGCGTTTAAAAATCATGATTTATAGCATTTACAAGAACTGTCTTTAACTATTGCTTTAACTATTATCAGGATATCAGTCATACATTATTATACCTAAAACCAGCTAAGGAGCACAAGAATAGACAATAGCAGCAAAGTGCACAGGGAGGAGATGCTAGCAGTTCAAATAACATTTGTTCACTGATAGAATCTTAAGGCGTAGCAACAAGTACTCCAGGCTGAGTAAGAAAGCCATCGGGAATGTCAACAGCCAAAGGCAGAGTGTAGCTCAGGGACTTTAACTGAGAGTTTATGAAAAGCAGTGGCATAATTTCTCTCTTTGTATTGTAGGGAATGAGATTGCGTTACAGACTTTATTGCAAAACAACAACCATGAACACATTCCAGCTGTCAAGTATGTGCAAAAAGAAAAGCAGTCTGAGGTTAAAAAAAAATCAATGCTACAGGCATGATTATTGGAGAATGAAAATGAGTTATGTTGTGACATTCAAGCGCAGTGGATTTAGGATGCTTATTATGAAGATGCATGCAGTCTTTAAATATACCAAGAACATAGTGTATGGGTCCTACTTTGCTTTACCTTATATAGACTTATGTACTGAAGCTGCTGCAACTAAATAATCATGATTTCATGCTTTTTACATCTGAAAACTGAAAACGGCTACAATATAGATCTTAAAAGCACGACTTCTTTTCACATCTTTTAAACCTCTGTTTGTTTAAAATCTAAAAGAGAGGGAACAGATATAGAGACTTTTGTAGTGAAGAATCCATTAGCACATCTTCCCTTTCTCCCAAGCTCTGTCCTTCTCTTTCTCCCCATAGCAAACCGACTCCCTAGCAACCCGTTGCCATTAGATACTGCTGGGCTCAGTCACCATGGCAGCAGAGTCTACTCATTTCCTTTCCTTCACACCGTAAACAATTTCACTCTCTATTATGACATGAAAAATATACTGCCTGCTGAAGAGAAAGCAGAAATTATAGAAGAGCATGTGGGAATGCAGTCTATAAAGCTTCTCTTTCTATTTCTTTCTATCGCTCTTTCTCTCACTATGTGTGTGTGTGTGTGTGCGCGTGTGTGTACAACAGGTATCTGTGGCTAGAATTCCAGTCCTCTGATCCTGCAGTCAGTTGTCGATTACATCCTGGTTAGATAAGCTTGTTTAGGAGGCTATCAGATGAAGACACACATTTTAAAGTAGATTGAACCAAGGGAAGCAAAACAGAGTAGATTTTTGAAAAGATATGAAAGTGAGTTAATAAAATAATAATAAATGGTTTCTATAAAGGCCTATGCATGTTCAAATCCGGGTGATATCACAGGCATCCATTCATACATTGAGACAAGGGAATAAGGCTGGTCATGCACTCTGGGTCAGAGGAATGGTATACTTGAGGGAAGGATCATGTATCTCAGGGTCAGAAAAACAGCATCTCAGCTGTCAATCAGAGCGACACACGGGCATCTGTGAGCCTGTATATGCAGAAGAAGGGCAGGTAGCGCTTTTATCTGAGTGTGTTATATTGCCCTGTGATGCATTATGTCGTGCAGCAGGTTGTAACTGTGGTTAATGCCGTGTTATATTAATTCATTAGGCATAATAACTATTGCTCTAAATCGCATGTCAAACACAAATACCAAAACATAAACCTAGCAACCAGCCTCATTCAATTTGGCACACATGAACATCATATAATACTGCTTAATATTTTCACACTATCCAGAATTCATCATAGTGATTTTCATTGTATTGCACAGGCTCACATCTCACAGTGCTTAAATGCACATACATTTCAGGTGGATGCAAATGTAAAAGTGGTAATGACACAAAATTGTTTTTATTTAGTCGGGCAACCTAGTGTCTTGTTAAAGCACAATCTACCATTAAACAATTTTGCCATATTAATATCATTGCCCATACCTTTATAACAGTTCCACCTAAATAGATTTAAATAGCATAATAATAGTAAGAGATGATTATATATTTAAAATCTTAATCTACTTTAGCAGTAAGATCCAGCAAGCAACTTAAATTGGACAGAATTTGACATCCATCTAAAGTGTAGTGCATGTTTATAATGGGTGTAATGGCTTATGGATGCATTATAACATTCAGAATTGATAAGGCTTTCATAGAAATTGTGAACAGTGAATTGGCTGCATGTAGACGTCCCTGGGGCCTAAGGAGAAAGCATGGAAAACACTGTGACCGTCAATCATTGTGACCATCACTATACTATAGCCTGCCATGCATTATTTATAAATGTACATCATAATCAAGTAACAAACTCCAAAACATCATCTAATTTTCAACTTGGATTCAAGTTCTAGAAATAAAACAAATATCTGGTGTCTGTTATGGTACTGATATTCATGAATATGCATAAACAAGTATGTGGATGATGGTTATTAGTAAGAGGAGTTGTGACTTGTGATGCAGATTCAAATTCGACTGCACCTCAAGTCGGGCGTTATGTAATTGTAAATAACATATTAAGCTGAATTTATGGCAACGCACAGCAGAGGGCCAGGTTAGAGACAACAGAGTCTGTGTGTTATTAATGGTCATGAGCATGGCATGCATTAGTATGACTGAAAAAGAAATCAGACAAAGGTGTTATTAGTGCTTACATATTTGTCACAGTATGTTTGCAAAATTTTTATTTTTTTAAACAATTTAAATTAATGCCAACCCACACAGGAACAATTGGTGAATTAAAACATACAGTATCGGTTTAGCCAGTCATAAATGAACAATAATTCCCCAATGGGGATTCTGCTGTGCACATATAGCACAAATGACATGGAGAATGCAGTACGTGTTGTGAACAAATGGAACCTTTCTCCTTGTCTCTATCTTCATTCTGGTTGGTAAACAGCCCTCAGTGTTTCCTGGCCACATGGAGAGCAGATGGACACAAGTGGGTGGAGGAGGATATGCCCAGATTTGCTCACCCTCACTTGACCAATCTTGGATTTCCCTAAGCTAACTCCTGTCATTAGATGTGCAGAACCCTGGCGTGTGATTGTGCAGAGGAAGACGGGAGGCAGGTGGAATTTTACAGAGCTCCAGACTTGGATATATCTGATCCTGTGCTTTTTAATACACTTTTATCAAATTCAACCAAAAGGAAAATTATCTGAAAGGATTCCAGCACAAGCTTTGTGGCTTCTGTTTTTTGTTTTTTGTTTTTATTTACCAGGTAAAGTTTACAGTTTACAATGCAATTCTGAGTGAGCGTCTTGCAATCACTGCCAACAACGAAGCCCCCCTCTAAGTACAGCAAGTAGACTAGTGGTAATGAGACAGGAGAGAATCATCATGTGCTACATGCTGGTTCAACTCGGCCATGCCCCCACTTCCACAAAATGTTATTAGTCACAGATAAGGAAAATAATAAGCAGTTTCTTCTGTACTGTCTTCCTTTATTTCCCCACCTGACTCTCCAGACCACCAGCTTAACACTGGCTTAAGGCAGCTGTCTGATACTCTTAGTGTCACTGTCAGAGTCAGATTTTTTATATATATCTCCAACAGTTCCGGAAGCGGCAAGGTTCATAGACAGGTTACAGGACAGAGTAGTTGTTCATATCTGTTGCGTCTCTCGATGAGAGCAGAGCATCTGGGTACTCGTTGTTACCTTTTTGGGTAAAAGCAGCCCCTATATTTTCACTAGTGGAAAACACAAATTCTAAGATCATTGTCAATGTAACAGAATAAACAAAGAATACTGTACTATATTTATTACTTATTAGAAGTCCAAATCTTAAGGCCAATCAAAGTTCAGCATTGTAATATATAAAGAAAAAAAAATCAAATAGGGGTTTGAGTCCCTGCCTTCATTCTAAATCACCTGGTAATATTTCTTTTTCTGAATCACCTGGTAAAATTTTGTATTCTGCCCCTTTTTTGTTGTTGCTTTTAGTAGTCTGCCCAATGTGATTCTACTATAAAATAATTAGATACATACCTAACAATAACATGCTCAAAAGAGGTTTAGCAAGTTAACTAGCATCCTGCGACTATGAGGCTATAACACACACAGTAACTTACACACAATTTATTGTTTTCTTCCTCTATGCAGATTGTCTTAAGCTATGGCTCTATTTGTTCACTGTCATTTACTGTCATTGGGAAAGTAACAAACATTGTAGGATTTTTTTTTTTCGTTGTGCATACAAAATGCAATGCAGCAAGTTTTAAATGTAGGTACTTTTTTTTTTTTTTTTTTTTTTCCAATTTGACACCAGTACCTCTATCATTAAAAAGAGGACATGGTCATTCTGACAGGAAAATAGCCTGCTGTCATCCTTTGGCAACAATTTACATATTGACAATATTTTATAAATTGACACTTTAACTGATAACATTGAGATTTTGCCTATTTTCCAATAGACAATATTAAATAGTTTAAAGAAAGGAAAACAGTCATCTCTCATTGAGTGAACTGTAGGTGCAACCAAGATGGATCCTGTCTGGGATTTTGTTGCTGATGAAGGCATAAGGGAGATATGTAACTCAACATGGCTTCTTTGTAATTCTGGTTTAATTGGATTGGTTCTCTGTGCTTGTAGGAAAACAACTCCTCTGGCTCCCAGCCACACTCATCAAACCTTTGACTACACACCTCAAGTACACAACTGGGGTTCCCCTAACAGGACACAATTGAGCAATGTAGCATTCATCTATCAGTCTGTTAATGTTCCCATATGTCCCTTTCTCAGTTTTGTCTTATGCTTTGCCCTCTCTGATTGGACATTGTGGTGTTGATTTGAGAGCTGCATAGCTTGACGTGCTCCCTCTTTTATAGATATTACAGGAATTACAGGAAAATAAATGAGCAATAGGTTATCAGTGTGCTAGCTTATTTGCACACAGGCCAAGAATAATAAAGCTGGTCGTTCTGCTCCTGAGTTTGCTACCGACGAGTATGCTACATGCTTTAAAAGATTGAACATGAAATGGTTGAGTTGTATATTAAATACCTATCCCCTGGTGGAACTCAAAGTGAATAAAGGTAATGAGCTGTAGTAGCATGGCTGCCCGTGAGATAATGACAAAGAGCTTCAGATCTTTCAGAATTTGGCTTTCATGTTGTGCTGTTGGCCTCCGTCTCCCTAACACCTTTCCCAGACTTTCAACTCTCATCTTTTCATACTAAAGCTCTTAAAAGAGAAGCAACTGCAGAAGATCTGTACTCGCCTTCCCTGGTGGTATGTCTTGCCATATAGTTAAGACAGAAAATTCAACTTTTGTTTTTTTCCTATAAAAGTACCAGAACTACATACATAACCTGTGGGGCCCCTGAACTTGACATGGCATTTGCTGGGGAGAAATGGCCATGCTGACTCAGCATATTGGTTGTCAAGTGACTTAGTATGATTTCTAGGACTTTTTGTGAGATGAGTTTCAAAGAAGCCAGGTTAACACCCCTGGCCAATAATCTAAGAGTAGACCAGTTGAAAAATGTTGTGACAGTAATATTCTGAAGCTTGACTCATCCATTACAGGCCATCTCCCGATCTTACACACAGTAAAGAAAAAGGTCTGACCCTGCCACAGAAGAGAGTCTGTTCTATGGGGCTTCTCTTGAACCGTTTTTCAACTATACCTGTTTAACTGTATCGCCGCCAAAAATACCAGCAGACTGAAATCACATTACCAGAGAATATTGACTTCGTTGGAAAATTCACACTATACTAATATGTGATATTACTAGAAACAGTTATGACCAGTCTGACAAATGAACATTCTAAAAAGAATAATGACATCCTGATATTACTTAATATTATACATAGTAATATAATATGCTACTGTTTCTACAGTAATTTGCACTTGATTTTTAAGATCTTATAATGTGGACACTGAGATCCATCTATCCAGTATCTCCAATTATTCTAATATTTAATTTCAAGTTTGAGTAAATTGCTATTCAGACAGTAAATACAGTGTCTAGTTTGCACACATAACCACTTCTGGTCAGTTGTCTTCTGGACTACTGTCAATGAGGAGGGTAAACTACTGAAAGTCATTGCTGGCTGCATATTAATTAAAAGTTGACTGAAAAAGGGAAATGTGGTAGAAAAGGTGCAACCAGGATGACTGCAACCTTGAGAAAAATGTCAAGAAAAGTTCATTGTAGAACTTGGGACAGATTCAAAAGGGACTAAACTGAGGCTTGTGAACTGGCATCTACTACCACATTCCTAAAATCAAGCCACTCATGAACACTGAGGCAATGTCGGAGGCACTTACCTGGGCTACAGAGGAAAAGAACTAGACTAAATTTTGCATTTGAAAACCAAGGTCATAGAGTCTGGAGTTGCACAGAATCCAATGTGTCTGAATTTTCCACAGTCTGTGATGGTTTGAGATGCCATGTCATCTGCTGGTGTTGGTCCACTGTGTTTTATCCAAGTCCAAAGTCAATACAGCCATCTCCCAGGAGATTTTAGAGCAGATCATTCTTCCGTCTACTAACATACTTCATTTAATTTTCCAAATACCCACAGTATGCTGACAATGATATTACTGTGCTTGATTGGCCAGCTAACTGTCCCAGCCTGAACCCCACAGAGCTAGGTATTGACAAAAGGAAGACAAGAAACCCCTGAGCCAACAATACAGACAAGTTGCACGATCAAAGCAACCTGGGCTTCAATAACATCTCAGCAGTGCAGCAGTGTCACAACCTGATTGCCATATATATATATATATATATATGAATGTGGACCCATTAACAAGTTAAATGACAGAGAAATTAACTTGTCTTGTGGAAGTTAAACAACATTTAATTTATTTATTTATATAATGAATGAATGTAATAATCATGACTGTGAAGGAGAAGGAGTATCCAATATGGTCCCACTCCCACATTTAACTCATTACAGATCCTAATTCAGAAGTAAAAACTAGTCTCTTCAATTTACTGCCTGGGTCGCTGTTTTCAGAGATGCACTTGAACTTTATTCACATTTGAAAAAGCAACAAATCACTATGTACCACTAACAAGCAAGAGTATTCTCCATTGGAAGAATAGACATAATTAGTTGTGTCTGTACCACAAAATGCCAACACAGGCAGTGGGGAAATAAATTGCTCAGCTGAAAAGGAAATGAAGATAACTTATTTGCTCTTTTCTCAGAAGAAGAAGATGATGAAGAAATGCTTTCCTAGTGTTACCATGGCAGCACATCCTGGCAACCCCACATCACCATGCTCCCTCTCTGCCTCTGCTTTTCAGCCTTCAGGTCAGGTCTGGAGATGGTGTTGTCCTGAATAAATAAAGGAAACGAAAGCCACTAGGCACAAGAGAAGCAAATAACCTGGTTTCCTTTGCGACAAAACAATGTAAGGTCTAATTCAGGAGGAACTCCACAATAAATAAATAAATAAATAAATATATATTATTTCCCTATTCAGTGTCACCCAGTAAAGGGAGGATTATTCTGTTTTTTTTCTCCTTGCAACTGTGGCCTCTGCATTACCTGTTATGGATCTAAATCTACATTTGGATTCATGTAAACCTGCTTTACGACAATGTATATTGCAGGCGCTATACAAATAAAAGAACAAAACTGAAAAACTGAACAGTGGTGTTGTTCAATGATGCTGCTTTGGGACAATGTCAACTAAAAAATATAATTTATAAATAAATAATAATTCAAAATAAATTAACCAAAGTTATTTGACAGATGTTCAGCCAGACAGGTCATTTAGCATGCTACATTAAACTATTTACTATTAAACTATTTAATAACTAAATTAATTATGAATTAATGTGAACATGATCATAAAAGTAGAAAGGATTGACTGTAACTTGTGGTTAATTTTATTCTTTATTGTTTTCTTGAATAAAAAAAAAAAATCAGGCCTACTTGCCTGTACTCCCAGTTAAATATTTAACAAAATACTTACATTTCATTTAATACTGCTGTGGTATTAACTAGTTTTGTTTGAAATGTTGTCTATTGTAACTTTAATGCTGTTTTTGTTTTTTTTTTAACTGTGTTTTAAATGATGAATTCTGCCTTCTTGGATTAATGCGACAGCATGCATCTGTCAACACACTAAGCTCCTGAGGTTTAGTAAATGCACATAATTTATATACTGTAGGTTATATAAAGGAAGAGCTGTCTGTGGCAACCCAACAAATAAGACGAATAGTACAAAGTAAAAAAAAAAAAAGATCAGATCAAAACTTTAGCGGCATATATTAAAAACAAAGCAGTAAACACTTGTCTAGCAGAGTGCAACATGATGGGAGGAGGTCTGCAACTAGTCAACTGCGAAATATGATTACCGCAATACCCCAGATCAAAAGAAGCCTGAATAGAACCTTGTCTCATTAATATCTCCTTAGAAAGACGTACAGTGATAACAAAATTCACTTACTTTCTTTATATAAGAGATGAAAGTACTTACATAAGAAAACTTGCAGAAACTTGTTCTGTGTACCTGAGCCTCATGTTAGATCAGTGAAATGGAAAACAAAAAAAACAAGAATAAAATGCAGTCCTTGATCTGTTGAACTGTGGTGTATTCATTTTTTAGTTTCTTGTTTTCTGACGTTAAGTTGTAAATTACCTCTGGGAAAAACTCCATGACTGAAAGTGCAGACCTTTCAATAGGGGCCAGACACCTAGAAAAATGGGAATCAGAACCCCTGCAGTTCCTCAAAGAGAGAATGGATGGAAAAATTGATAGAAACAGACTGGAACATCTGAGAAAGATGCAAAGAGACAGCAAGGAGGAATATGGCAAGATATTGTATGTATCACAGGCTGAAGTGAATGAAGGACAAGATAGTGAAAGCGAACAAAGCTTTCAGATGGAAATGAGAGCAGAGCACAGAAATGAAGGCTGGGCACAGATTGAGAATCATCACCATGGCAATCTGCATTGGAACAGAGGAAGAGAGCTGAAAAAAGGGAGGGGGGGACCACCACAAAGAAAGCCTGCGGGCCAACTTTATACCTTTCTGAATCTTTATTATAAAGATAACTATCTGGTTCATTCAGAGACCTGTGTGGATTCGCAGCCACAGGTTACAAGTGTCCTCAAATGTAGGCAGCAGGAATGCTCTGAATAACAGAGAAGCTTATTAACTTTGTATGTGCAGCCCTAACCAAGGTTTTGCTGTCTTCTCCTCTTGTGCACATTCATTTCCTTGTTGTAATGTTTATTAGGTCACTGATCATATAAAAGCAAGCTGTCAGTTTGAGGTACATCAAAAACCGCTCACCTCTCATTTTGTGAAATCAAGCATTGAAAGCGAGTGAGGGTCTTACCCAGTCTGAATAGAGACTCGTGCTTCGGGTTGCATAGTCTTTTGTTCCTTTCTCTCCCACACACACTACTAATACACAATCTCTCTCTCTCTCTCTCTCTCTCTCTCACACACACACACACACCAGTAATACACAATCTCTTTCTGTCTCTCTCTCTCTCTCTCTCTCGCTCTCTCACACACACACCAGTAATACACAATCTCTTTCTGTCTTTCTCTTTCTTTCCCTCTCTCTCTTACACACACACACACACACACACACACACACACACACACACACACATCAGTCATACACAATCTCTTCCTGTCTCGCTCTCTCTCTCACACGCACGCACACGCACGCACGCACACACACACACACACACACACACACACACACATCAGTCATACACAATCTCTTCCTGTCTCGCTCTCTGTGTCTCTCTCTCTCTCTCACACGCACG
>JAOVVF010000001.1:10328605-10339815 GCA_028565595.1 Duopalatinus emarginatus
CAGCGCATGACAAGCCTCAACATGAACTACGGGTGAATCGCAGGGCCAAATTAGAATTTGCGTTAACGGCACTATTTATTTTTTTTATCGTAATAATTTGAGATCGCATTAATGCGGTATTATCGCGTTAACTTCGACAGCCGTAATATATATATATATATATATGTCAGAAGGTAAGGTGCTAGGATGAGTGTAATATGACTGCTGCTTTTTTAAGCACTTTTTATATTAAATAACCAGTCATGAGACAGTTTGTACAATAGCATCTTACATGGATATCACTTTCTTTAAAAAAAGGAAAAATATTTACACTTATGGCATTCAGCAGATGCTCTTATTAAGAGCGATGTAGAAAAGTGCTTAGTCATTAACTCGGAATATCCACAGATCATGCTAGTTGATCAGAATTCAATCAGTACTTGAAGCTAGGATACTGCCAGAAATAAGTCTATAACCAAATAGTACTCCTAATGCAAAACCTGTGGAGAAAACCATACAGTAAATACTATAACTGCTGTATGTGCAGTAAAAGATTTAACAGATGCAAAGGTAGTGCTGAATTGAGTTAGTGCTGAATTAAGTGCTCTCAGAAGAAGTTCACAGACTGAAGACAGTAAGTGATTCAGCTGTTCAGACACTCCACCGGAGCTCATTCCACCACCTTGGCGCCAGGACAGAGCATAGTCTGGATGCTTGCCTCTTGAGCCATACTTGAAGCATGATCAGCCCTAGGTACACATCTGGCTTTGACCATTGCCATTAGGTAGGGAGGACCCAGACCATTTTTGGCTTCTTGGGTTAGCATCAGGGTTTTATATTTGACACAGGTTGCTACAGGAAGCCACTGAAGGGTTTGCATAAATGCTGTCTGTGACGACATTCTAAACAGTTTATGTGCAAGAGGTTGTTAACTGGTGACAATGTTTGAGATATGCAATGTGTGTACTCTCAGCTACAGTTGGGGAAAAAAAAGTGCTATATGTGTGCTAAACCCCTTGTGTCTGACTGCCTTTCCAACCCGAGTCAGTACAATGCATGATTGGCGTGGGGACTTTTTAAGAAATGGATCAATACTAGCTATCCGTGACAAAACTGCAGACAAGGGACTTTTTAAAAATAATTCATGTGTTCCACTACTTTCTTGTATTGACCCTTGTATGTTTCCCCTGGGTTCCCTATATTTCCTGTTTTTTGTTTTTCTGATTTCATTTAAATTTAATTAAAATTTATTTACAGCACTTAAAACATTACAAAGTAATTCAATTTAATTCCAATTCCAATCCTCTTTCCTGTCTTCTTGTACCTGTTAGTTTTTCTCGTACTTTTGATAACCCTTTGGCTTCCCCCTTAATTTCCCTCTACTTCGTGATTTTGACACTCACTTTGTTTCCAAATTTTTCAGTTCCAACTATGTTTTCTCTGGGAACCTTGTGTCTTTCTGGTTCAGGCTCAACAGTTGCCATGGCAGCACTGAAGCCGTACTAACATCATAGCAACTCGCCGAAAAGGGAAGTGGTGTGAGCAGCGGCTCAAACCGGTTCTTCTGAACATGCCTGGGTCATGGGTCAAAAGGGTCCTATAGTGCTTGATCTTTGTGGTATTTAGACTAAAGCATGTCACAGATATTTCATTAAGACCCCAGAGAAATGTGTTAACGTGTGAGAAAGGGGTATGTCTCCTTTAATGAGTAAGTATTTAAAGGTTACTGTTATTGCCATTCTTTCATGTTTTTGCTTAACTGGACCTTTGTCAGTAATGACCTTTCTAACTTGACCTTTACCCCTGTTACAAGCTAATGTTCGCATATAACTCTCACAGTGACCTGGAGTAAACATGAACATGCTTCAGAATGCTACTAAATGGCACACACGTACAAGCACATAGTGCAAAGTTTTGTCACACTCATTCACCATGCTCCTATTCATTTATGATATTATGACAAGGTATCATTTTTATTTTCCATGCCTATGATGGTATTTAGAATATAACTGAGGCCATATTTTATCTGAAACCATGCCTTTTTTTTTTATCCAGAACATGACAATAACGTCAAAAAGTAGATGTCAGATATAAGACCAGATGTTCAGAAGCACTTTAACACACTGTTCATAAATAAATTCATTTTTCATTCAGTTATTTTCAGTAACCACTTTTTCCTGGTCAGGGTCTCTGTAGACCCGGAGCTCATTCCAGGAATTTTAGGTGAGAAAATTGATACATCATGTATTGGCTGCCATTCCATCGCAGGGTGCCATGCACACACACAAACACATATTCCCACAACCTTACACAATCTTACCCTGTGATATATAGGGTCGATGCTTCATGGCTGGACTTCTGGTTATATACATTTTTGGTTTTATTAATTTCATACTTTGTCATCTCTGTTTTTTAATGAAAAGAATGGATGGTGCTGGTGTGCAGTTTTTAAAGGTCATTTCTAAATATAAGAATTACAACTAATTCTAAGTATAATTAGAGTATAATTATAAGTATAAGTATAATTCTTTAAGGTGTGTTCACACTTGGCAGGTTTAGTTAGATTAAAATGAAATCTGCTGTAATTGCTTGGTTAGTATGGTTCATTTGATGAAGTGTATTCCCTGCCATCCGATCCTTGGTGCGCACCAAACAACCGGACCAAGATCACCTGAACAGTTGGAGGTTAGGAGGGTTCCAAGCGAACTCTTGTGCGGTTTGACGCCATGTGAGTGCAGAATCGACCAAAAGTGCCTAAACATATGCTTTACATCTTTTGGTTCAATGTTAAAAATGCCAGTGAACCAGGATTAACTGTTTGAACTGAATTATAGTGCACTATTGCATCAAATATCAGAAAAAAATGTCATGTGATCATGGAAATCACCTAGAACACAATACAGCCTTCAGCCTTGGTCCTGGAGGAACATTGTTTCATTTCACTGTGTACTGTACAATACTGTATATGGTTGAATAGACAGTAAAGACTTGACTTGACTTGATACAGTCTCCTCCTCCCAACCACAACACTGTAAGGTATAACAATGGATTGTGGCTTTGTTACCAGTTAATACCAGACTTTTGTGTTTTGTTACACTGTGCTTCGCCCAGTGAATGCTGTTTACCAATCGCCTGACTATGGTTTGTTTCCTGTTCCTGATTTTATTCTATGTACTGGGTTTGTTGCAGTTTTTCTCATAAAACATTTATGTCCGTCTCTGCTGTTTGACAACGCACTGATACACATATCAACTGGAGCAAGAAAGTCTCCTCTCAAAATGTATCATTGATGTTACTCAGTAAGGCCTCCCAATCCTGTAACATGTCATTTTAAAACATTACTCTTCGTGATTTTTTCTTGCTTTTGGCACCTGCCTGAAGACCTCTGGGTCGTCTGGATTCATGCTGGTGTAGTATTAGTCATTCTTAGACTTTAAATAGTTTCTAGATGAGTGCTGTGAATGACCGGTGATCCATGCAGTGTAAAGCTTCAGTGCTCCCGGTAACAGAAGGCTTCAAAATTATCTGAGTAGCAGCTATTCAGATGTGATTTGTGTTAAAAGCATCAAGAGATTTACACTCCTTAATATTCTGCATTAATTTCTAAAAAAATCCACTTAACATATTCTTTTTATCTCTGTATGAAACTGACAAACAGTGTTTTTGTAATTGTGTTATCTCACTGCAAAACCTAAATCATAGAAGAATAGAATACAATAGTATTTCCATTGAATAGTAGAATACAATGCGACTGATCACATTCACTCTGCATTGAAACATTTCTATCCTCAGAGGAGTCGTCATCTCCAGAATGACCCTGCTCCCAGGCTCCCCTGATCACAAGGCATGAATGGTTTGCCCTGTGACTGGGAGAAATGGTTTGATGAATGAACATGTATTACAGCTTTCGCACTCATCCAATCCCAACCCAGTGAAATATCTAAGGGAGATTTTGGACTAATGTGTCAGACAGCACTCTCATTCACTATTATCAAAACACAGAATGGAGAAATATTGTTTAGAAGAATGGTTTTTGCCTAATCTAGCCTAATATGTCACAACTTCTGCAGTGAAATATGTAGGTAAACTATATAAAGAATTAATAAAGACTTCTGCAGCTAAAAAAAATAAAGACTATGTTCACATCTAACCATGCACACACAAACAGCTGGCTACACACTTTCAGATATATCCATAGATTTCAATAGTATTTTGTTCTGTGCTCCCACCCTTTAAGGGAAAAAGCCACCTAACAATTTATTATTATTATTATTATTATTATTATTATTATTATTATTATTATTATTATTATGGGAATGTTCATTGAAAGTGTGTTTGGTTGTCCTATGGTTTTCATATTAGTTTTTGGTTATGTGTTTTGGTTTATCTTACATTTTTTCCATTTGTCATGTAGGAACCTTTGGAGAACTCAACATTCTACTTACAAACATCTACTTCTGTACCATCATGCCGATTCACTTTACACAAATACGTTCATGGCCAGAAATCTAAAATGCTAAGCTTAAAGATCGTCATCTGTTAGATGTCATGCCCTAGGTCATCATGTGTTCGTAGTTTAGCTCACTGCTTGTTGCTTTGAAGACATTCACAGGAACATGATTTGCCCTTGAGCTAAAGCTAAAATGCACATAGCCTTTTTTTTTTGCACTGCCACTCATATAGCATTTGCAGGAGTGCATCTCTGAGTGAGAAAGCAAAAAAACAGGAAAGTGAAATTTCTCCAAATAGACTTGCTGAAATAGGTCACCCTGCAGATATTCCTGCCAAAGAGAGCAGTTGGACCCAGCACAGATTAGTTCTCAAGTTGGTCTCATGCTGAGACAGTCAGCAAGATAGCTGAACTGCTGGGATGAGGATGGTGGATGTCTGCCATGATGGTCTTCCTCCATCCCAATGGCACTGACTCACCACAACTGTGGATTTCATTTTAGCTATCTTATCCCGTTTTACTGCATTGTACTTTAAATAATGTTAACACACATAAAACACATTACAATTATACTATTAATACTTTAGCATACTAAAGTGTTTTACTGGTTATATAACACAACATGGTTGTACAACACTGTAATTTAAAAGAACAAAAAATATTTACTTCTCTTCTCTAATATTACTATATGCAATATATATATAGCTAGCAAGGTTTCCATCCAAATATTCTTTTATAACTTTTATATGTTTTGTGGAATATTGGCAGAAAAAAACCCCAAACATGATCTCCGTTGTAATTTCATTACCTATAGAAGTTATGTGAAAAAACTTCAGGTGGCTAGCAATAGCCAACTTAATGAAGGCTGAAATATCCATGCCACCGCAACAATGGCCACTATACATCTGAGACCGTAAAAACTCCAGGCAATTCTGTGAGAACCAACTATTTTTTTGTCAGAGCTTTGGGCATTTCAGAATGTCAAATAAATTTTAGGACTGATCAGGTAGGAATCACGTGACTTGGAAAACTTTGGAAAACTCCTGTTCTTCACCTTTCTTGTGCATTTTGGCTTTAGCTAAATTCCACCTAACAAAACTTATGCGATATATTTTTCTCATTTAGTGTTTAGTGATTTTTTTCCACAATTTGCTTTTCAGCCAGAACTATTGTCAGAATTGCATGTTACAGAACATTAATCAACACCTTCTGACCAATCAAAATTTAAAATTCAACAACACTTTGGTATACAAAAATGTAATGATAGAGGGAAAAGTGTAGAAAGAGCCAGGTTCTCTAACATAAGATAAGCGGATTAGACTTGGATTTCCCATGACAAAATGTGTAAGTTATACAGTCGGTGTAGTCTCTGAACGTGTAGCCTGAAAGTAAATATGACTTCAACTCGTATTACCTCCTTACAGGAAAAGGCTTATGGATTTAACCCTACAGTACTTTTCCCCCTTCGTGACTCTAACTTCTACAAAACGTAGTAGGCTCTACCTGGAGCATGTCTATGTCTGTTAATCCTCCATCTTTCCTCAATCTGACACAGGCTTAACCTGTATCTTCAAATAGGATTTAGGATCTGTGCTATTCTTTTTCCTCTTTTTCATCTTTTTCATTCACACACATGGATCAGGGTTGGGTTATGAGAAATTAACTGGAAATGATGTGTGCCTTTTACAGGTCAATGAAGACTACAGCACTACAGAGAAATAAAAGTTTATTCTGCATACGTACTACTTGTCCTGAAGTATGCACAAAATTAGCTTCTGGCTTATATCTAAAATTAAATAAGAAAGCAAGACAAAACATGACATACTGTCATTATGCAACATGAGCAATCATTTTCAGTTACTTAACAAAATAGGCATCTACAGTGTAGCTAAATCACATAACATTTTGTTAGCCACGAGGGTGAATATATTCTATTACTTGCCATCTGGATTGTCCTGAAGCACAGATTCTGCTAATGCTGAAAATGTAAGACTGAGACAATCCATCTTCTGCCTTCTTCTTGTACAAAAAGTTGATGGCATGATCTTCTGCATAAATGTTAACTTCTGGAAATTTCTGACTAAAGCCACCTTAATCATTAATGCTTTATTTTTAGTTTTAGTTTTTTTTAGACCTGCAGATTTGTTCTCTTCTGTGAAGTACTTTTGAAAATGTTGGCACATTTCACTAAGGTGGTTTAAATCCAGCAGTCTTTCAGCACTTTACTGGCTCTTGACACTTATGTACTAGACCTAGTACAATAATGTCCTCCATTGCTTTACTATCATTTCTGTTGTGTTAGTTACTTATATGAGTGAAAGCACATTTTGTGCATTGGAAGGTCAAATTAGAGCAACGGAACAGATCGTCTGGTCCTAAGAGGAATTTACTTTTACTTAGTCTTGTTTAACAGTTTCTATTAGACGTGCCTTGCTTCTTATTAGATTCTTTACTTTACTACTGTTTATTTACATACAGTCGCATCTGAAAGTTTTGGAAAAGCAAAGCAAAATTTGCGATTTTTTTTTTAGAATATTTAGAATTTAAGTTTTGAGGTCCTGATATTTACAGCTAGACATGTTGAACATCCAAGAAACATAACACCTTTGGTGGTATACCACCCAATTATTAGCAAAGGTAAAGAAGTAGATAGGCTTTAAATTAAAACTAAATACATTTACTTTAAATAAATGTACATAGATTTGCTTGTATAACTCTGGCTTGCAATAGCTGTATCAAGCTGGAAACCAACTGACATCACTAAATTGTTCTTTTGATATGCTTCTCCAGGCTTATTTTATTCTGGGGGTTTTCTTGCTTCTGTCTCCTCTTTAGGTGGTGACGTGCATGTTTAATAATTATGTGATTGACTCGGCCAGTTTAAAGCCCTTTCCTCCATGATGAAGTGCTTTGTTGTGTTAGTAGGGTTTTGATTCATAGTCTTGCTCAGGAATTAGAATTAGATTTGATGCATTTCTCTGTAAATTGGCCGACAGAAAGACCTCTGAATTCATTCTGCTGCACCAATCATGACTTACATCATCAGTCAAGATTGATGAGCCTGCTTCAGAAGCAGCCATGCAAGCTCAATGTCATGACACTACCTCCACTGTGCTTGACTGATGAGCTTGTATGTTTTAGATCATGAACAAATCCACACTGCCATTTCCATCACTTTTGTAGAGGTTAATCTCAGAACCAGAACTTTTGTTGCTAGTCTCTTCTTTAATTCCAGTCTGGCTTTCTGATCTTTACTGCTTATGAGTGGTTCGTATCTTGTAGTATGTTCACTATATTTGTCCTCCTTCACAAATGCCTTGTGGAGCTTGTTCTGACTTGTTTGTATTCAAGCTCTCACAATGTTTGTCATCAATAGCTGTTGTTTTCCTTGGCCTTCTGCTTTCTGGTTGAACACCAGGGGACTCTTTCTTTCTCAGGACAAACTAAATTGTTGTACTAGCTATGCCAGATGCCTGTGCAATGGTTCTGACCTTTTTCTTAGCCTCAGAATGGCGTACGTTCACTCCCATAGACAGCTCGTATGTCTTCATGTTGGTTTATCCTTATTAACAATAGATGCAGGCAAAAGCCATGACTCAAACCAAGAGTAGACATTCAGAGCTATTCATTGTTTAATCAAATAAATCACACTGTTACCTACCTGTCCGATCAGTGATTTGTTCCCATATTTTTAATCATTTGAAAAATGGGTAAGTTCACACAAAAGGTGTAATGTTCTAAGTTGTTTAACATACCTCATGTCAGTCAGTTATTCTGTTACCCAGAACCACCGGGTGCAAGACAAGAATATCCCTTTGACAATCCATTAGGGGTTGCCACACACACCCCTATTCACTCACACACTCACACCTAGGGCAATTTTGCACATCCAATTCACCTACTATGTGTGTTTCCCATAGAGACACAAGAAGAGCACACCAAACTCCTCACAGATAGAGACCAGAGCAAGGATCAAACCCACACCCCCAGATCCCTGGAGCTGTGTAGTACACACACTACCTGAGGCACCACACTGCCACCCATATTCTTCTTTTGATCTCAAACCCAAATGCCTTCAGTGTAAAGCAAAAACAACAGAACTGACTTGCTGTTCAGATACTTTTGCAGGGCACAGTGTATATATTGTCTAAAATAGTACCCATGCCTGTGACTTTTTGCAGAAAACATAATGTGTTTTAACCACAGGATATTCAGGGTAGCAGAGTTAATTAGAAACTATTGTGTGCAGGTACAAACAGAAATACCTGCTAGTGCAGGCAGGTGGGAATCAGCCCCATGTGCAATTATTGGACTACATTCAGCACTGGACCACATTTCTAATTAGTTTACATGTTGTGCTGTTTAGAAAGAACAAAAAAGTTGCTTAGCTTTTTTTTTTTTTTTTTTGAAAGCATTTCAGTTTGTTTTTTTTTTTTAATTCAGTTTTTTTCTTATTCTCCTCCATCCATTATGGCACTTCCTGACTGTCTGGCATTTACTAGAACAACCCAGAGACCTCATAGGAATAATATGTCCTTTACGCGTTTACCTTTAAAACAGCCTTGCAGTTTGTATCTCTTCTCGTACCATACCTACCACATTAAATCCCCCAGGCACTTTTGGATCTTGCACCAATTCCTGGCCACACAAAGCTTACCACTAAAATGTCCTCTTCATTTCACAGAATCTAGCCTGTTAACAGGAAAAAAGAGATTACCAAATGATTAAATTTGTTCAGTCTAGTTTTGCTCTCTAATCGATCCCATACTCTCCAATCTATGAAAGAAAGAAAGAAAAAACATTTTTTACGATACACTTTAGCTGGTTCTTTTTGAAAATAATTTGCTTCCCTGTGTTCTCTTGGTGTTCAGAGCATCCAATAGCTTAGAATATTTCTAAATCAACCATAAATCAGAGCTGCTGAGCATCATTTGTGGGCAGCTAGATTTAAATGACCTGATTACGCAACACATACATATACACATACAATTAGGCACAGCCACACAGAAATTGAGATGCATTCTGTAGACATATGTCATCTTCCAGCATGCAGGGAGTCATTTGAAATTCTGATGTGGGCCTTATTTTAGGCAACTGCTGGGTGGTTTCTGTGAAGTCTTCAGTTTCAGACCTATTTCTCACACAACTATTTCTCAAAAGCAATGCCCAGAAATAATGCTGGACTTGAGTATTGCACAAGCTGGCAGACAGTCAACTCATTTAGAAGTTTCAAAACCTAACTTTGCAATGTTTCATTTTGTAAAGGCAGCGACTCGAGTACAATAACTGACTCATTAAGAATGAGCTTGTTTCGCCATTTTGATCAGTTCAAGCATGTGTCACGTCTTTTTATATGCAAGATTAATAATAATCTTTAACATTCGTTACAGGATCCGATATTCAATATATTTTTGAATATTAAAAATATTTTCAAATATATCCGATTCTCAGATTTTCCTGGTGTTAATCTACTGTTTCAGATCTCTAATTAAACCCATAAAACTGCATATGTCCTGTACACTCATTAATGTATCCTGGTCAGGGCCTGGAGCCTATCCAGAAATAAAATGGGACACGATTCCACCTCAAGGCACTATGCAGACACCTTTACACCTAAAGACAATTTAGTATAGCCAATCCACCTAGGATTTGGGGAGGAAGCTGGAGGTCCAAGAGGAAACCCATGAAACACAGAGAGAACATTTAAGACTCTGTACTAATAGCAACTCAAGCCCTGAATCAAACCAGGGACATTGGAACTGCAAGGTGGCAACAATACTCCCTGTGCAACTATGTCACCTAAAACAAATTTGTAGTTGATTTGACAATTGCAGCATGCAGGTGAATGAACTATGATCGACCTGCAGGAGCTTTTTTAGGCAAGCGCAATATTTGTAATCATATTTATACTCGTGGTTTTAACAATGGTACAAGAGTAATCAAAACAACACTTGAACAATGCATACAAGGGAGCTGAAAGTGAAAAAGTGAGGCTGGGAGTGCTGGTACAACAGGAGCATGCCATCCGTTAAATCTCAGCCAATTACCCAGCAAGGGGTGGAGGTGTGTGGGGACAGGGGAAGGTTGGAAAGGGCGGCCTCTGTGGCTTTGAAATGACTCTCATTAGTCTTGTGTGCAGGTCAAAAAGAAAAAGGTCCTCTCCAGTAGATGAGGTGGGAGTTTCATACTGAGAGTGGCCTGGCATGCTCTCAACAGTCTGGAAGGCTTGGTTTAGAGGTGAAACACTATGAAAAATTCACAGTACTGCACAATATCTTTTGGTTTTTGGTATTATATGGCATCTACTTGCACTTTGTGGATTACATTCAGTAACACGCATGTAGGTCTGCAAAAAGGAGAAATAGCAATAAAATTCTTAAAAACATCCAAAAATAAAGATCAGTTTTTGTCCAAAAATGACATTTCCTGCCATTATTTTGCCCTTTATGATAACCCAAATATATTTGACCAATATTTATGCATACTTTGATAATCAAAATGACACAATTCATATTGTACGCCTACAAATCTTAGCCATTTTAGAAGGAACATAATGAAATGGACAGGTCTCAGCTTTGCTCTTAGAACATCATACATTTTTCATGGCATGGATTCCATGAGGGGTTAGAAGCATGCCGTTTCGACAGTAATATTCTACTGCCATAAGCTGAATTGTTATAAATGTAGATGTAGGCAGGACATTTTTCAGGGTTTTCCCAGGCTGCCATGGTGCATTAAAAATGTGGAATAATGTATGTGTGTGTGTGTGTGTGTGTGTGTG
>JAOVVF010000001.1:10367258-10382333 GCA_028565595.1 Duopalatinus emarginatus
TCACTGCATGGATGGGTTAAATGTGGAGGTCACATTCCTCTGTGTGCAAACACAGTAGGCAAATAGTTCACTTTCATTCATTCAAGTCCAGCGTTTGCTCTCTACACTATTTTTACACTTGATTTCTCATTAATATAGCATTATATAAATATATAGCACCAATTATATAAATATAGCACCAATAAAATGTTGTATAGGAGAAAATAAAAGTGCTTGTTTGTTCAGAGTCAATACCAGTAAATGTGTTTGCAAATTTATGCAAAATTGCATGATTTAACAAAAACAAAGAAACAAACAACAAAAAAACATTGAGGGTAGTTAATGGCTGGAGATGTGATGAATTTAATAAAATGCTACCCCTTGATTTTCTACAAATTCAAAGTCTGACCATAATCCTTACTGAAACCAGGAAACATTGCAAAGGTAGAAGCAAGCTCAGGTGGCTGGGTTTACTTTTAATTAAAAGTGAGTGCCTGTTCTTTAATGCATTATGGTAAAGACAATCATCGTACATCCAGAGTTGGCAGGTGTGAAGGCGCTGATGGGGTAAAGCATCGATTCCTCTACAACTGTCCAAATACCTTCCCACACGTGTGTGTTTGCACTCCCTCTGTCCTGTGCTTTTATTTAATTTAACATGCCACACTTGTCTGCGAGCATGTGCTTCTTATCTGATTCACTGGACGATTTAAATGAGAAATTAAATCAGATTCTTCAATACACTCATTTCCAAAAGAAAAAGTCAGGGCCACAAGACCATTTATTACAAGCAGACACTTCCCTTTCCTAGCATTCCTTCTAATTCATGGGGCACTTCAACCAATATAAATGCTTTTCTCTGCTTCTTTCCTGTTCACGTTTTCTCCCCTGCTTGAGGTGGCAGTGGAGAAGCCTCTCCTCTTCCATGGACTGCTCTAATAAGACTCATTACATACAGGAAATTGATCAGTGAGAGGTGCGAGAGCCCAGAATGGAGCTGTGGAATGACAGACACTAATTTGTCATTTGGGGGTTTGTGCTAAGATAATTTCCAAAACACCTTAGCACAATTAGCACAGAGCTGAAGATCTACGCGTGCATTAGAAACAAAGTCTTAGCACAGCCTGTGGGACTTTCATACCTCCCTGGTAGCATTCACTAATGAAAAGTAGGAAGTCACATTGCAAATGCATTAAGTGTAGGAGATTTATACCTGTTGGGAATGTGGTTATTGATCACGCTGACTGTGTATCTAAGAGTTTAGCTGCTCTCTTCATTGTGGATATATGGTTCAGCTTTGACTAACTGCCCTAGGTCAGGTGAAAAAGAAATAGCGCTTTACTAGCTTGTTCCACTCAAACAGTAAGGCAGATACAATCACGGATCTTACACTAAAGCCTGTCAATCAGTTACTCATATAACACTTGCCAGAGAGTCATACTAAAAGAATGGCATAAAATCATTATAAATCATCAATCTTCACTAATTACAGCTTTTAAATTCCAGTATGTCTAGCTCAAATACACCGCACAGGCACCTAATGGAGCCATGTGCTGTGCTGTACTTTAGCATTTAGCCTTTAAAAGAAAAATAAGTAAATGCAGCTCCCCCCTCAGCTCATACAAGCCTTAGACATTTCTCTCTCTATACCATGTTGACCCTGCTTCTTGATTCATTTTCTCAGCATTGAAAAGCTCCATCATGAGCAACCCTGTTTGCTGCAGTTTCTCCCACTTCTTGCTGAGGCGTTATCACTTTTAAGAATTAACGCGGTGTAAATTGAAGGACAGACAAATGTTAGAGGATGGCATTGTACTGGCATGGATGGGAAGTTTGAGTCAATTTAATTTTTTTGATCTGTTCAATTCAAATGAAGCAAACATCCAATATGACTCCTTCAGTTCAGTTGCTCAGAAAATGAAGCTTCTAAACGTGGCACATAAGACACCGTATGTTTACCTAAGAAATCAAACCAGAATACTACTAGAAAAGAGCCGTGTAGTGTCAACTGTAAAACTTACAAAAGTCCAAAAACTTTTTACGCTAGACAACCTGCAGAGAGAACAAGACAATAACTACAATAATCACAATGGACAAGTTAAAAGAACAATGGAGATACAATTTGCAAACCAGTTGCTCAATAGTTGCTCACTACTCAGTTAAGTGCTGACGGAACAGATGAGTTTTTAGCCAGTGTTTGAACACAGCAAATGATTCTGCTATACAGACATCTAGGGAAAGTTCCCCTGCCTTCCACCACCTTGGTTTTTGGTATCATCAGTGACACCAAAGTGCATGATTTTAAGCATGACTCATCAGTCAGTGAATCAATGACATATATGGATATAGATTTTATCATCGGTTAATTTGGGCCCTGAACGTATCTCATTAATATATTTATGGCTAAGGCTAGATATTCAGTAAATGACTACTTTCCCTCTTGAAACATGTCACACCTGTAACATAGTTTTCTCCAACACAGGCAAGAATTTAGCAAGGTGGTATTGCTTAGTATTCCCAGGGACAGTTTATTTCTGATGAATATCTCAACTGCTTCCATTAATTTAGGGGTTCACAACTTCAGTCCTGGACCGCTGGCATCCAGCACAGCTTGGAAGTTACTCTATTTAAACATACCCACTAAACCCGTGAATAAACAGGTAAGTGAAATTAGATGTGTTTGAGTAGAGCAACCTTTAAGCTGTGCTGGACTCCAGCCCTCCTGCCTTAATTTGTTAAAAACAAGCTGTGGTTAGTTTTACAAGAATCTCTCAATATTTATAGAAGCAAGTGTTTTTAAGTGGAATGTTGTTGTGAGGTTCTCCAAAGGTTCCATGGGTGTGGACAGTTTCCAGTGATCAATTCGGAGGATTCTGAGACTTTGACTTTCCTCATGTTGTCGCTCTCACACTGCTCTTCCACCACCCTATGTTAGCTGTCAGCACTGTAGCATGGCCTATTACAAAAAAAGCTAAAATTATATTTATGCTAAAAAATGCTCCCAACAAATCATAGGAATACCAAACAAACCTGTAACTAAAATTTTATCTTCCCAGAACATTTTAAAGGCCAAAAATTTTCTGGATTAATAAATCATAGAACATTCTTAATACACAAATTGTTTTAAGACACATGTTAATAGTTGACAGTTTTTTTTTTATTAAACAATGAAGCTAGCACGAAGCACATTATTCAGCAGCAGGTGATGTTTTCTAACACACTCAACACATAGGTATCAGTTATGCAAACAGGTATTTAGCACTCCAGATAATTATTCTGATGGTGGCAATGCAATCTGAAACCTTCCTATTTAGGCATTAAGTAACCAATGAGGCATTAGGTAAATAATGTTACCTGAATATATTGCATGGTAAATGTATCTGTTACAATATATGTATGCATTAAAACAAAAATAGGACAACTGGTAACCTGGTGACAGGGTCATGGGTCCCAAGACTCACTTGACATGCTTGGAGGTGAAGGCCAGCCCATCTGATTAAAGCTCACAGAAGATCCACTCAGAACATCTTTAAAAGTCTTGTGGAGTCTATGTCTCTATAGGTCAGAGCTCTTCAGGCAAGCAGTTTTAATGGCTGATTGGTGTAATTGCAGTGAGAAAGACACCTTTTAATAATAAGAAGAATGGTATGTAATATAGCTAATATATAATGTATAATAATATGTCTAATAACACAATCAGTAATTTTATTTCTACATTTCAGTTTCAGTTAAATTTGTAGGCAATGCTATATTGTACTTTTAGTCTGCATTCTCTTGTGCTAGTTTAAACCAAGACGAGAATATCAGGGTCATCCTGGGGCCATGGAATGTCTAGAACAATAACAAAAGTGCAATATGTCCATCGGGTAAAGTTGGTGCTTCTTTTTAAAGAAAGTTGCTCCATTCATAATGAATGAAGCAGCAGACAAGATATATAGTGAAAAAGACAAGATATATAGTGTACATTGTATATTAGTGATGTAACTGAATACAGATATGTTCAGAAAGATCAGAGGACACAAGTAGGGCACTTGCTTTTAATTGTTTTTTGTTTGCTTTATTTTAAAGCCAATTTTGAGTATAATACCTGGAACATGAAACTGATACAGATAGTGGCATTGTATTATACCCTTTTCATGGGGGATATAAAAGTTCTGTCAGTCTCTGCAACAAGCACTGAAGTAGCAGGGCCAAGAAACATGTCAATGTATTGATCCCCATTTCAGAGTTAATCATTTGGCGAGCATGCGTCAGTACCATTAGCCAAATCCTGACCTTTACATGAGCACTTGCATCTGCCATTTGCATACACCCAGGCTGATATTTCATTTAACGTTCAAATGTTTTATATGTGAAGAAAAATGAGAAAAAAAAACACAGCATGTCACCCTGCAATGTAATGTGTTTAAAGAAACAGCTCTTGAAACTATTGTGATTTGCGGCAAGTAGTAAAATGTCTATTTGCATAATAGCTAAGCATGAAGATGAGAGTGAGTGACAGCTTTAACATTTCAAAGTAGAAGGAGAGCGTGTCAGGAAGACAGAGGCTCTCACACAGGGCTGGAAAGGAGCATTTGTATATAATTGAATGCAGCGTTCATAAAGCAGCCTAAAGCCCTTATTCCATCTGTGTGCAAAGCCCCCCCCCCCCCCCTTCCTCAACACGCAGCATAAATCTCTACTGGTTAACACAGGCAGGTGGCAGCAGAAATTACACACATGCTTGAGGACAGGCTTCTCTGCAGCGGCCTAGCCTCTAGGCTGCTACCAAGCTGTTAGCGCAACAGATGATAATTCTAACTGGAGGCGAATGGGGCTCGAAGTTTTAGCCAAAAGACCAATTAATTGCTTGCCAAATGACAGCAATCAAATGCAATTGGAGTGCCATAATGTCTTAGCAGACCATTTGTTTTGTGAAGCCTGAATCTTAAAATTGAAGTGTATTACTAGGCTCTGTTCATCATCAGCACTACAGCAACAGGCTTTCATAATAAGCCTTCAAGTACAACCCCAAGCACTAACCTGTTAAAATGCTCCATTTTAAGCATGACCATGTGTAATGTATAGCTGCAAAAAACGTTGGAGAAAAAATATATATGATTGACTAAGCAATATTGTAATAACTTCTTAGATGGGTTAATTTGATGTTGCTGTTAAAAAGCCTGCCTAACCAAAACCACAACAGGCTCTAATTACATGAAAGTGAACACAGAAGGAATGTGACCTCCGCATTTAACCCATCAGTGCAGTGAAACATACACACCGGTGAACACTAGGGGGCAGTGAACACACTTGCCAGAGGGGGGTGGGTGTGGGGGCCCAATCCACGGCGCCCAGGGAGCAGTTAGATGCCTTGCTCAAGGGCACCTCAGTCGTGTCTTGCCCTGGGTGGGGATCGAACCTGCAACCTTCCGGTCACAAGACCGGTTCCCTAACCACTAGGCCACGGCTGTCCCCTAAGTGATATGCATCTAGAACAGTTAGTGCACAACAATCAGAGTGCTATCAAAAATCCTGTTTTTGTTAAAGCAAGCATTACTGTTTCACATTGTGTCCACACAGCCCGGACAGCCACCCACATTGTGCTCCCTACAAGGCAAATCCACACTTGACATTGTGATCAATCAAACTTACTGGTAAAAAAAAAAAAATTACAGTAGACTCGCTCGGTCAGCCAATTACACAAATGCCATTGATTCTTGTGGCTCTTTCAAGGTAGAAGTTTTGAGGACAGGCTAGCTGGATGAGTATGGATTTTTCTAGCCTCTGTTTTTCTCTCCACTGCACCCTTTTTTAAAGATGGGATTAAAGACATTGGGAGAAAACAGGCTCACTGACCCACACGAGGCTGCCTTGTTACTGTGACTTATCAACTGAGCCACACTGGCAAACTGAACAGACTGTGTGACTCCATCTGTGCTTGTCGTTAAGCAGGGCTAATGCTGATATAGATCTAGACCCTTTGCATGCACAGTCTGGAGACTCTAATAGAGAGGCAGATTAGAACTGTGTGTATGTGTGAAATTAGAGGTGATAAGAGCACACATCTAGGCACTTGTCTTGTTTGTTGCATGCAGACGTGTGGGGCTCGAGAACGCAGCACAGCAGTGAGAATTAGGTTGGTCAGAGTCACTGCAAGACTGTAGGTGGCACAACCTGGCCTGCTGTTATCATAGCTAAGAACTCATTTATTAGGGCATCACAGCACCAAGTCACCAAGTGTCTGTCTGTTAAGATTGCCATGAATCCAAGTTTCCTCTTGTGGTGAGCCAGACACATCTAGATCCAATCTGCAGCAGGTGCTGAGAAATATGGTAGTGCAGTATAATCTCCAAACTCCACATTATTAACAATAGAGACCAGCATATTAACAAAGTACAAACTTTACACAACCTTTTTACCTTAACACAATATGTGGAATATTCTATGTTATGTGTTTAACAGAAAGCATTAACAAACCTGAAAATCATGAAAAGAAAAGAAGTATGTTTTCTCATTTTATTTGAATCATATTTTGATTGTTGTTACCGAAATTATATACTGAAATTAAGTTATTGATTTGGCAGATGTTGGTTGTGCATTAACAGCCAATTGTTGTTTTGTGTGAAAAAATTACGTGTTGAAAAAAAATATGTATTTATTTGTTTGTTTATTTATTGATTGATTTATTTATTTATACTTTTTAGTTTCTATTTATTTGTTTATTAATTGTTAAGTATTGTCATTATTAATAATAAATTACTAAAAAGAATAATTTTTATAAGTAAACAATTACATAAAGTTTCTTAGAGTTCGAGAGATAAATGGCACTCTAGTCCTTGGGAATCGTAAACAGAAGATTAATGCAGCTCCTCTTAGTGTCTGGAATATTTTTGTCTACATTCCTGTGACTGGTAAATTACAAGTTGCCTTGTCCTCTTGGAGGATCTGTAGTTAATTTGGGCTCAAGTGATTTTAGAGTTTCAGTTCAGACAAAAAGAAAGAAGTAAAAAAGGCAGGACTAAAAAAAGTAAGTTTCATTTTGATGAAAGAAGAAGCACAAGAAGCCACTTATTACCTCAGCTGTTTTAATAATTCCAGTATAATAAATTAACTCTAGTGGAGATGTTTCCAAATATGGGCAAAAAGCCCAGTTAATTCATTTAGGACGGTTAGGGTGCCAGTTCCAATGTGGTAAATCACACCACAGCAAACACTTAGGCTCCAAAGGGCTGATTCAGCAACAGGATCCATTTTAGACTTTGATATATCTGACTCATTTTCAGCTTACTGCATGGTGGCAGTCATATAAAGTGAAGCTATGGAGAAATATTCTCATTTTTAATACAATGACATCATTTTTGAGTTCTGAGTAGGAATACATAATAGCAAAGATGTGTTATTTCCTAATGCTAAGCTATTAGCTTATACATCATAGACATCATGATGGTAACACTCAAAATTTTCCAGAATAAAATCTACCAAAATTAATTGAAATAAATGCTTTCTTGTTTGTGCATATCAGATTCTTTTCCTTTTTTAGCTTATATTTTATTTGTAACTGAATCTGGCTATAAGACATGATTTTACTATATACTTCAGCACTATGGAATACTGATAGATACATAGCACACAAAACTTTACGGTTAAGCAGGTGATTGGTTCTAAATCTTTATCATAATGTAAGGTGTAAAATGGATGTGCATTTTATTTCTCTTTTAACACTGTCCTTGTTCCACTTTTCTTCACCATCCTCTGTTCTTTCTTCCCAAAGACATTCCAAAATCTGCTATACCTCGGTTGGTTAGAAAGCACCGACACAGAAGACTTTTGCTGAAAAATGTCAAACATTTATGTGGTATGTCCATCACACATTTGCAGTTCAATATATTACTACTACATATTACCTTGTGACTTGACTTTTTATTGACTTTGACTACTGTCAGCGCTGCTTTCATGAAATTCTTCAACACCTTCTGACCAATCCAATTTGATTATATACATGTATATTAGTGGCTGATTAATATTTGATGGACATGATGAGATTCTTTAGCAATGTTTGAAACAGAAGGTGAAATGCCATAAAGACCAATTTAGCCAACACAACTTAATTGTGCTGCCACACAAAAGCATCACACAAAGCTGACGTCTGTCTTTTCCTCAACTGTCCAGTGCTTTCCACTGACATTGTAGATGCTATTAGCTTCTGTCTTTTGATTGTACTCTATTTCACATTTGACATTTTCAGAGTGTGTTTTCCCAGGCCTGAATCCCATCAGTTCAAATAAATAAATAAATAAATTATTGAGTTTATCAAACGTTCTTGTTAATCTTTTTTTTTTTGTTTGGGCAGTAATAGTATAAAAAAAAAAAATGCCAATTTTTTAAAAAAATAAGATATGCTGGTGTTTGTTTTTGTTTTTTATAATAAGATCAGGAATCAAAAAGAGAATAATATAGTGTTCTCCTTTTTGATGGCTAAAATAAATCAACCAATCACCAATTCTAATTAAAAATAAAAATGTCCTGTGATATGGTTTAGACAAAAGTTTAGCACATTGTATTTTTAATTTTTTAAATTTTTATTATTATTATTTTATATATTATTTTTTTGGACAGTGTGTTTCTCTTGGCTACTACTTTTCATATCAAACCACTTTAACTGTAAGAGTTCTCTCAGAACTGTGCACAGAATTATATTACTATTGAAGAGTCTTCAAGTCAAGTCTACAAATAATATTTCATACTTCTTACATTATTACCACATACCGACACATTCATGTTTTATGCAGTAATATAAATAAATTTGATTCAAACATCACAGAGGTCCCTGTGTGAAAATGAATTAATATTCCTTATTAGAACAGGAAAAAGCCATCATTAATTTTCGTATGTTTAATTATTGTTGCCTGAATGCTGTTTATCCAGTACCCTTGGGAGACTTATCTACACTGCATGCTCCTTGCCTGAATCCATTAGAGAGCGAGAGAGAGAGAGAGAGAGAGAGAGAGAGAGAGAGCTTTGATGGCTTCCATTTGGTTTTTTAATTTATTATAAAGGAGGAGGTCTTGGATAGGACAGCCTCGCTTTTATTTTTACATAAGCTGTGGATGATACAGACATGTGACACTGACATGGGCTGAGACAAATTCTGGATCATGACTAAACAATGTTGTCAGAGATTTCACGACATTGTGTTCCATCTCCTCTTCTGACTCAGATTCACTTTGCATGCCTGTCAGCTTTTTGCACTGTTGACAGCAGAGGTCCAGATAATGGTTTGTAAGCTGTCGTGTTTACAGAACATGGGAAAGTAATCAATTTATAATGTTTAAGAATCAAGCAAGATGCGCATATTTATAAGTATAAAAGTACATGAAAGCATGAAATTACATTTAAATTAAATATTGTTAAGATGTTGAGAAAATTATGGATAGATTAATATCTTGTAATTGTTATGATGCAAAGACTGACAGGACAATAATACGGCAACTAATGCACACCAACAGCAAATCAAATTGCAGTGCATGTATAGCAGAATACTCCTGACATGTTCTAAACCAGACATCCAGAAAGAAAATGTAAAATGACACGGATGATACATGCACTGGGGGAAATGTACCTTATTTAGAATATGTAACTTCTCTATGACAGGAATCTTGTAAAAATCTGTAATCCTCTTTGGCACTATCATAAAATGCAATGTGCTGGCTGCAAAACACAGGTTGGCAATTATCATTAATAAATATCATATAGTTTTTCTCACAGGCTGATAGTTGGCAGACCAAAAATGCAGAGTGAAGGCCCGCTAGTGTATGTGTGTGTGTGTGTATACACACTCACATACCAAAAGACATGGGACAGGTACTAGTACTGTCCCCCTTTAGCCCAGCGAAGTGCCACAACTTGACATGACATTGAGTCCACAAGTGGAGGGAAGATGTGTACAGAAATGTTGAGTCATGGTGTCTGGACAGCCACCAACAGCCCCTTGGTATTTGTAGTATCCCTGGTGAAAATGAATTTTCCCATAAATGCTTGATTTGGCTCATGTTGGGTGAATATGAATGCCATAACATCTGCTGAACATGGCTATCACATGGTTAATTAAAAATGGTCACCAAACAGTGAAACATGTTTATGCAGACCAGTGGACCCAACCCATGCTACAAAAACAGCCAACAGCCTGTACAGTGCCTTGTTGACAGCTGGGGAACATGGTTCATGGGGTTTGTGCCACAAACAAAAGTTAGTGAAAGTCATTGAAAGTTACTAAAAAGTCAGTGGATGGATACAAAAAAAATCAGAGTCACCCCAAAACCCTGTGGGGATCAGTTAAATCCATCATTAAGAAATGAAATGGAATATGGCACATGTATAAATCTGCCTAAAGCATACCGTGCAAGAACATGACTAGTAGGGGAGGCCATCAAGAAACCTTTGACTACTGTGAAAAGTTAAAAGCTTCAGCAGCTGAGGAAAATTACCGCATATGATAACAGCTCTTCACCAGAATATTAAATTATGACTATAGTTTGCCCAAAGGCACATGGAAGACTCCAAAATCATTTTTGGCTTGATGAGACCAAATAGAGCTTGTTGGCAATCAGACTAGACACTATGTTTAGTGGACACCAAACACACCATCCTTACCATAAAGAATGTGGCGATGCTAGGATAGGTCAAAGCCCAGAGATCAATCCAATAGAGAATTTGAGGCAGGACATGAAAAGGGATATTCCTGCCATTTTTACTGGCAGTTACAGTTTTTCCGAGCAGTTTTTACAGAGAAATGGGATAAAATTATAGTGTCCAGATGTGCCACCCGATTGAGACCTATCCACACAGATTCAGCACTTTGATTTCGGCCAAAAGTGCATGTTATAAAATTACTTAAAGAGGTGGATATTTATGTAATCACTTATTGTACATTATATATGATTATTTAATTAAGTAAAGGAAAGTACAGAGGTAATGTGTGGGGTTGGGGAAAATAGCTGACGATGGAGATGTGCTTAAACAAAGAAATATAGTATACTTTCTCTTTTCATAAACATATATTTCTTCACTATTCCCCCCGAACATATTAGCTCAGGCTGAGCCCTACACACAGAACACCCCTCAATAAAAGAACAACAAGGAGTGATGCCAGAAATGCTGCTTAAATGGCCACCCAAACAGGTGTGAGCAGTTTTGAGCAATCAGCATGGTGGATACTGGGACTTTAAGTTCTCCCATGTGGTCACTCTCACAGTGCCCTTCTGCCAAACCTAGACTGGCTGCGGTCATAGTAAAACGACCTGTTACAGATTTGAATTGTTGAATTCGAGTGCCAGACTCTGAAAATGATGAATTGGGGTCAGCAAGAATACATTAAGAAACATTAAGATATGTTATCACTTCACTATGGAGGTCAAACACAGTAAATAATTACAAAAAATCTTTTACATCTGTTAAAATACTATTTTGGTTGAATGTTATTAGTCTTGTTGCTGAGCTGCGCTTGTTGTGGAATATATATATATATATATATATATATATATATATATATATATATTACATAAATATATACGTACACAATATTATTTAATGTTCATGTATTGTTTATAATGTGAGAACCTATGGAGCATCATTGGACTCTCCAGTGTAGTTCTATAAATGTTCCCCTAACCATTGCAAAACAAAGAAACCCTTGGAAAACCTTATGACAACATTCCACTTACTAACACTTACTTCTCAAAATGTTGTAGAGAAGTTCTTGTAAAAGTAACCATAAAAAACTTGCTAAACATTCTGTGTTTGCTGTCGTCCCACTAATAGCCTCATCCTCCTGTAGATAGATGACTAGGGCTGAGCACTGTATTTTACTGCCACACTCGCCTCCTTCCATGGCTCCTCTCTTTTGTTTTGACAAGTGTGCTTGATTTATAGCTCTGTGCCTCATCCTTTCAGTCTCTTCTCAACTTCAGGCCAATCCATTTTCCCAATTTTCCTCATCCATCTGTTTGAGTCACATATAGCAATTTTAATGTGCTGCGCCATGATTATGTGCCCTCTATGAAAATTGCAAGTACTGCTAGACCTCCAGCCGCAGAATGTCAAAGATCAATGGCATTTCACGTAGGTCCCCAGTATTGGCATTCAGCCCACCTGTGTAAATATCAAGCTACAAAGTCGAAGTGAAAGCTGTTGCCATTGTGAAAGTAACAACATCCTGATGCAATTCACATACAAATAGGAAGGAACACACACACACACAAAGAGAGAGAGAAAGAGACACACAGTCTGTTTGTAAGGACACCTCAGTAACGTTCAGGGTATGAGTGGCTGTGTGCCATCTCTTTCCTCCTCCACTCATCCTCTCTTCTCACCTAACCTTCACCTTAAAGGATTAAATTTCCCACCGTTCTGTGTCAGCTTTTCTGATAGATCGTAATTAAATTTAATTAGACTGACCAGTCATCTTACAGCACATTCAGTAAACAGCATTTTTCTCACATGGCTGTTCTGCATAATTCTAATGATAGTCATGCTAACTTGTTCAAACACTAATCTCGATTGCTGTTGTCAAAGCTCGGAATGCTCAGTGAGCAATTTAATGTTCATAAATAGAATCATAACTGTATTAAAAATAAACCCACAAGCAGTATGCTAGGGCTAAAGCCGAGATTTCCACTGTCAGGTCCAAAACCAGGACTAAGTCTATATAAATAAATGACATTTGTTAATTTAAGATGATTTAAGTTAATACAGAAAACCTTTCAAGACTGGACTTGACTCCTACAGCCATACTATGTGTAGCTCATATATTTTCCATGGTAAATGTTCCTTTTACCTTGGTTTCGTTTACTTATTTATCACTTTAGCCTATTACACAAAGGCTGTAGGTTTATTCAGTGGTTAATAGAGGCTATAAATCATTTCAGTGATGAAACACATTTACTATAGGAAAAGCATTTCAAAAGCTCCAAATAATTTTGGACTCTGGTGTCTGTGATACATTTATAACAGAGTTTGGGGAAAGACAGGAAATGAATAGTTTTGACGCTATGATTTATTGCAAGGTGTTTTAGAAGCACAGTGCTACTGCCAGTGAGAGACTGTATCTCGCGTCATCACTATTGCAGCCATGTACTTCTTCACAATATGGCAGACAGAGTCTTTATTGTGCCGTGGATGAACATGCACTTATAAGTATTCCTGCAGCCTACTGAATCATCTAACAGGCAGCTGTGGTGGAATGCAACAAGATTGATGGAGGGGTAGTGTAATTATGCAAGCGTAAGCTCATTTTATTTCACATAAAAAAAGAAATATCTCAACTGAAGCTCTGTGTAAAGCAGATGCTTGGAAGTGATACTCAGGGACATACAGGAAAGAATAATGCAATGTTATTTTAGACTAGAATACGCTTGGTGTAAATCTCCTATTGTCATAAATAGAGTGCTGCTAAGATGCAAAAATAATGAAAACTCATTTTCTCTGTTCCTCATAAGTTTGTGATAAATGCACCATGAGGGAATGGGAAAAGAAATGCTCTACCTTGGAGCCATATAATCAAGGTTTTGTTTTTCCCATAGAAAAAATAAGCAGAGTTTAGCACACAGCTTACTAGTGTCATTGCTGAGCCCTTTTTCCCCAATTCCCTGCATTATTGCTATGGCTAATAATACTTAGTGAGACTTCCTCATTGTTCAAATATATATATATAAAAAATCAAATATATTTGTGACCGTAACTGCTTAGCCAGGTTCAACAAATGTAATGAATATGATTACAAATTCACAATCTTGCTTTAAGCATGAATTTCTTACATGCTCAATAAAACAGTGTGTAATGTAAGGTTTTTTAACAATTTTATATGACCGTATTTATATACCATACCGTACCTTGATAGAATGGTGGAGCCATTTGCCAAGAATGCTCTTCTCATTGTTTTATAAATTGCTGTAATAAACTTAGTCAAATACACCATTAAGCAGCATAAAAAATAGCTCAGTAAATCTAACTCAAGACTTACAAAACCATGTAAGCTACATTAGTCTTGCTTACAATTAATTGGCATGTAGTATGTATGTACATGCACTCATAAAATTAACTATTCTTCTATGTGTCACTGATAACTTTTCTTGAACTGAACATACCAAACACCTCCAGTCCAGCAGTTTGTGAGGAAACTGACCCCCGGCTTTTATATAATGACATTAATTAGCATTACAGCTAGTGCAAGAAAAACAGTTTCCTAGTAGAGTTTACTTCATCGATTTTTAGTCATTATCATAAAGTGTGTCCAGTTAGTGACCATCTTGGCAACTCTCCCAGGTAGTTATTGCTAGTCATACACTGCCAGCCAGGCTCCTGTCTACTTGGATTTGAAGAGACTCAACACCAACCTTATTTATCGCTGTTTCTATGGTAACAGCGAAAGTTCAGAGTTGTGGGCCAAATCCCAAATGGCTTTCTGCTCTACGTAATGACTTCTTCACCCTGTGTTGTGCACTATAGAAACCGTTTAGATGTAGTTCTGCAGCTTAGTCCAGTTACTAGCTCTCCTGCTGTTCAGACAATCAGGCTCATAGAGTTTATTTTCATTACAAATATTTATCTAGATCAGTCTAGACTAATATGTATTAAGCAGAGTGTTGCCTACAGTGGACCTTGTAGCTAATCCACAAAAATATTATTTATATGTATCAATTTAACAGGTTTGAAAACTAAAGTATTATGTACTTCTCGTTACGCTTGTCAAACAAGAGTCAGGACTGAGGCTGGTGTGCTTTACTAATAAGTTGATTACTTCTTACTAAAGTAATACAGTTTGTGAATTCAACTGTAAATTTATGACAAAGCTAATAAAGGGCTTGTTGTGACTTTTATCATAAGACAAAGATTTGCATCACATGACTACAGTCAGCAACTGAATAAATATAAGATATATATACATATACATAGATAGATAGATAGACAATTTTTAATCGCGATTAATCTCAGAATTTCATGTAGTTAATCGCGATTAATCACATTTATTCTATGTAAATGAAACACATGTTATGCTAAAAGTACTTGTTAAAAACTGCTGGGACAAGAGAAAATGGTAAGGGAGTTTATTCACTCACA
>JAOVVF010000001.1:10407437-10426189 GCA_028565595.1 Duopalatinus emarginatus
AAGCAGCGCACGACAAGCCTCAACATGAACTACGGGTGAATCGCAGGGCCAAATTAGAATTTGCGTTAACGGCACTATTTTTTTTATTGCGATAATTTGAGATTGTGTTATTGCGTTATTATCACGTTAACTTTGACAGCCGTAAAATATATATATCTAATCAGCAGCAAGCATGTCATGTACAATAATAGCAAGAACTGCCGTCCTAACAGCCATTTTCAGCCATCTTCTGAAAACCTTCCTGCTGAGTACAAAGGAAAAGTCGTGAAAGTACTATATGTCTGGGGCTGTTTCATGTCACTTCATATGAAACTCTGAGTAAAATGCTCAGTAAAATATGGATCAGACATTGGACTGCTACTGTTATTAGTCTTTCTGCCATCATGTGGAAAATTATGTCCCCACCTCACCATCTCCAGAGATGTGTGATCTACATTCACACATACATTTAAATGCGATGAAAAAAGGGCTATAAGTTGAGCCTCTCTCACGGCTACCCTTACCTGTGTGCAGCTGGAGCTTGATTTGTATTAGCAGCCATCTGCTATAACTACAGCTCACAAACAGCTGTATTAGTGGACCACACTCTTCGCTCAACTCCTATGTATTTTCAGACCTTTGCTAGGAAATCAGGGATTATTATCCTTTTAATTGCCCAGAGAATTTGATCGCCTTGTTTATATTCACTGTTGCAGTTCGGCTATTCAGAGACTGCTCCATCTTCACATCTGATGTTTAGTCGTTTCTTCTTTTTTTTTAATCTCTCCTTTGGCCTAGTTTCCTGTAGTTTAAAGTCCATGTCGATTTCAGGCGCAGTTCCCTCAGGTGATGGTCTGATTGAGCTTCTTCTACACTACAGAGGAATGGCTGGGATTGCAAGAGAGATGGTAGAGATTGGTGCAGACAGGGCCGGAGATAGCAGCCTGATCACATGGGAGCAAGCTCTGACAGTGATGCTTAAAACCTCACGTTAATGAAGATGAATTCCAGTTCCACAGGCAAGCCTGTGTCAGTATTATTGAGAATGGTATGACAGAAGGTCACTCTCAAGATGAGTCGCACCTTCGTGCAGTCAGCCTTTTGACCAGAAGGGGTCAGACTTCTGTCTAGGAAACGACAATCGGAAGTTCCTAGGGAATCTGGAAGATATTTTTGTCTCACTTCCTAACAAATGAAAGCGTCAGCAACTTGTAAGGACTGGAAAATGGCGCCATTTAGCACAGCTGTCTAACTGTGCTGTGCATTGGGTTGTATCTGCCATGTAACGTAATTGATGTTAATTTGCTGCATTCCGTCCATTAGCGATAGAGATTACCTGTCCTAACAGTGGGAACTGAAAGCGAGGGGAGCGTACTTCCCAACATGAATAAAGGAATCTCATAAGAGAATTTGAAAGTGGATTTTCCTCAGACTTATTCCAGATGTATGTTTTTCTCTGGAGTATTCTGTGCAATCAAAGTCATAGAATACAAAAGCATGTAGACTGTAAAACAAAGTGCAAAAGCTTCCCTATCACAGACTTGTAGTACAGATACAAAATCAACACAACCCATACAAAACAATGCAATAACTTTGCAAAGGGAAAGGAAAGTAAAAATTAAGCGGCAAGAAAAAAAAATTATAATGACATACCTACGAGTACATATGACAAAAAAAGCATCTCCTGGGCTTTCCTGGGCAAATAGAGCAGAAAAGTGTAGTACTATAGAAATATGACAGGGCATGGACCCCACAAGCTTGTGGAAATATTCTGTAGGCAATGAACACCATACTTCCTGCATAATGACCCACAATTATGAGATCTTCTGACTTAGGTAGGAATGGCAAAATCCCAAGCTTAGATAAGTGTTCCTCTAACCATAACTTGATGTGTGTGGTGGTGCATTGTCTTGTTGGAAGAGGCCAAACCCATAAGAATAAATCCAGGACATAAACAAGTATAAAGAAAGTAGGTACACATAGTAGTCAGAGACGTTTGTAGACATACCAGGAGTCCATTACCATTATGAAGCTTTCATAGTTTTGATATGTGTTTTGCATAGGCTTATCTATACCAGTTTGTCTGGCACTTACCAGAACATGTTCATGTTCATGTGCAACAAGTATCCCACTATTTCTTCTAAGCTGTATTCACCCCCCCCCCCCAACCCCAACCAACAGACACACACACAAACACACACACACTCACACACACACACACACACACACACACACACACACACACACACTCCACCTCTCCCCTTTTTGCCATTACTTCTGAATACAATTCAATCAGTACAGTCCACTACATTCTTCCACAGTAACTGAACCACAGTGGTGCAGAGGTTGAACACTGCATGGCTAATTCACCCCTTTTTTCTTTATGAATATTATTTTTGACTTAGGATGATGACTCAGATCGACTGATATGCCTAGCTCTAAAGTTAGAGACTGTGGTGAAGGTGTTGCTATGCACAACCTGTAAGCTTTTTCCAAACCGTCAGTAAAATGTGAGCATGGATCCTAATTAGTTTCGATTACAGCATGATGCCCTGGTGTCCACAAACCTTTGGGTGTATAATGTATATCCATAGCCGAGACCTCAGGGAGCAAAACTGGCCGTTCTCTCGGGATGAAAAAGAAGGTGCGACACTAGGAAATTATAACACTACGTAGTGTGGAAAAAGGTCGATGCATATACAAGGCACAATAACAAATACTTGCTATAGAGTGTGCAATACGTTTAACATTTTTTCGAGCTACACCTGCAATACACACATGTATCATTGTACAAACATTGTGTCTTGTTTTAAATCATAGGCAATATAAAATGGGTGACAAATAAGAAAAAAGGTAATGTTACATAATTTCACCCCATCTATTAAAATACCAGGGCAGGGAGAAGAAAAACAGAAAGCCATTTAGCCATATGGCAGTGCAAGAGCACTGTGAGTGTGTATGAGAAAACAGCAGAGCTCTCTCAACTTTCCTACTGACCTTGTGAAACACGGAGGCAGATCACCATGGCAACTCTGCAGCAACCACTGCAATAGCTCCTTCCAAGGAATAAATGACGGCAGCTATGCAGAGGCTCATTGTGAATGTGTGTGCGAGTGTGTGTGCGAGAAAGAGAAAACAAGAGGAATATGGCAACTAATTTTTTTGCATATAGGACATGATGCTTTTAGACCACAACAAAAGGCAATCTGCTAATGGATATGATTATACTGCCTTTCAAACTGTGAAGAGCATATATAATTATATAATCCTCAGCCTTTTTTCTTCTCCCTGACAAGCTGCCATCAATTCCCCGTGCGCTCATGCCGCAGGACCCATCCAATTATTATAAAGGTCAATATACTTTGAGAAGGTGAGCGTAATATACAGCGCCTCTCTCGGGACAAAGAGGTGGCGAGGGAGCTGCAGTAGCAGCAGGACAAAAGGAATAGCTAATCAGAATAATTAAGTTCATAGCCATCACACAGGCTCAGTCGGGTGACTTCCTGTGCATTTGCATTTATGCACATACAAAAAAAAATCGATAAATATGCCATCAAACTATTCGACTATATCTTGGGTGTCACTCACATACACAACGTCTTCCTGATGCAAATTAGTATAAAGTGCTTCGTTCTGTAAATTGCGACAGATATGTGTTCTGCCGTGTCACTTTGATTTAAAAGCAACCATTTGGTGGAGCCAGTAAACCACTCACTGCTTCACTGCACACCTGCACAGAAGAGAAACAGTCATGACATCTTTACATAACAGAAAATCGATTCAAATATGAGACGTTTATGCATGTAAACACCTCACTGGTAATGTTATATGCCTTTTTTTTATCACATGTGGACCTTTTCATGTTGTTGCACATATGGGTTTGTTTTTCACAAGCTGTTTATTTTACCACCCGGTTTATGTGACATGATTAATTTATTTACTTGGTAAGGTCACCCACAGGGCAGGGACTCCACAAGCTTGCAGAAATATTCTGTAGATAATGAACACCATACTTCCTGCAGAATGCATAACAATTCTGTTGTATTCCGAAATTCCGTCATTTATTTGTTCCTCTGCAGCACACTGCATGACATACCAGATGTGTTCAATGTTGAGATCTGGTGACTTGGGTGAAAATGGTAAGACCCCAAAATCAGATGAGTGTTTCTCTGACCATAATGTCTGTGATGGTTATTGATGTCACTGATTGTCCAGTTGGAAGAGGCCAAACCTATCAGAATGAATGCAGGACATGAATGGGTGTAACTCATCAGAAAGGAGACACACACACCTGTCAGAGATGTTCTGAGATGTACCAGGGGTCCTATGGAATAATATTAGAATGAAAAAGGAATAAGATAGGAATGATACATTAGTGGCTTCTTGCAAAAGCGTAGATAGGAATTTTAGAAATATATTAAAACCACAGAAGTGACTTCCATACTTAGACTTCTAATAGGAATATAGTGGAAATTAGTGTCATAGCACAACCCAATAGTATTGTGTCCTCTTAGAACTTGTGACTTTTGTAGTTTCATTACTGTAGTATATGGTTTGGGATTTTGTAGTTAACCAACACTCATACTCAATAACATTTAGAAAGACGGATACACTATATGGCCAAAAGTCTGTGAACACCTGACCATCACACCTATATGGAACTAAAGGCTAGCATGACAACGCACCTGTGCACAAAGCAAGGTCCATGAAGACTTGCTGTGCCTGGAAGAATTATAGCGTTCTGCACAGGGTCCTGCTCTTAACCCCACTAAACACCTTTGGGATGAACTGGAATTCCAGCTGCCTCCCAGGCCTCTTCAGCTTACGTCAGTACCTAATCTCGCTAGTGCTCTTATGGCTCAATGGACAAATCCCCACAGCCAAAGGCCAAACTCTACAGGAAAGACTTTCAAGACAGATAGACAAGATCAATAGACTGATGTGGTTAAATAAATCAAATTTAATCCAAATGTGGTATGTGTGGGATTGGACTGTTTTTACTCAATTGTTCTTTATATGAAAGGTACTGATGTAAATATTGGAGAAGCAGTTTTATTTCCATTTCATTTTATGCAAAGTAATAAGAGAAGGTACAGACACCAACCCAACCTCAAACCCTACATACTATAAGCTTGTAAATGTGAGACCATGCTGCAAAAAAGCCATTACTTCCAAATTATTTATTTATTTATTTTATTTGTACAAGATACTGATACTTATGTTAAATTCTACCTTTTCTATACCTGATTTTCAACACTGATGACATTCAATGAAATCCCTTACCACAGAGATGGATTACTGGGTTATTTAAAAAACATTTTTTTCCTATGATCTTTTTTTAGAATTCAGTGTCCAAAGAACTACTGACATAGTGGTAATATTAAAAAATAATGAGAAATAAAAAAAAATAGCTTGCAGTGTCTTAAGTGTTGAATTAAGAGCTTTTTAAAAGTGACCCGAGAGGGAATTGTTCCACCTAGACCTCATTATATAAAAGTGTACCCAGTGACCTTTCTGTTGATTGCTATTGAAATGCCTCAGTGCACAAGCTATATTACTGGCCAGAGGGTACAAAACAAATTTACAAATAAATTTAGTTTCTGTAAAAGCGTATAGCCTGTAACACAGTTTTCTCATTCTCATTCTTCTGTTTTATATATATATATATATATATATATATATATTTGTGTGTGTGTGTGTGTGTGTGTTCTTTAATGCTTTCAAAGTGATATCATGACTTATGTAAAGCAAAAACAGCACCACCAGATGCAAATCACATATCAACAGACCTTTTAGTTTGGGTATTTTAGTTCTTTTTACACTGATAATGATTTAGTGACACACAGCTTACCAACGGTCGTTTCTCTGGCTTTCTGAAGTGAACAAACTTGTACAGTTGTGAACACATTGGATGTATTTACAGTTCTGTGTGACCTTTGTTTTTGTTGTTTTATACTTTTTATTAAGCTTTTATATATCTGCACATGTACACAAATCTGTAGCACCCTCACAAGCCACTGATGGGGAAATACCTAATAAGTATTATATTATAAATTATATTAGCTTTAGGAGTGTTTATTAAATTATCTATTAGCTCTTATATCTGTAAATATCTAAAATATCTACAACTTACTATAAGACCTGTCTGGCTTTCAATGTCTGAAGAAATAGTGATATTATTTGGCCAATTCACTAAGTCTATAGTGTACATATTGGCCTTCATTTTTTAATCTTTAATCTAGCTTGATTTACCCCATTCAAATAAGCTACAAGTGAAAACCATACCAACTAAATTAAACTAAATTTAAACTTCAGTTTTAAATTTTTACCAGATATTTAATATTGATATTCCGTAATTCAATTAAATTAATATGGATGTATACAGCACTAGAAATTGTCTCAAAGCAGTTTTACAGAAATATAAAATCTGGATATAAATTTTACATTTATATAAATTTTATTCCTGATGAGCAAGCTGGATGTGACAGTGGCAGGAAAAAAAACTATCCTGAGATGAAAAAATGAAGAAAACTGAGGAACCAGACTCAAAAATCTCATTCTTATTATAGTGACACCAAATACTGTGATTATAAACTACTCCTTCTATAAATGTGTGCTTTATAGATGAAAAATTCAAGCGTGTAGCCAGGACATTCGTTATAGATTTAACACAAAGTCTGTTTTGTTTACTGATGGACTGATGGAGTTTAAATCTGTTCATGGCAAATGCAGTCCTAGTTTGACCGCAATGACTGTTTATAACAGTCGCAACACAAATTTCCAGATTTTTTGTCATCATTAAATTTTACACAATTTGACATTTCACATATTCACAAATTTCACAGTAAAGTGACAAAACAGATGGCAAAGTAAACTGAGGACCTGGTCACAGTAAGCCAACAAACCCTTACCCAAAATTTCATTAGGTCCTAATCATTGAACATCCTGATAATTAACAAAAGTATGTTTCTCTTTAATTGATTTGACCCATCACATCAGTGAATCCAATCGCCAAAAGTCTTGCAGGACCAGTTTTTAAAAAGTCTTATAAAGCACTGTCAGGGAAGACATTGCTGGTAATTTGTCCAACAGCTTGTCTCTTTCAATGATGTGTCTATAATCAGAAGCTTCCTCACAGCTTAGTGAGGGTCTATTTAATTTATAGAATGTAAATATCACAGGGACACAGTGGGATAAGGAACAAGGAAAGTAGATGAAACTTATATTTGCCTACTTCAAAATGTATGATGAATTATTGTAGATCTTCAAGAGAGGCATGGTTTGAAACAGCATCTGACAATCTGACAAATATGTGATATAAGTTGAGAATAAGGATTCACTACTGCCAATACAACATTTTATAAAATGTAGCATTTAAGGACTAAAATTCTCTCTCTCTCACACACACACACACACACACACAATAGTATTACACATCAGAGCTAACTGCATAGCATCTGTTAGTCTGCAATGTTTTATTTAGCTTCTCTAAGGACACTTTCACATGGACCTCTGGAAAATATTCAATTAGCCTAAACCCATTACAACTACAGTTTTAGTTGTTTATTATTACTTCTTTGTCTCAAGGGTTAGCAGTGTGTATTTTCAATCTCACCTCTGGCCTTAAGCACGCTTGCATATGCTTAAATTGATATGTGTATGTTTACTGGGGGTGGCACGTTTTGTGTAGGGTTTGCATGTTTTCCCTGTGCTTGTTTGGGTTTCCTCTGGGTTTCCTCCCACAGTACAAAGACATGCATGTTAGGTTGATCGGTCACTCAAAATTGCCCATAGGTGTGAGTGTGAATGTGCATGTGAGTGTGTGTCCAGTGACAAGAGTTTGGGATGCTCACTAAGTTTATCGACATAGAGCACCATGAGTACAGCAAACGCCTGACTCATCCATGCAGCCAACCATTGTGAACTGATGATAGCAATATATCTTAGCTAGAACTAATCCATATACCCAGAGCAAAACAAGCAGTATTTGGAATTATGCAATAGGTCTGCTGCAAAAAAAACAATTGCATCTGCCCATTATGAAACCATTATAGAGACGGAAAGAGGAGATTGCTCAATACCGTTTTACAGGCCATCACTGGCTCACTGCTCCCTGTGAAAAATCACTATGCACAACCACTTTGAGCACAGGTGGGTCAAACAGGATTCCAGAAAGAGGTGACGGGAAGAAACGGAAGACCGAGACATGGCACTGTCAGATGCTGCTGAGGAGGTCAGGGTAAAATCAATCAGGGTTAAAAGCAATTGAGAGCAAAGGGGAGCCGCACATCTGGAGAAGCAGATCAGACTGCAATCATACAGCAGTAGTACAATGCACACAATCATGCAAATACAGTTCAAGAAGTTCATGTTCACATCAAATGCAGAAACAAAATATCATCTAAATGATTGTGACGTTGTAGGTAGCAGACAGTCTGGTTTGATTTTTTTCTGTCAACTATCAATCCTCTATATGGACTGGTCTCTATGGATTATACAGAACACTGTTAAAAAAACAAAAAGAACAACGCAGTTATAAACAGTAGGCCATTATGCCATTTACATTTTTCTGAAATAATTATAATTTATAATATATTTTCCATTTTACAGATGTCTGACAATAAATAAAATACATAGTTACTGTAACATATAGCTGATTTATTAAATAAACTTTGGCAGGGGCTTTCTGTGATAAATAGTAAAATGTTGAATTTAATCTACTGTATATCTATTTGCATGCTTTATAAATGATCTTTTTGAACTTTTTGTCATTAATTAAACCATTTGAACATTCTTGCACTACAACACATCCCTTATTGAAAGCACCAGTGGGGGACAGACTGCTAACAACCTTTCATTCCAAAACCATAACAATTTATGGATTCCACACTGATTCAAGTATTCCCTTTTATTTAATAACCTCAAGCCACATTTCATGAAATATAAATGTAAGTCAGTTCAGCTCTCCAATAAACCATGCTGTGTATCACTGTACATTGAAAATGGCTTATATACATTGACGTGCCAGACAAACTGCTGTCTGAGTTCGGGGTTTTGCCATTCACACCAGATCTCAATGTTATCGAACACAACTGGGATGCCATGCAACGCCTGAGGCAAATCTGTAGGAGAAGTTTGCAGTCACCTATGTATAGCTTATAGAATATGAATATGAATATATATATATATATATAATTCCAGCTTGTTAGGAAGTTGTGTTCAAACTGGAGCAGATAGGCCTTGCTCAATGGTCTAACAGTGGCAGTTTGGCACTGATGAGGTTTGAACTCTTGACCATCTGATCAATAACTCGGAACCTTAACCATCGCGCCACTATTTCATCCCTTTTGTAACATTGAGGACAATGCTTCAAATAGAAATAAACAATGCCACTGTATGATAAGTTACATAATACATAACCACGATTTCATTACATATATGTCCCAGAGATTATTTCAATTAGATAAAAATACAATGAACATATATAAGTCCATCAACATATATAAGGCTGGCAGCAGCTTTTAAAACTCCACTTACCAGAAGCCCCAGCACTGATTACTGCTGAGCAGCCACACCTGCTGGGCTCTGTATAAAAGGCTCACACAAACAAGGGCTCAGTCCTGTACCTTTATGGAGGGGCAGGTGGTAATGGTAAGAAAAAGAGAAGAGAAAAATGGTGTCAAGAAAGAAAGGGAAACATGAATATGGGAAAGAAAAGATGAAAAGGTAAAGCTGAAAAAAAATAGAAAGAGAGAAGTGTAAAAAAGTGGGAAGAACAGAAAGCATCGAAAAAAAGAATAGTAAGTAAATAAATAAATAATACCCAGGTTTGCAATCCTCAGCACACACAGATTATTAAAGCTGTGCACAAAAGTGTGAGCTGAACTTAAAGGGTTCAGCCCACAGTGTTTAAACTTTTTTTTTTTTTTTTTTTTTTTTTTTTTTGAGTATTTTCAACCCTATGGCAGAGGCTAGTTGAGTTCGATTATCTAAGATTGTTTCCCTTTGTTTGAGTCTTTTTTTCAGTGTCTCCTTTGTTTGATGTTCCTGCATTTTTATCACCCTTTTGAGTGCTTTTTTTCCCCCAGTAGAACTGCCCTTTGACTCAGTGGTTCACTGGTTCAAATCCAGTCTCAGGCACCTTCAACTGTTACCACACAAACATCTCCCCACATGTTATTTGCCTTGGTTGTATGAAATCACACATGCACCAAGTCAAACCAGGAGCTCTGCTCTTGGGTCCACTACCACATTCCCATAACACCAAAGACATAAGGCAATGCTCCATTGAAACTTTTAATGGCAGTCTTGGTTTACAAAGTGGGAAAATTGAACCAACTGCTCAAGCCAATGTATATAAAAGAATGCTATTATAAACCAATGACATTCTTGATCATTTTTCTACCCTGGGAACCAAAGTTGCTGTCAGTAATAATCTCAAACCAGAATCTCTTTGTACTTTTCACATCTCCTATTTTTGTTTCATAGCTCTAGAGAATCTGTATTGATCTATAATCTGTTCATAACCTCTAATACAGCTTAGCTCCTTTCCTTTTTTTATACACTTCAAAACAAAACAACTTTTATATTCTACATCATCTCCTCTTGCACAGATGTATTGATACCTACATCACATTTCAAACATCATGTATAGGCCAGTCAAATGCTGGGAAGAAGTCTTGCCTAGCTTCTGAAGGACCTGATTTGGAAGGAGCCATCTTAAGAAGGACGTGCTTTGAACAGTGTAAAACAGCATTTAAGTAGGAAGGCAGAGTACTCCATCCCAAAACCATACACAGAAAACACCGCCCCCTTTGCTATCTCCCAGCTAGCATGGCTGTGGCGTCACCAAGATTTAAACTAATGATCTCCTGACTATAGGTTGGATGCTTTTCTGTTATGCTATTCAGAACAGGTCTTTTCTCTGGCACAGTAAGAATAATTTCAGTAATACATACTCTCCTTGAGGCTGCTCAAGGCTATTCTGTATAGACATCACTAAAAAACAGAGAATTATGCAAAGAAGAAAATAATTTGTAAGTCTAGATATAAGCATTAACAATAAATAGTTGCTAAGAACTAAATGATCCATTCATCAGCAAACAGAACTGACCGCCACATTGTCAGGGAAAATTTAAATCTACTTTTTTCTGGCTTAACTTCAACTGGAAATTTACTTGCGATAATAGCAAGGAACAAATTTGGACATGTGGGCTACTTTACGCCCACACAGAACACAACATCTGCATTCATCAATAGTGCTCAATGCACCCTCACGCCTTATTAGCACTCAAGTGTGGGATCATTGGTACACAGCCCAGCTAGTCAGGATGGATTGACGGACTGCATCATGGGGGCCAAGCTCCTGCCTGTAAAGCTGACACTTTGTAAACGAGCTTTGTGGCACAGCCTACACTCTGCTGGCTGGAAGGGGCAATGTGTTGATAGCTCAAGATCATGCTGTTGCTTCCAGTGCGTGTGCGTCCATGCATGTGGATGTGCATGTGTTTCTGAAGGAGAACAAATGGTGTCAGAGCCATCAGGTAGCTCTCTGGTGAACTGGAGAAGGGAGACAGGGAGTACATTAAGAGTAATTGGGCATTCAGAAGAAGGATAGATCAGCAAGGCAGTTGGAAAAAAGAGGGGAGGGTGGGGGATGCAATAATCAAGCAAGAGCCTTTGCCAATCTGCCACTTAGCTGCAGTGCAGTGATGCCTGGACCCATACAAGTATGGAGCAATTTTAATCAGAAAATGCTAAAAACAAAGCAAGAAAAAAAATCTTTCTGAAAAAATACTGGCCTTTTTAATTTTAGAAATTTTCTGATGGTGTCACTTAAGCATACATTACACAGAGTGATCCTACAGTTGGGATAAGCAATTCAGTCAGCCTGTACAATGATAACTAAGTAATCCCTGAGGGATTTACATGATGATGATTTGGTAAGGTGTTACAAAAAAGATATCAGATTTTAGCCAGTAGATTATTGCGTTTGAAACTGCAAATTAAATGAAAATTACAGTTAATCACCTGTTTCTTAATGTACTAAATGTGAACTACAAAGCTAGCAATGACAATTGAACGGTACTGACAACTGAACATATGCATGACATGTATGCATGAATCATGACTGATCTCTATCTGCTTTTATTCTCTGTTTGTCAGGTATGCCTCTGATGTAATCCTGAAAGCTCCATTGGACAAGGATGTAAGAACAAGGGAATAAGAAAATACCCAAGCCATCAAAACAAGTGGAAAAGATGAAACACAAGCAATTTAAGTTTGGAGACAATTTATGTACAACCGCCAAGTAACATATTTATTCTGTGATAGCAACCAGCCTACCAACATTTCTAATAAAAATGAGTGAGCTTACAATGTTTTTTGTGCATATTCACCTGCTCTTTGGGCTTGCAAGCTCATTGGTTATTCACTCAATCCCCTGGAAGGTACCCTGTCCTCATCAGTGTGTATGCCAGATTAAACCCTGGTATTCACCCCAATCTGTGTACAGAGAAGCTCCAACTGTTGACTGTAATGACCTGCTCCTCACTCAGTTGCCCACATCCCTGCCTCCAGAGACACAAACACTAAGGCTGCAAAGCAACCTCATCAGTTCACTGGACCAAAGTGAACTCCAGGGTCTCGTCAATCTAACTGAGCTGGATCTCTCCCACAACAGTTTCATCAGTACCCACAACTTGAGAATCACTGACCTGCCAGCTCTTCTGAGCCTACACATGGAAGAGAATCAGCTGAGGCACCTGCCTGAAGCAGCTTTCTCTGCACTGTCTAACCTTCAGGAATTGTATCTCAATCATAATAGGCTCAGAAGTATTTCCCCAGGAGCTTTCAAAGGTTTAGGTAACCTGCTAAGGCTTCATCTCAACTCTAACCACCTGATGATAATGAACAGGCATTGGTTCCATGCTTTGCCTCAACTAGAAGTACTCATGACAGGAGGAAATCCAGTGGACACTATCCAAGATCTCAACTTCAAACCTCTTGGATCATTGCGCAGCCTGGTCCTGGCAGGTATGGGCTTACGTGAGATCTCAGAGCGAGCTCTAGAAGGACTTCTGAACCTGGAGAGTATTAGCTTTTATGACAACAACCTGACCAAAGTCCCCAAAGAAGCACTGCAGAAGCTACCAGGCTTGAAATTTCTGGACCTTAACAAGAACCCAATTCAGCTGGTGCAGAAAGGGGACTTCAAGGACATGCTTCACCTAAAGGAGCTTGGCTTAAACAACATGGAGGATTTGGTGTCCATTGAGCACTCTGCAATGGAAAACCTCCCTGAATTAACAAAACTGGAAATTACAAACAATCCACGACTGTCATACATTCACCCTAAGGCTTTCCAGAAGCTACCACGTATGGAGAGCTTGATGCTCAACAGTAATGCCTTGAGTGCTCTGCATCGTCAGACTGTGCGGTCTCTGCCAAGCTTGCAGGAGATCAGTCTACACACTAATCCTATTCGCTGTGACTGCCTTATTCGCTGGGTGGGGGCAGAGGATGACAAGCCAGTTCGCTTCATTGAACCACAGTCCACATTCTGCTCAGAACCTCCAGAGTTAAAAGCAAGAAGAGTGAAAGAAGTATCCTTCAGGGAGATGGCAGATAGCTGCCTCCCTCTGATTGCCCCAAGCATGTTCTCTTCTTACATTCAAGTAAAACATGGGGACAACATAGCCCTGCATTGCCGAGCACTGGCAGAACCAGAACCAAGTATTTACTGGGTCATTCCCAAAGGTTTGAGACTGACTCCCTCCACAAGGTTTGGACGTTACCAGGTTTTAACAGAGGGCACTTTGGAAATATTTGGAGTCACCCCTGAGGAGGCAGGTTTCTACACTTGCGTTGCACAGAATCTAGTTGGGGCTGACACAAAGAGTCTAACATTAAAAGTGGAGGGATCTGGCAGGGCTCAAAAAACAAATGATAAAAGAAATGAAGACAGCCTTGAGGTTCATGACATTAAAGAACGGTATGCTTTACTATCTTGGCACACTGGCCATAACATGCCTGCTGCCCGAATCTCTTGGACAGCTAATGGAAGCCTGGAAGACCACCACAAGCATAGTACTCGAATACTAGCTGGAACTAGGGGTTTCAATCTAACCCGACTTAAACCAGGGACCCATTACAAGGTTTGTCTGCATATGGGGCCAAATGACACCTCCTGTGTCCATCTCAGGACTAAAGAGGTGCTTCTACTAGTTCCTTCTGCAGACATCACCCCAGTATTGCTTTTGGGTGTATCAGCGTTTTTCCTCATCCTGTTGGCAGCCAAAATTTGTCCGGGGAGGACAATGTATGACTGGAAAGAGTTCGAGAAACCCCATTCCACCATTTTGACCCAGGAAGCAAAGGCTTTCATGGTTCCAGCAGCAACTCTGAAATATTCACTTCAACAGTACAAAGATAAATTCTCAGAGGGCAGTGGAAATGTGCTCAGTGATGCTAAGCCAGTGAAAGATGTTCCAGGTCCTGCAAAAGAGGTGTTTTAAGATCCACGATGTATAACAGCTCAAAGAAGATATGTCAAAGAAGCCGTACAAACTTTGTAAAGCTACTCCAGTTACAGCTCACAGTCAAGAATCAGTCCACAGAAAAAAAAAAAAAACATGTCCCAAAATGTGTCCCAATTATAGTGTCATAATAAGAGATTTACTTTGTATTTATTTTATAACAGAAGAGATACAGACGACATATGTATAATGAAAGCATTCTACATATAATCAAAAACAATATATACTGAGAAAACCAGTCATATGGTTTTGCAAGAGAGAGCTATCAACTGTTTGTAGGAAGCCGTGAATTGCGAAGCATGAACTTTACATGAAAGTTGCAAAGTGATATGAAGTATTCACATATTTTTCATACTGCTGAAGACACAGACTTCAAAGAAAGTCAATTTCTGCTACAGACAGCTCTCTCTCTCTCTCTCTCTCTCTCTTTTTGTTTTTAAAGAATCATGTTCTGGTAAGTTGTTAAAGAATGAAATGTTACTTTTCTATTTTTTAAAATAGTACTGTCTTTTTCAAATAAAAAGGTCTAAGCATAGGTACTGAAAGAATATGTAACATACAGAAGGGTATTTTTTAATATGTTGGATAACTAACTGTACATCCTGTATTTCTCTTTGATATTATGGTCCCTATTCAGCACACAACAAAGTCCAAGCCATCAAGAAGTATCGTCATCTCATTGTGTGTGTGTGTGTGTGTGTGTGTGTGTGCGCGTGTGTGTGTGTTTGTCTTTTTAATGATGGACACATCATATATATATATGACCAAGGACACAGGGCTCTGTTACATTATGGAGTTCTCATTTTTTCACTCAAAACCAAACAGAAATTGTGAAGGCGATCTGCCAAAAGACAGATTATCAATGACATTCAGCCCTGAAAAGCTACATTGTGCCAGCTTCATACATTTTATGGATGGGAACAGAAGGAAAAACCCCAGGACTCTCTGCGGCGTATTCTTACTTCCCAACATGCTCAGTACAATGAATGAAACTTGTCCTATTGTTTAAAAAAGAAAAATGCAATTCCTCATTTTTTTTTTTTTTTTTTTTGTAAAACCAATGGAAAGACTGGGTACTTCTAACAGGGACACACTTGAAGAAAGGATTTAAGTGTAAAGAGACCAATTGAATACAAAATATCTTTCTTTCTCCACAGCTTATCTGACTTTTTGGTAAGGGACAATACAGTGACGAAATGACGATTATCCTGGAAGAAATATTACCAGAGCAAAGGAGTTTGTCATTTGTTAACAGGTATCGTCATCACTGAGGATTGTGAGCTCGGCTTTTCTCACTTCTCTAATATGAGGAAGCGCATTTTCTACAGTGTCATTTATGGTAAAACTGCTGTTTTGTTTGAGTTTCTGTCAGTTTGTAGTTGATGTGTCCCTATGTTTCACAATTTCTTGCTCTGAACTGAACTGTCTCTCTTCCTGTATTATTTCTTTTCCATTTGATATAATTCGTTGGCTCTTACTTTCTATCCCATTAAATCTGTACATACAGTAAATCACCCTGAATTTCCTATCAATGTTCAGCTTCCCTTTCAGAAATCATTTAGAAGGCTGTGTGTTAAATTCTATTTTGAGGTATTATTAAACCATTTTAGACTGATGTCAGAGTCTTGATTTAGTAGTAATGGACTGAAAATATATTAAATCTGAGAGCAAGTTCTGCTCAAACCTTTAAATCAAATTTAAGCACGTGCAAAGTCAGGGTTGTGGGCTGGACTTTCTCTTGCCATTGCATTGTCACTATTGTCAATTGTTCCTGGAGCAATTTTACTTTCAATTATAATGAGCATAAATATTAATTTGCCGAACAGCTCACAGCTTTGTAAAGATCTCACAGAGAACAGCCTGAGGTAGGTAATGCTTCTCTTTTCAGCAACATCTATCTACTATAACATAGGGCTCTTCACATCCAGTTTCATCAAGCATACTAGAATTAATGTAAATACCAGACTTCACAGAAACCGTCAAAAGTGAAAGAAAGAAAATGGGAGAGAATTAAGGCCGTGATATCTCTCTTTTGCTTTGTCATTCAATATGTGCTGCACACAACTTGTCCACCATTTGGGATTTACAACAGCATCTGGTTAAATAGTGTTCCTGTCTTTCTAAAGTAAAATGTGAATATCATGGTCTTATAAATGAAACCTCAGTGCACATAGTGTATTTATGAAGTGATGAAGCAGGTTCTTCCTGAAATGTATAATTTAAATAGAATTAAATTTACACATGAGTTTAAACAAATTCTGAAAAAAATAGCTAAAAGCGTATTTATAAATTACTTAATTTTGCTCAACAGCTTTTTACATAAATGTTTTTTTACTTGCAGAAAAATATTAATTCATGTAAAATTGCTTTATCAAATTTTATACTTTTTAAAATACAGGGGCAGTCTAAATAAAAAACTAAAAAGATAAAATAAAAAAAAGAAATTGCATGCAAAAGGGTAACTTTATTAAATGCCATTAAACTACGGAACAAAAGACACCTACATTTTAACCATGGGAGGTAGTGACACAGCAAGTTACCTCATGCTGTCCTGCATACTCAAATACTTCCCTTCTAACCTATTAAGAGTGTAAATGCCAAAGAATAAAGCGCACTGCATCACTGAATTGTACCTCTGACAGTTAATGGGGCGAAAGTCTATTTTCACAGCTCAAGATCAAAGCTAAACTACTGCGATCATCTCACAGGAAGGCACACTACAACATTACAGCATGACTGCCTAAATGGCAGGGTTGCCAATTTAACAATAATAAATGACCGAGCCAGTGCAATTTCCTGATCAATGAGAGATAACACCTCAAGCTGAATTTCATTACCTCACACGTAATAAAGCAATTAAACACAACTGAAAATTTAATTAATAATGGAATACTACACTGTATGATATAAAATCATACAGATTCAGCTCTGTTAAATCAAGTACTTAGAGTGGACATTTAAAAGACAAATTAAACACAAGAAATGCCTCTTTTTCAAAAGCAGGATCATACGTAAGTAGTAACATCTACCAATTTTAAGGCCTAATATATCTTAAGTAAAGGTCAGTGTTAAATGTCAAATTTACACATTTTTGCAATTTTCCTTAGTGAGGCTGATTTTTCTTTTGACTCTTGGTACTGTTACACCCTGCATTTTGTCCTAATTAAATAGCTAGTCTTGTTTCATGGATTTCCTTTTATGGATTAGCTATTTGAACTTGACACTGTAATCAGTTTATAAAATTGCAGAACCCCATGCTAACTATATTTATTGCAGCCTATCAGCCTGGAGCCTGTATACATTTACACAAACTTACAAGCTCCTGTAGGATACACACGTTATTCTGAATGACCTGGATTTTCACAAGCACCATATTTCTTGTGTAGACGCTCCTGCAAAAACTGTGGGAAGGAATTCAATTTATTTTCAAAATATCATCACAGTGTTTTAGTCTTGTTAGGGAGAATGCTGCCAGCTTACATTCTGAGCTTCCAAGATCAATTCTGCCCCATTTTAAAAAGGCAACATTATGACAAATGCCTTCTAAAGTTTCTTGTATTTTAATTTTAAGACACTGCCACATATATCATTCTCAGAGTAGGCAATTTGTGTTTTAAATGAAAAACAATGGTGTAGGCCCCAATTACTAAATCTAACTTTAACTAATGTGTTTAAAAAGTTCATCAATAAACATGCCCAAGAATCATTTACTCTGACAGGAAGAAACCATTTGACTGACAAGCAGTCAAACTAAATCTAATCTTTATGTCTTAATCTGAAAATGGCACAATGATGTAAAGTTTGGTTTCTCATTTAAAACAAGAGTATGAAATTGTGGACAGACTGCAATTGCCAAGATCCTGAAAGATGTGGCCAGAAATGTTCACAAAACAAGTCTGTGAGACTAATAGAGTCTAATACCTGGTTAACTTTTACAACTTTTTACAAAGGCTGGCCATGTGGTGATGATGGATACCTGTTATAGTTATAGCTCACAAATACAACTTATTACAAGTTATAGCTTATAATATCTGAAGTCACTCAATAATCAGTAAATGAAAATGAAAAACTACCTGCTAGTGTCATGAACATAAGTTATACTTTATAAGTTAAACCATTGCTCTATTATCCATTGCAAATTATATCATATTTAAGATAATAAAATAAAAGTATCTAATGCCGTAAAAATACATTGTTATTAATGTATTCATGGGTCATACAGCCTTCATAGACAGT
>JAOVVF010000001.1:10453435-10471351 GCA_028565595.1 Duopalatinus emarginatus
GTTGGCCTACCTGTAATACCAGTAACCTTGTAAGTCGCTCTGGATAAGAGCGTCTGCCAAATGCCGTAAATGTAAAGAAAGTCCCTGCTTGAATTAAATAGGTGGTGTTCAAGAGTCTTGGCTAAAAACAGCTGTCATTTTTTTTAGCACATTTTTTATTAAAGATTTTTCCATACAGAGGTGTTCTATAATTTATTTAATGTTTAATAAATAAATATTTTTATTTTTTTATATAAAAATAATTAATTATAATAATTATATTCATTTATTTTCTATGTCTGTCTGTAATTAAAGGTACTTTAATTAGTTTTAATACATTTTGTGCAATAATTTATCACAGTATTAATATTATAATTTGATATACTGATTATAATAATATATTATAAAAAATAAACATATATTATACACCTGTTGAATTACTGTAAGAGAGTATTATGTCATTATTATTTTTTTAAAACCAGACCACAAATCACCCATAATCAGAATCAATAAATTTCCTGGGTGTACATTTGCATTTTTTTTTTATATAGCAAGGGATCTGTAACAATCCAAAATGTTCTTTTTAGAGTCTGGTATCTCCTACACTTTCTTCCTCGTGTCATCTCAGGTAGTTTTTTCTTGTCACTGCTTGCTCATCAGTGATATAAGTTATATAAACATAAAATTCTGATTTTATATTTCTGTAACGCAGCTTATTGGACAACATCGATTGTTAAAAGCTCTATACTAATCAAACTAAATTGAATTGAACTGAAATCACTCAAATCCAGTGAACTCAAAAACAGTGAACTGGATAGGATTAGTCAAATAGGTGCATGTATTGTTATAACTCTGATCCTCTTGACACTAAATGACGTGCACCATTTACTACAAGTTCTGTCCTTAGCAAGAATCAGGAGTATTCAATTTTGCCCAGGTTCTGCTTTCAAAGAACAAGATTCTCTTGATGCTGTTTATAATGATTATTATTCTTCTTTAAAACTGCAATATTTTTTTCCCGGTAAAGAATGATAATGGTGAAAGCATTATCCGTGCATTGTAAAATATTTTTGCAGATGTTATCATTTGTACTGGTGTAAAATTAGAGAGACACCAGGTTGAAGAGACATGTTTTGCTAAATTGTGAAAAGAACATGAAGGTTAAGGTCCTATGCCAGTCTGAAGATCTGGAAGTGTCTGTGCTGAAATACTGGCAGACACACAAGCATGAAACCACCATATGTCAGGGTAAGAACACACTCACACACACTCTCTCTCTCTCTCTCTCTCACATACATTCATTTTTGTCAGATGCTTGCTGAAGTGTAAAAATCAGTGGCCGGGGTAAAAGAAAGATGAGCTCCAGAGCTTCAATCTTTCAGCAGCAGAAAGCTGCTCCGATTTGCACACTTTGCTCACGTTTTTCAAGCATGTTCTTAAACCTGCGGCTTTATCTGATCAGCGTCTTTTTTTTTTTTTTTTACTTTCTGCCAAGCTCCTGGATTTCTTCTTGACACTTTGGCATTTCTTTATCACACAGCTACCCAGGATGTGACGTTTCCCGCAGGGCTTGATGTACTAGGGAAGATATTTCCTCTTTTAACGCAGGAAATATCCAAGACAGAGAGATCTTATTGATCTCAAACACATGCACTTGCACACTGACCTGATCACATACTTAATGTGGTGTCTTACTTATGCCTTAAATAAAGTGGTGTTTTCCAGCTTTTCCTGAATCTGTAAACCCTTGAGAAAACTGACACACTATAGATATTGAGAACTTGCTTCCCTACAGTGGCGGTTTATATTCCTAAAATTGTATTTTGCAACATCTTCTATAAATCTCATAAGCTGCTCTATATCACTATATAAAACATGGCCCTTCATCTCGACATGCCTGGCATCCTTTCGGGTTTAAAGCACTCATTAAATTTTAACTTCACAGATATGAATCGAGGAAAAACTACTCAGGAAGGCATGAAGGAGAAATACACTAGACAAAGGGCTTTCCAAAAATGGGCAAACATCAATCATTTAACTACCATAACGGGAGACATGCTTTTGTATTTTTTTTCTCTGAAAAAAAATCTCTGTGAAAAGTCAGTAGCTTGCTTCGATACACCCAAGCCACAGATACAAGCTGACATTTTTCTGTACGGAAAGCTAAAGGGATGGTTGGAAACGTTTCCGCCTAGGTAACCGAGATAAAGGGAGCAGAAGAGTCATGACTTGCACGTCCTCCTGCAATACAGAGTGGGGGGTGGGGGGGGGGGTGAGCGGAGCGTGCCGTGTCAAAAATCTGCAGAGAGACAAAGATGAGGGTGGGGCTGGAAAACGAGCCTGGAAGGTGGATAGATAGGAGAAAAATGAAGGTGTGAAGTCTGAGAGGGCGAGAGAAAAACGAGAAGGGAGGGTGTGTGTGAGAAGGAATGAGAGAAAGAGTGTGTGAGAGATGTAGAGACTGCCGTCTCTCATCAGCGGTGAGAAAGTGACATATGAGTGTGTGACAGAGAAAGAGAGAGAGAATTAGAAGGGTAAGTATCTGCACATTTCTCTCTCCCTCTCCCTTCTCTCTCTCTCTGTCTCTCTCCCTCTCCCTCCTCTCTCTCTGTCTCTCTCTCTGTCTCTCTCTGTCTCTGTCCCTCTCCCTCCTCTCTCTCTGTCTCTCCCTCTCCCTCCTCTCTCTCTGTCTCTGTCCCTCTCCCTCCTCTCTCTCTGTCTCTCTCTCTCCCTCTCCCTCCTCTGTCCCTCACATCTCTCTCTCTCTTTTCTCTCTGTTGCTAGGCAGACGGTGAACAGGAGGCGCAGGATGTGGCGACCCATCACCTTAGAGACACTTTGTTCTCTCAGGCTAGATCAAAGTCATAGGCCAGTTACACTACATTCCATCAGGCTTTTATCACTTCCTATATCATCCCTTCATTCTCCTGTTGGCAAGGATTCAGTCCAGATGCATTATCAGAGGTGGAAAATAGTAAATTCATTAGCTAATCCACCGGGCGACTAATCATGCTGCCTGCTGCCATGTTTATGGCTGCTAGGAGACCTAGCTAAAGAAAGTGTACTGGTTAGCATTAAACTAGACTAAGGAAAACAAACAAGTAAAGTGTTTGTCCTTGCTAGGCATTGATCTTGGCTAGCATTTGCACCCAGGAGTTGATCTCGCAATGAGTTTACTGTGCATTATACTAGCAGGAGAGGTATATCAGGGCTTTATGTTGGACTTATTTTGCTTGGTTTTGTCAGTTTTCCCGCATACCTGCCATGTGCTTTTTCATCCTCACCCGATAATCTGACCTAGTAAAAGCTTAAAAATAAAAATACTGTTTTTCTACTGCAAAGAATATGTCCAGCTTTAATTCAGCTTGGTTTTAGTTTGCAATTTAGTTTTATACTGTTCCTAACCAGCTTTGTAGAAATCCAGATACAGGTGTAAACGTGTCCCTAATGAGTGACCCAGAGGCGACAGCGGCAGAGAAAAACTCCAAATAAATGAACCAGACTCAAAAGGGAATCCATCGTCTTCTGGGCGACACCAGTGTGATTATGAGTCATTACTCATTTCCAGCTGCATACTATAGAGTCATGCTGCACTATGTGTCGAAAGGAACTTCAGTACAAGCATCAGGGTCATTTATTTTATAGCTTTAACACTATGCTTATAGCATCAAAGTCAATGCATATACTGAGATTATTATAAATCAAATGTAATATATTCTGTCTGAGTTTGATGTCTTTACATGTTTTCTTAATCTAAATTTTCTGTACTTTTTTTTCTTTCGCTAGATGTTGAAGCTACAATTAAAAAAAAAAAAAAGAAAAAAGAAAACTAAAACACTAAATCGAAATTTTCCTTTTTCCAGGCTACTGATTTACCCACAAACCAACAACCAACAACTGACTGTGTCTTACTCTCAGCTCACGGTACCAACTGTGAAGAGAAATGTTTCCTTAAAAAAGGATTAAAGAATATGTAAATATAATGCATCAGTACAAACAATTCAGAAAAGTAGACATGCATGAACATCCAAATACACATGCACGAATGCCGAGCTTCATGCACATACAGTATATTCTTTTTTTTAAATGCACTGAATGCTCGCTATTAACCTTTGAGAGACCTCTTAATTAGATAACGCTTAGAATAACTCCAATCCCCAGAGGGAATGGAGGCTAATCTGCTCCTAACTTTCTTAATCAAAAAGAAGAAAGTGAAAAGTAGAAAATCAGATCAGCAGCAGGTTAGCATTCACACTCTGAACAGATCTGAACAGCAGGCTTCCTTCATTGGCTCTGTCCATTTCATCTCATGAGGCAATAAAGCATGCAGTCAGTGGCTGAGCCATTCATATTCCTGTCATATAGCAGACACTGGTATGGCCAGAGGGCTAAATGCCAAGAATGACGGAATGGGACAGGAGTAAGTTTGATATAGTACTTATTTTACATTATTATACATTTGTGGTCTTGTATATATTCAGGTTGTTGGGGAACAAGCCTGAATGGAAACCAACATTTGGACTTCACTGGATTGATTTGATCTCTAATGCTCTCAATTTTGCCTGAATTTCTGAAGCAATTCACTGAATAAAATTGCGAATGGCTCTGTAAAAGGAAACTATTTATTTATTTATCTATCAGTAAGCTAGATTTCAGAAGAAAACACGTCTTTTAATGTTGGTTAATGCTTTTTTGGCAGGTTTTTCGAGCTGAATTGCAAAATATGAGAACTTATCACAAATATCTTCCTTAAATTTTGCATGTTTACTTTGTAATATCGGTTTAACAGAGCCCTTTTCAACAGTTTTTTGCTTGTTTATTTTAATCAGGAATAGCTGGAATTTGCTTTGTCATGAAAAAACCTGCGTTCCACCCAGGCAAGGAATTGAAAAATGGGTAAAGAATTTGACAAAATCCCTCCACCCATACTTCTTGCATGAAATATATGGACAGAGCCAAATTCCACAGTTAAGCCTTCATTGTAGAGTATCCCAGAAATGTTCAGAGAGAGAGAGAGAGAGTGAGAGAGAAAGAGCAATGCCAGACAGTTGGAAAGAGAGGTGAGAAAGAAGGTTGTTTAAGATGCTTTGGTCAGTCAAGCAGAAGCAGTTTGGCTTGTGTGTTAAGAGCCACTCACTGCCTGCAGTAGAGGAGGAAGCAGGGGCAGGCAGAGCCGTGGCAGTGGAAGGGGAAAGCCCTACATGCGTGGGGCTAGAAACTGTTTTTGCGTCGTTGTGCTGGCTGACCACCGAAGGCTGGCGCCGCAGAGCACCGGGCACCGCCGTTTGGCTTGTCTGGAATGTATAAACCACGTCCATCTGCGAAGAAGAGGGAGAGGCCCGGTTGAAGAAAAGTCAGAAAGAAGAAGAAAAGAGAGGCAAAGGAAGATGGACAAAGCAATCAGTGGTTATATAGCGGACAAGTTACTGAAACACAAAATGAAATCCCAGTAACAACTGGGTTTGAAGCTGCTGAGGAAATGATGAAGAGAAACAAAAGGAGATTTTTTATTATTATTTTATTATTAAACGAAAAAAATAAAATTCTTTTCTTTTTGTAGGGGAAAAGTATTTTCAGTTATTTTAAGACTAGAGAAAGGTTGAAGGCTCCCATTGTAAAAGAGGAAAAAAGAAATAAGCGGAGATAAAAAGTGGTTCTACAAGACATGGATGAGTTCACTGTGAATTGTGTATGTGCCAATTAATTCCTCTATTGTGTACCACTAACCATGCATGACTGATAAAAAATAGAAATCCTGAAGGATTTAGAAATTATGTTGGTGGGACAGGGAAAGGCGATAAGGAGCTAATTAGTAGAGCAGCAGCTTTTGCGGTCAAATGGGGAGACAGAAAGAGAACGTTCAACCTTGTCTATGTCGAAGCTTAAAGGCAAAGAGGGAAGAGAGAGTCTGGAATTCAAGGACGAGGAAAAGTGGATTTGGGACAAAATCCAGGGCAGATGACACGCATCACAAAACTTTCCATGTGTCCCCTGATATCGCTGTCTGCTCCAGTTTAAAACAAATCAGTCATCATAGTTCACATTCATATTCAGAAAAGGGGACATATTTATACCTAGAGGTATATAAATCTAAACATCACACAGTCATGTCAACTAGCTAACAATTAACATTCGGCTAGATTAAATAGAGAAAAACATGGTACAAAAAGTATTTAAAGACTGGAATAAACTATAGAAAAGGAGCCGGTTTTGCAGCCTGAAAAGCAAGAAATATAAATAAAATAAGGTATAAGGAGCATTAACTAATAATAAAGTAATATATAACCAATTAATAATAATAATAAAAATAATAATAATCATAATTATTAAATAATTTAAAAATAAGTTTGTTGTTACCAACAGGGTAAGCATGACTACAGCTAAACAAACAAACGAACAAATAAATAAATATAAATAAATAAATAACACGAGTGACCCACAGCACCCTAACATAAAAGGTGGAAAAACAAAGGTTAAGTGCAGACGACAGACAAAGATTGATGGCTTGTATGCCACTTGCTCTGGTATGCTACAGGAAAGAAATTACATTTCAGCAATGACACACAACAAAAACATGATCAGTGTTAAGCTTTCCATTCTCAGAAGCCGGCAGTAAACCTAATAAAGCCCAACGGAGGAAACATGTTGCCTGTGGACATTCATATGGAAAGTTCATTGGTGTTTAGTAGGAGGCATAATGCTCCTGCCACTTTGTCTCAGAAATCTCCATCAGGATCTGCATGCCTTTATCCAATCCATACCCACAAAAAAAAAAAAAAAAAAACAATCCTGGAGGATAAACAAATCTGTGCATAAACCATATCCATCTCCAGAAACTGTATAAATGTATCCATACTGCATTAAATTCTTCAATAAAGGCTTTTGAAGAGAAGCAGTTTGGGCAGGACAAACCACTGCCATCTATTGTGTGTCTAGGGATTTCTAGTAAGCTGCAGTTTAAGTGAGCCTAGTAAGTTTTATACCCATGAGGGAAGTGTGGTACATCCCAGTGTGCCTTGTCCTTGAGCACAGGGCACTAGGATGTGACACACACACACAAACCACGGCTCAGCTCAGTCTTCTGGGCTCACAGGAGAAACAGAAAGGGTGTCCTTCATTAACACGTTTAATATTTATGTTTGCATTTTGTTGTGCATGAATTTTCTTTGGCACGATTCTGTAGTTATGCCTGTGAGAATTATATTAATGCACTTCTTATGTTATGTTACACGTTATCGTTTCCATGGCAACAAGTCATTCCCTGTGACTTATATGGCGGACTCTTTAAGCCTAATAAAAAAGGAATGAGCCTCCAGCGTCTGTCAGGGGAAAAGTCCTCACAGCAGAGGACTCTGCACTTTCCATTGACATGATAAGCAACATTTCGTATTACATTAAGTGTGATTGGTGATCTGCTTTAACACACTTACAGTCCTTTATGATGCTACCAGAAGACAATTTTAACTGGACAAGAGGTTATGCAAATAAAGCTCACTTGAATTGACTGTGCCAACAATCTGTTACATCACGGGTGTCCAATCTTGTCTAGAAAGGGCAGATGTGGTTTGGAATGAACACCTGCACCCAGACTGGCCCCTTCTGAATAAAACTGGTCACCTCTGAGATAATTGCACTATTGATAACAATGCCCCTCTGTGATGCCATCATGGCAGATCTCAATACAGCATCAACCAAGAACAATTAGCACCAGAATCACTAACCAGTTACAACAAATCCAATACATTACTAAGAGACAAGTATATATAAACATAGTATGTACAAATTTGTATGTGTATAAAGAATTGAAAAAAAAATCCTTAGAATTAAAACACACAGCGTCTTCACGTTCCTCACTTCTGTAGCTATGGTCATGGCTGGAAGAGAAGGCTACAGTAACAAGTGTGAGGAATTGTGGGGGTACCTGAGTCTGGATGCGGTTCAGCCCTCGGAACCAGAGGATCTGACCGCGGCGCAGCTCCATCTCAGCGTGGTCGATCTCATCCACATCTTCAATCTGCTCCTCCTTCTGTATCTCTTCCTTGGTGCTGCCATGACCGACCGTCGTCAGGAACTTGAGCCGGTGTGTGGGGATGGCGGAGATTAACTGAGGAGGAAGAAAGGAAAAGTTAGATTAGGTATTCAACCCTTGACTATGCAGGATGCTTTTAACAGCAGAGCAAACAATGACCGAGCAAAGTTTAGTCTTAACATTAATTCAGCTTATTTATTAATGTGTCAATAAGCTATAAATGCTGGCCTAAATCTTTAAGCCATCAAAACTGGATTTTAATAGGCAAAAGAAAAATGATCATCTAACTATTATTTAACCTCTGGGTCTACTGATCAGAAAGTTGGGGGTAGCACCAAGCTGCCAATGTTGGGCCCTTACAAAAGGCCCCTAATCCTTCCTGCTTTATGGATGCTGTATCATGGCTGGCCCTGTGCTCTTCCTAACAAACTGAGATATGTCAAGTAAAGACTTGCACAAAAATAAAAGCTCTAAAGAATGTAAAGACCCTTATTTCCCATTCTCAGCCTAATCTACATTTACTACTCCGTTTATTTGCACCTATGGACTAAAACAGACAGATTTCATCATGTTTCCCTACACTGAGAAGAGAACGGAAAACATGACTGAAGTCACCAAATATTTCTGCATAACCCACATACCCTTTAATGAATCATACAGCCGAACGTGTTATTTTGTCCTAGGACTCGAATTTCTGAAGAAAGCATTTGTGAAAATGAGTGACTAAAAATGTTATCATAGCTTAATAATTATGTTTCTGCAGCACAAAAGAAAAGTCTGTTTTTCAAAAGACAACCTTTTATCTTTTTTTGTGTGTAACTGAGCATAACATCTGTAGTTAGAGTTTACATTACTCTGTCACATATTAGAGTAAAGCTGTATGCCTGTACATTACAGATGAAGGTGACTGGATTGAAAAAAAATGAGTGCTAAAAAATGGCCTAACAAAATATAAAATAAAAATAAATAAATAAAAAAAAAAAAAAAAAAAAAAAAAAAAGAAATATCAGGATTTCATTTATAAAACAGCCAAATAACAACAATAATTAAATAAAAAAAATAAAATAAACTAAATTATTTAATATAACTATTTTTATCACTGACACTCACAAAAGGCATCTTGGAATAATTCTCTACAGCATGGAGTCTTACATCAAAATTATAGTTCAATATACATGATGAACTATATAAACTCATGAATGAAGAGAAACTTGATTTAGCTGATAAAGCTGAAGGTTATTATATAATTGAGACCAAACGTTTATATATACCCATATAAAAGACATTTAAACTCATTTAAGGAAATCAGAGGATCTAAGAGCTTATTTTTAAATAATAGAAAAAGACTTTTCCATACACAAGAAGGACAATCAAAGGACTATTCAACGGAACTAAAGTATGCATAGTCGCTTGATGGCTTCCTGTCCATTTTCCATGGAAACCTTGATTCCTTTTAATTTCCAGGTTTTCCAGGACAACACAATGCACTAAACCAACTAAGTGCTGTACCTAGATACATTCTCAGCTGAATGCACAGTTGTGTGTGTGCATGTTTGAGACAGGAGAGACACAGTGGGAGTACCATGCTCAGTTTCCATTCCCCTGTGATGGTGTGTAATTGTGGGCTATAAACTTTTCATGTCTCATTATACTGCCATGCAGTGTGCCTTCTTTGGGATGTGCGATTTTTTTTTTTTTTTGGGGGGGGGCAGTGCTGTACAATGTGCCATCACCTCATCCACCATCCACCCTCCACCCTCCTCCTCATGCCTTCTTTTTTCCCTCCCACAGACCTGGATTCACACACAGTTTCGCTCTCCAAAACACACACACACACACACACACACACACACACACACACACTCCTATCAGGTGCGAGATGCTGAACGTCACCCACGTCCAAGCACTATGCCATGATGTTTTCATTACACCATCATGCTGAGAGCAGTACGGTTCTCTCTCTCCCTCTCTCTCTTTCTCTCTCTGTCTCCCTCTCCTATCTATCTCACGCCGTTCTTTCACACTTTGTCATGTGCAGATGGAGCCTTTCAATGCATAAAAAAAACCACCTACAAGCTTTATTCAAACGAGCAGGGCTTTTTAAAATTCTGCTCAAAAGAGATGAAACAGTGCATCATAATAAGCATTACATCCTATTAAAAATTATGGGAATTTGCAGTACCTGACCCCAAAGCAGCTCGCCGACACCAATGAAAATACACCACAGCCACTGGTCCAGGGTGAGAGCTGTGCAGGAGAATGGCTTTCCTCCGAGCTGCACAATGATGATCTGTTAAAGACAAACAAGAATGACATGGGAATAAGACATGAAGCACTCAACAATCACATCAAACACTGTAAGTGGTTTATTTACCCTGGCATTATTTAGTTCTCGATTTGAACCGCCTTATGGATCAGGCTTCATAAAGCTACAGTAGTTTGTAAGTGTGGTTAAATAAACCCTGGAGAAATGTGAAACATCTGGTTCCTCATTGTGTGTGTTGCCATGTGTTCGCAAGATAGTTAAACGGTGATGTATCATGAACTATTTGCATTAACCACAATTTAAATTACAACAATAAATATTTACAAATGATGTGGAACATCAATAAAACCACCAAAACTACCATATTACATAATAACAAAAGATAACACTTTGCTAATCCCTAGCGTCTATTTAAAACAGACCACAAAAACCACTAATAACAGGTCTGTAATTGTAAGTTTTGAGAAGCTAATCCCGTCTTGCCTGAAGGATGAAGGTTCCCAGGACGACACTGCAGAAGATGGGGTTCCTGTGAATGCCCTCGAAGACGTTCCTCTCACCATGGATCTTGCGGGCGTTGATTTCGTTGAAAAGCTGCATCATGACAAAGACGTTAAAGATGATGGTGTAGTGTTCAGAGGGGGGCGCATGGAGGGGGGAGTTGCGGCCACTGTCGATGTTGAAGAACTTCTCTCCTGTGGAAAGAGTGTTTCATTTCAGTCAGCGTGTGTTTCAAAAGCACAACTCCACAGTACACAGGTTAACATGTTTATGTTGAAATAGTTGGCTTGGCAGTTACAGACGGACGTTGCCAGCTCAGTTACAATGATGCTAAAATGACTGTCAAGAAGGGATCATGATGAGAGCAGTGAGGTCCTAAAAACAAAAGGTGCAAGAGCTTCTTCTTGTCATCCAAGAACAGGAATTAAGAGGAAACAGGAGGCTATTATGAGCACAGACTTGCACAAACTGGACAGTTGAAGATTAAAAGAAAATTCTGGTCTTTTCCCAGACTTTAATTGTCTAATTTGCATAAGTCTCTAGCTGTAATAGCCTTAGATTCATGTACTTGGCTGCTAGGAGTGAAACCACCTCATGGTTAGAAGTTGTGAATGCAGAGATGAGTTACCAGTGAAAGTGAGATACTCTTTAGACCACTAAGCAGTGGAATCCACCTCTAGATTTAACCCATCCATGCAATAAAACACACACATACACACTAGTGAACACCAGGGGGCAGTGAGCACACATGCTCAAACGGCTGGGCAGAACCCGGGGAGCAGTTGTGGGTTAGGTGCCTTGCCAAAAATAAATAAATAAATAAATACATAAATAAACAAACAATAATAATTATAATAATGAGAATATAAAGATGTATAATTGTGCTTTATTTGCATTTTTTTTCCAATGACAATAGTAATCGGTATATATAATCAAAATTGTTAGCAGGCATGCTAGCAGGTTGTGTCACCTTAACCCTTTAGTTTGAATGACCTGAGACTGTCTCTGTCAGGTACGTAATCAAGTCACAGTCAACCTAGAATGTCTCAATAGTCTGCCTTCTTAAGGTCAATGTCAGTTAGAATCATTTCCGCTCAGGCAGCAGAATAGTTAGGCTGCTATTTTCTATTTTCTTTAAGTAAAAAAAAGTGTTTCCATTAACAAAACTGTTGTGCAGTCTATACTGTTTTTACTTTCTCTATAATTCTGTATACTGTTTTGTCTGAAAATCCCAAAAGACCAACAGTTTCTCAAGCCAGCCCATCTGCTACAAACAACCACACAACAAGTCACCTCGATCACACGTTGACGTTAAACATTACCTCTTGCTCAACCTGCGTCTGCATGATTTTATTATGCGTTGCTTTGCTGCCACGCAACTGAATATCTGGTTAACTAAAAAAGAGCATGTGTATAGATGTTCCTTATAAACTGCTCAGTGACTGTGCACAGAACGCTACAGAATGTGATTCAGCAACACTGCAAAACTGCGGCAGCGACTTAGGTCAGCTAGTTAGCGGCCTGCAAGATGGTGAGTGTGACGGTGTTGATGGCAGAACCAGCATGAATATTATAGCATTGGATCTTAATCGGTTTAAGCAGAGTATACAAAGAGTTGGACTGACTAATAGACTAAAGCACTGCTGCATCGTAATCTTTAACTCGAAATGATGTAAGAGTTAAATCTAGCAATCCTAACCTAGCACCACTGGAGTCAACTGCATTGTGGGTAATATTGTTGGAATTTCAGGATACAATATCATGTCAGTGAATATTGCGTTATTTATAAAGATGAAAATACACTGATATAACTGTAAAAAAATTTATTACATTACATTCAGTAGTTTGGCAGGTTGAATTTAATATTTAGAAATATTAAGACAGAAATCAACATTACTTAGATGATATACAGGCAATGTGAGAAGCCCAAAATCCCTAAATAAACACAAGTGTCATATGATGCAAGTACTGAATTCCATGCCAATTTGTTCTGCCTTTGGTGTAATCCTCCTCCTGAAGTGAAACAGAGCTGTTGTTATCTTGATGAGCTCACCGAAACCGAGTCTGAGACACCCTTAAGCATGTGTGATGAGCTAGCAGCAGTGTATGTACAGCATGTGAACCTTGGCAGCAGTGCGTTTTCAAAGGTTCAGCAGACTGCATTAAATTTGCATTTATTAATCCCGACAGAAGCTTTATTTTAATCCAAAACAACACGCAAGAGGATGCAAAATGCAGTCTCGACGCCTCAGGTCTCACTAAAGGGCGCAAACACGGACTCGCTGTTTGTCATGAGATCTGAACTCACCATTTTCACAACTTCTACTGACTAACAGAACAATAAATACGCAACTTCCACTGCCTTGAGCCACCAGAGGAACACTGTATCAGCATGTGAGGTCGGTCATGTCAACAGACTGAGTGAGGAAAGAATTCACAGCTTGAGTTTGCGTTCATTTGTTCAGATTTGTAATATTGAGCAATTTGAAGAGTTGGAAAACAAAGTCGTCATGTTTATGACACTGAGGGTTTCTTAGATGGAGGAACATTGGGTTATTTAGCAAACTGCATGATTGAAGTTTCCGAAGAAGAAATTACAAGATCAAATCAAAACTGACGATCATTCATGAAATGACTGGATTTAATCCTTTATACATAAAAATCTACACTCTTAATTGCCACATCTATCTTTTTTTTTTTTTTGCAACATGTGAACGTTTTTTTATTAAGTCTTATGTTAAACTGAGCCTGAGCAGATGAATGTTTCATTAGCAAGATTCATCATGGCTATAAAAAACTGCTGGGGTGCATAAACACATTCAGTAGTAAAAACCTCGATTTTTTTTACCCCCATTGAATCATATTCAGAAAGCTTACTCACTTAAAAACATTTGACTCATGACAGGTGCATCAGAAAGACTCAATATTAGAAGTATTAAACTAAAATTCACCATGTTTTAGAAAAGTCACAGCACCAGCCGCACCATAGCAGCAGCATTCTCTAAAAAGTCACAAAATTTAGAGCCGATAACGCAGTTACCACTAAATGTGATCTGGTTTTATTTGGTTGGCTAGAATTTATCTAATAGGATAATACTATACAGGCATCTCCGGACATCCTTAATGATTATTACCAATTCTCATGGGATAAGATCTAAACTGTATTTATATCCACTGCCAGTTAAAGGGTTGCGTAAAGGTAATAACCGCCATTTATTATGGCATTTTTTAAATGACTTCAGTTCAAATCCAATAATAATAATAAAAAACAACAATATCACTTTAATCAAATCACACCACATCTAATATATAGCCATAAAATAGCTCGTCTATGAGTTTTCACTCATTCACTATCTGAATGTGCTTTAATAAAGCACTGGTGTATTTGGGTTGAATTAGGATCGGAGTGTGAGCAGTTATTTTCATCAACAGTGATTTAGATTACTTTTTTACTGCATCAACTAGTTTGCTGTAGCAATAATGATGATGGATGGAATAACAGATGCAAGCGTTCATGTGTAGTAAACGCATCATGGATTTTTAATGCAGGCCGACTGCTTTGGCTTTTTATCTTTTATTAGAAGTGCTTATCAACCGTTTATCAAGCTTGCATGGCGCTTTGGCAGACTTATGTTAGAAACGCAAACCTCAAAAAAAAAAAAAAAAAGGTCTTTCCGAATATGGATAAGTAATTGTTTTGTTGTGTTTTAAATAAACTTCAGTTTAGAATGTCGTAGCGATGAGAGAAATTGCTTTGAAAACTTGTTGATTTACATGGGTTATATATTTCCTAGAGATATTTTGTTATCTTTTAGTAAATACATATATACATAGTAAATACAAAAGTACCCTGGTAATAAATAAATTAAGTTTACAGATAAAAGGATTAATCGGCTATTGATGGAAGTATTATGTCGGATCTTTGCGTGTCTAGAAGACATTGCTTTGTGGATGGACGCCCACCACCTCAAGCTCAACCCTAGCCAGACAGAGCTGCTTTACATCCCAGGAGTAACTGGTTATCATCATGATCTCTCAATTTCATTTGAGAACACTCTGATCACTCTAGCTACAGAGGTACGTAGTCTTGGAGTAGTTGATGATAACCAGCTCTCCTTTGCTGTTCATGTTGCCAACCTGGCCCGGTCGTGGAGGTTTCTCCTTTACAACATTCAGAGAACTCATCCATTTCTTTCAAGGAAGGCTGCACAGGTACTAGTTCACACTCTCAAGACTAGACTACTACAACTCTTTCATCGCCGATCTTTCCATGTATTTTGTTTTTATAAAATCAGTAGTAACGTAATTCAGAGAACATATTATAGTTTCTCCTATGACGACGCATTAAAAGCCTTACCAGCAAAAAGCAAGGTGAAGGTGACGGATAGCTGGTAGACGGCATGGCCCAGGATGTTCTTCATCATGGTTCGAGAGATGAGCGGCTTGTTTCGTCCATACGGTTTGCGCAGCAGCAGGGCTTCGGTGGGTGGTTCAGTGGCTAGAGCCAGAGAGGCCAGTGTGTCCATGATCAGATTGACCCAGAGCATCTGCACTGCTTTTAGTGGAGAGTCCTATGACACACACATACACGCTCATTAACAATAGAAAACACAAAAGGACACAGACCAGAGAAGGCAGACTGTCTGACAGACTTCCAACTCCATTAGTCCATTATTATCATCAATCTAACAAGATTATCATACATACAGAGACAAACTCTGCACCACAGCATTATTAACAACAAACGCTGTTTTCCGTCTTAGCTTTTCTTTGGTTTTACATATCTAAGAGAAGGTATAAAACATTATACCTCAATAATTAGTCATATTTTTCAAATGAATTTTATTTTTTATAGCGTTTTAACAATGGACATTATGGACAAAACAGATTTACAGAACTATATAACTTTAGAATACAAATATTCTTTTTTTTATTGCTAAATTCTATATTGTAGCAATTCTATATTTCTATAATTTCATATTACAATTGTAATACAACTGCAAAAAATATTTTAATACAATAATTCAGTTTTAATAATACATAATGTTCATGCAATATAAATATTTAAAAACATTTTAATCTATTTTTTTATGATTTGCTTATATTCTTCACATTAAAACAGCTGCTGCTTTCATTTATATTATTATGATTGTGATTATGATGATGGTTATTATTATTCGTAGTAGTAGTATAGCTTAGTATCAAAGCCACAGGCTTACAGAAATCTGAAGAAGCACTTGGCATTCTCTGCACTCTAGTCTTTCAGATGCTGAGCCATGTTTTAGATGTGGCATCTAATTAGCTCAGAAAGGTCAATTAATACCCACAACAGTGGCTTATGTTTCATAGCTGAGCTACTGTTACAAAATCAGAGTGCAGAAGGTTGAGGTCCCACCTGTGTAATGCAGGCGCCAGTGAAAGCCACAATGACAGCCACTACGTTGACCGTGAGCTGAAACTGCAGGAACTTGGAGATGCTGTCGTAGACGTTACGGCCCCACATGACAGCCTTAACGATGCTTGTGAAGTTGTCGTCGGTTAGGATGATGTCAGAGGCTTCTTTAGCCACGTCAGTTCCGGCAATACCCTGAGGTGAGGATGAGCAAACAAAAACAGAGGATAAAGAATTATGATCAAATAGTACATAGCCGGTTATGTGCAGAAACACTCAGAGAGATCAGACAGAAAGTCTACGGTTACTCACAACCACTTATACAAATGTGTAATATGTCAAATAAACCGGTTACAACAACTAAAATAAAAAGAAGCATGTGTTGGCCACATTATACTGAGAACGAAATTTTATATATTTCATACAACATTATTACATTCAATCAGGCAATTCATAAAACAAGAACGGATTAACATGATCTTGTAATTTTCTCACTTTAGCCCCAGATGATTTATAATTAACATGATAAATGGCTGATTATCTTCACATTTCTGCCCTAACATAAACCTTTAAGCTTTCTGACTCCAGATGGTTTAATCACACTTGTAAGCATCTTCTAGGCAAATGACAACGTCTTCTTCATGCTTAACCTGTTTCTCTGAGTACCAATTTATTCTCACAGCACCTTGAAAGCTGCAGGGTTGTCCCTGCATGAGTGCTGCTGATATTGGCTGAGGATGAGAACAGAGCTACGCTGAGCCAGGCAACCACCAGGAGCAAACAAAACCTGCTGCCAAACCCAACTCTTATCAAATAAAAGACGCCGTTGCTCTAGCATAGCAACTGTCAACTATGATAAATTGGTTTATTATAACAAAGTAGCTATTAACTGAGTTTTAATCACACAATAATCCCACCAAGTGAGTTTTTACATAGATATGCATATGTGTTTTGGTGGAACGAACCTCAACAGAGAAATGGGAAATCAACTACATCTGACATAAAGAAAAGTCCAGCATAAGAGTTACCATAGCAAAGCCGACATCAGCCTTTTTGAGAGCAGGTCCGTCATTGGTTCCATCGCCCGTCACTGCCACCACCTGTCTGGTTCCTCCCACCGTGCTGTCGATGATGCCTGAAAAACAAGCACTCAGTCATACCTCCAGTAAATTAATAGGTGAAGTGTTAAAGGAATGCAAAAAGCATTCAGTAATGCTGTAAGGATCACTATTGTGGAGACACTAATCAGCCATGCAGTCTAATCATTATCATATACAAAGAAAGGGCACTATGGAGTGTTTCAAGCCGTTTTTAAAGGAGGCTTCAGCTATAGTTTGGCTAATGAGATACTTTGAAATTCCTTTTGTGCAGGTTTGAATGAGACGTCACTGCCGTATTCAAAACATACAGCTGCATTAGATGAAAGCCTGATCTGGGGCTTGACGTTTCTGGGTATCTTTGACTACCTTTGACCAGGGTGTGCTTGTCTGTTGGAGAAGAACGGGCTAGGACACGCAGCTTGGGCCAGACCTTGTCAAGACGATCCTGTTCCACCTAAAGGTCAGGAAGACCAAAAAAATACATACATGTACACTACTGAATAAATTAGAGGCCAAAAACCACAAACCACATTTACATGCATCTTTTGGTTTCAATCCCCAACAGAATAAGTATCTATGAGTTAAAAAACATAACAGTTTATACTTAACAGTAACCAAAAACATAGTGATAATGACTAGATAACTTTCT
>JAOVVF010000001.1:10510425-10545194 GCA_028565595.1 Duopalatinus emarginatus
ATCTATCTATCCACTTATCCATCTATCTATCCATTTATCTATCTATCCATACATCCATCTATCTACTCACTTACCCTGATCTTGGTAAGTATTATAAGAAAAGAAGAAACATGAAATTTATCTTAGAAACCTAAGATGTGTTACCTTTACAACTGATTGGAAAACCTTTTTATATAACATCCTTCCACTTCATCCTGCTTCATAACATCCAGGATCATGCAGCCCCATGTTGGCTGTCAGTGATGTTCGAGAAATCTAAATATGGCTGTCCTGCCTGGACTAGAAGACGAGAACAACATATGGACCACTCTAACTTTCTGAGAATAGAAACCGCTTGAGGGGTGCTTTTTCTGGGAATATTTTTAGCTATCCTTTTATTGAAGGTGGTAACTGGCCATTACACTGCGTAAACAAGCCACAGGGGGAAAATTCAGGTAAACAAAAGGAAAGATATTTCCAACCAAATGTGGTTTATTAGATAGGCTAGAACACTAGCCTCTGGTGACATATCCCTTTACTGGAGCTTCTTAACCCATGCTGCCTCAAATTATTTGAGGAGAATGATGAGCTTAGCCTTCATGTCAGCATAATAGCCTCATACAAACACAATATGAAAACACACCTCAGCACACACACATGTATACACACAGCCCTCAGCTATCAGATTTCGCAGCAGAAGATGGAGACAAAACTCCTCACTGCTCTGTCTTGGGGAGAAATGTTCAATTTTGATAAATGCGAGGTCAAGGTCAAGGAAATGGAGGTAGTTCCAACACATGATATAGCATTTCTGTTCTATGTACATATACCTCTGGAAGTTTGTGTGTGTGTGTGTGTGTGTGTGTTCTTGAAAGGATTTTAAACCTTTGTAACTCCTCTATTGGGGTCACACTATTGGTTTCTTGAATTAAATTCAGAACTCACCTTTACAACTCAGGTCTTCAATTTCAGGGCACTGGGCATTTGTGTTATTTATGCACCCGAGATCAAGAGAATGCCCTTTTCATTACTGATAGTATTACTTCATTGTCTCCTGAGCTTATCATTGTTTAGGGACTTGGGTTTTAGGTGATCTATATGTCGCCACCCAGACAGCTGTAGTACTTTAACGTGAACGTGCACTAGGGGGCAGTGAACACACTTGCCCGGAGCGGGGGGCAGCCCCAAACCGCGGCGCCCGGGGAGCAGTTGGGGGAGTTAGGTGCCTTGCTCAAGGGCACCTCAGTCGTGTTTAAATGATTATTATTCCTGTTATGTCTCAAGTCATTGCAGATTCTCCAGGTGCTTTGTATCATCGTGCCTCCAATTGGTTAAACACTGGGTAATTCACTTTAATAAGAGCAAAAAAATATTTGGTACCTTTAGTATGCTGATATTTATGATAGTTATGCTGCTATGGTTAATTTTGGTGATCTGATTCACCTTGATGCTGTAACTCTAGTGGTACTTGTAACTCTCTATGTAAATCATCTTGAATTTAAATCTATGGAAAGAAAATAAAGGTGCTAGACAGTTTTAAATAATATCTTGCGTTTGATGTAAGGGCAGAATGTGAAATACTGGACAATTACTGACTTTTTATGTGAAACAGCTACAATTGACACCCATGAGGATCTGGGGGACCATCGAATATTAAACTCACAATCTCCAGATGCTAGTGCTAACACTTTTTAGTGTTGAAAAAGGGAGTTACGTCCGACACTAATACTGAGCTCCTTGATGATAACAACAAATACAAGCAATGATACAAGATCTTAACAATTATATTACTAATAATAGTACTGGAAATGACCATAATTACCCTTTAATTACAACAAACAAAAAGACATGACATTTTAAGATTAAAAACAAAGGCTGTGTTAGGACCAGTTAATTCTTTTAAAAAATAAATTACAGCAAGTTTAAGTACATTGTGTTTCGTAGTGTAACTAGCTAACTAGCTCACCATACATTATAACATTAATAATGGGACTGGGCAACAGTTATTATTTAAAACAATGTTAAAACGACGTTAAACAGAAGCTAACAACTGCACCATTTAGTAAGATTTCGTATAATCTCTCCAATTTTTAACGCCTATATATTTTAGGTCACGTAAAGTTATCATCCGCATATTGCTAAAACACAAAATGTAACATAAGCAAGATTAGTGACGAAGCCATTTCTTTAAACCTTTGCAGATGTCATCACCATCGATCCCAGCACTCAGAGCACTATATTACAGCAGACGGTGTATAACAGTATAGAGGCTATATCTATCCATCACACTGCTTCCTCCGTTGTTTGATCTACACTTACTTTGTTTTAATAGTCCTATCAGCTCTGAGGAGGAATCCAATCAAGGCCACTAAACATGCTTCACCATGGCCTGTTTCCCCGTTTGCCAGGGGAACTGTACGCTTTTGTGTGTTGTCATCACTGATAGTCAGATGTTGGCCGTGTGCTCCAATGTAAAAGCAGTTTTCTCAGTGACACCAAGGTACAAGTTACAAACTACCGCTGTGACCTTTACCGATCGTGCCTAGGATATCAAGGCGATGCATTATGAACTGAAAAATAGCTCCAGCTTGGGCTGGAAATGGCCTCCTCTATAATAAAAATGCTGCCTGCATGCGCAGTCAAATTGCCTTTATTCTGCTCATGACAGCCCTAATGAAGGCTCATAAATCACTCTTAATCTCTGTTTACAGAGCCACCTGTTTTAGGTGCAAAATTCAGAAACTATGTGCCAGCTGTCACACATTTGCTCATTTTCAGCAACAGCACACAGCCTTGAGACATTTTAGGTGAATATCTGGTGAAGACAGGCTAGACAATATCAATATTGTGATAAACTGTTACCATACATTTTGCCTGAGTAGTCTCTGTCACACATTAAGCATAAGCGAGACTCAGGCATTAAACGCTTTCTGCTGTAAGGCTGATATGCCAGTAAGACATAATGATACAAAGGCAGATAAAAAAAAAGAAAAAACACTGAACATAACAGCAATCGTTTTTTTTTTCCACCAGCTTACAACACAATAGAAACAAACACAGCATTGGGTCAGTCAAGCTACACCACTATACGCTTAATAACCTATCCTAATAACCTAGGTTCTCAAGGATATCATCGTCATACATTAACAATATTGTATGTACACGTTGAAACAACCAGTGTCAGAATATCACCTAAATAAAATGCAGTGCAAAAGGTTCTCCAAGACTGACCTGTGAATCTAAACACTTATCTAATTTGGCTCAAACATTGCATTTTCCACCCACTCCCCTAAGGGTGGAATAGAAAACGTAATTACGGTGCCTTCATTAAAATGAGTAATATCTTGTGTGCAGAGCGTCAGTACAGCTGTCCCTTGATTACTAAATGGAACCAAAGCAATGATCTACGAAGCAATTAGGACGATGGCATGGAACAAATTTTGATGCTGGAATGGACTACTGAGGCCATATGTTGAAGTAGCTTGTAGTAGTACTGTTCTTGAAAACAATGCCATTCCCCTCAGTTTGAAGAACACACTGTGCCACCGGTTAGAGCCCCAGCTGCCATGCCAAAGGTTGTCAGAGCACTGGGTCAGAAATATCAAACAGAAAAAGGTCTGTATGGCATGTTCACTTATGGCTGCTTGCTTGTTTCTTGCTTCTGGCTCTTTTGGGACATCAGGATCAATCCTTTTGATACTCTGTGTACATTAGGCTGGACCATTAGCACTTACAGCCTTGCAACTAGTCCTACCAGACCTCAGACGATACTGCAAAGAACCTCAATTAAGCAAGAAGATTAATCCCCATCTATAATCTGCCACTTAAGCCAAAGTTAGAGTAGTAAATAGCTAGAAGCCATACTGTGAGCAAAATGATCAAGGCACTAGAATAAGTTACCGAGCTTAATAATTGGACACTTCCTCCAGTTCAACCCATTAGTTGCTACAATATTGCTCTCTTCTGTAAATCCCGAGCTTACTGCTGAAAAAAAAGATTCTTTAAATTATCACGATTCCTAGTCCTGGCAATTCTGAATCGATTCAAAATGCCCAAAAATCAATTTTAAAATGCGTTTTATTTTTTGCCGCTCCTACTCCCGAGCATTCTGCATATGGCATTGTGTGTCCACTCGGCCACCGTAGAAGGCCATCTAGGCCACCGTACAGCAATCTTGTTAACGCTAGCCAGCTCTCTTGCGACTCCATTCAGACAAAATTATATAAAATATAAATGCAGTAATGCACTATGACTTCTGCAGTCTGTATTTGATTTTCAGTGAAAAGTTAATGCACTGTGGTAGTCTATGTTTACTGTTGTATTAATATATTTTGGAGTTATTTGTTCATAGATAGATTTTTTATTATTATTTAAGAAAAAGCCAGGCAGCTAAGCTAACCTGATACTGGTCGTTTAAGTTACAGAATGTAAATGCACAATCCTATTTTTGTTATAAATATAAAATTATGCACAAATATTTGACACAGCTAGGAACCTCAAAGTATTGTTTTAAATAAATATTCTATTTTTTTTTACATTGTCTTTTCATCTTGTCAACCACATAATTTAAACAAAATTTCAAAAAAAGATAAATGAAAATGTCCTGAATCGAAAATCGATTCTGAATCACATCATGACCCCAAAAATCGGGTCGAATTGCCAGACACTGAGAGATTCGCACCCCTACCATTAGCATAGAGGACTGATGCAGAAGATGATCTGGGGAGCAGGGGATGATCAATTCTTGTACTGGCTCATGTGGTTTCCACAAACGTTTTTATGTCAATTGTGAATGTTTAAAGACAAATCAATCATGGGAACCCTAGAAATGAAAATCATACTACATTATACATTTCCTTGTCACTCATCCTTTGTACCCTAAATATCTATATTTCATATATATATAGTTGGTGAGATAATAAAATGCAAGCTAATGACTACTGCCAAGTGTCTGAAATTAATTCCTTCAAAAATGCTAAAACAAGTGTGTAAAGGGGCAACAGGCAAACATACTCGGGAGACTGCAAGGGATCAGAATTGGCAGTGTGGGTGGGAGGAATGGAATATTCTCTCTCCCTTGTCAATCACAGCATCACTAGCCAAGTATGAGCATCTGTAAGTCCATGTATGCAGCAGAGGGTGGATAGTGCTTTCCTTATTCTGTGTTACACCATTTGCACTATGAACAGTAGTTCAAAAAGATGTGGCTGGCTGAATGGCTTCAAATGCTTCAGAGGAATCTCACAGGCCAGATTTTATTATATGCATTGCTTTGTCTGCAAAAATGCTGAAGCCAGTGATGAATGTCATATCTTTCAAGAAAAATTACCAACAGGTTTATTTTAGGTTTAAATTAAAGTATGCCTAATTTATGGAAGGGTGCTCCATGTTCTCAAGAAAGAGCTTTTTTATACTATCAGCACTATGTTTTTATTAGTTGGTTTGACGTTACATCATTGGCTGTGGCTCATGAACAAATATGGGAATATTTATTTGGACCCCATTGAGTGAAAAAGGTTCCCCAACCCTGGCCCATAGCCTCTCTGGTTGGTAGCTGTATCATAGGGCAGCAGGTCTGGCTGGTGGGAGAGAACTGGCATCTGACCAAATTGCTGGTGATGGTGGTGGTGGAACAAACCCATAATAAGCAGATGCAGTTTGCACATGCTGTTTTCCACAGTTTTATATGATACATGCCAACAAAGATAAAGTGATAAAAATAGAGGATCTTTCATATGATACATTAGGTAATTAATATAAAATACTTCCTCTTGAATGCAGGAATATTGTATACAGTTCTGTTCAGTAGTGAAAGAATGAAAAAAAAACAGCGCTGGTAATTTCACACTGGTAAATTAGCTCATTCTCTTTTCTAGATGGATATCATTGTCAAATTCCCATATCCACACTATAACAAATTTTGAATATATCAGATACTAGACAGAAATAAACAAAATGCGGGTCAAAAACAGTTTCAGTTTGGCCCGAAGGCCAAAACAAAGGAAATGTATCCATATTATAGGATATTAGTATCATTTTTCCACTGCAATGAAACTTCGCTCCTGTCGGTGCCAGGATGTACGTGTATATGTTTGAGAGATGTAATATAGCGAAATAAATAACCGAAACATTACACACACAGCAAAAGCTTTACTGAATATCAGCTCAATATTTCAGCCTGTAGCCCTGATGTAACAGCACACACTCTGGAGTCGTTCCAAACTGCCCCCGAGTTTAGGAGTGAAAATCAAACTGGATTAATGAACTTTATGATCCTAGCTGTGATACATGTTTACAATAATCTGTCAACACTCTGGATATAATAAATCTCCACACCCCTGTTAAGAGGGCAGGGTTTTGTTATATAACGATAAAGCATGTATACACTGTAGTGCCAAAAAAACCTGCTACACCAGTCTAATACATGATAGGTCCCCCATGAGGCGAGGACGCGATGAGATTGCGGAAATATTCCGTAGACAGTGAACATCATACTTCCTGCAAAATGGTCCACAATCCTGTTGTATTCTGAGATATAAGATCCTAGATGTGTTCCATAACGTTGAGATCTGGTGACTTGGCAATTTCAAATTGTAAATGGAGAAAAAAAAAAAATTCAAATAAGTGTTCCTTTAACCATAATTTGGTGTCTCTAGATGTGTGGTGGTGGTGGCATGAACGGGTGTAACTCGACAGAAAGGACACACACATTCACCTGTCAGAGACGTTTGTGGATGTATCAGGGGTCCCAGGGAATGCCAGCTAAACAAACCCCATACCATTATGGAGCTACCACTAGCCAATGTATTTGCCTAAGTGTGCACACTTCTAAACTAACACTTTGTTGCAGCACCGTTTGATGTTATCACACCACACAGTATTTTTGGTGAGAATCTATCAGTTTGACGTAATATTTTTTATCCAGCCAGGTTTGGCAATCATGGGTATTGCACATTATTCTAAATGTTCATGTAATGTCATATTACGTTTTGAAATTTCCTTCCATTATTCAGAAAGAAACATTCCTTTATCTACATCTGATTACTTGCTTAAATGTATCTGCTGATGTGTATATCTGTGTGTGTGGGTGTGTGCAGTCACCTTCAACAGGAGAAGTTTTCAGCCTGCGGCAGATCCCCTGCACGTCTCCGTAGGCGTCTCTGATCTTGTTGACCGCCTCTGCACTCCTGAGCTCCATCAGTTCCCGGAGATCCATCACTGTGCAGCCAAAGTCCCCATCATGATTGCCTTCAGCCACAGAGTTCCCAGGTGGGTGGTCCGCAGTGTTGTTAGCCATGTTTTCTGTGTCTGGCTGGCGTTCTGATGCTTTGTGTAGACCGGTCACAAAACTTCACTTGAAAGGAATGCTTTCAAAGATTGGCAGACGGGTTTTCAGGTTCTGAGCGAAGGGGACTGCTGATGTCTTGCAGGACAATGGAAGAGAAGCATTAGAGGAAGCAGCTCTGAAGAGAAGAGAAGAGTTGGCCACACTGAGCACGTTACCACATCTTTTAATGCAGGGTTGTTTCAGCTTAAGAGTATCTGCAACAAAAAAAAAGGAAAAAGAAAGAACTATGAAGCAACTCTACAATGCTCTCATTGCCAAAACTGTATTAAAAAGTATGCAAGTGCTTTAAAAGGAAACGCTGACACCATCAAGGTCCAGAATGAGCTCTTTTTTTCTTAAATTGAGAATAAAAATCCATTATGAAACTTTTCAACATCGTTGAGACTCTTTCACAAAGTTCTATTACTCAGAATTTCTTTATAAAGAATAAATAACTTTCATCCATGAGAGAACAGAAATAGTTTTCAGAAAGCCTTAAAAAAAAAAAAACTTTCAAATTCAAATTTCATGGCATTTTCAGTGTCGTTTTATTCTGGTCATACATAAATGATGAATCTCTTTGTAATCCCGAGTTTTGGCATGTGGAAAGAGAAGTCATTTGTTTCACTGTTTACTGCCATTGAACCCAGTACTTATTGCATGTGTGTGAGCATCCGGGTGAGTGAAGTGAGCCAAAAAAAGACAATGAGAACAAGACTGAAAAAGAAGAACACATGAGAGAGAGAGAGGGAGAGAGAGAGAGAGAGAGAAAGCATAAGGTTCTGGTCCTCAATTAATCTGGCAATATGAGTTGTGCAAGTGGTCGAGATAAGAGCTCTGTGTTCATGTGAGATAGACGTCCAGCTCCAGTGGGTCCACTTAAAAAAAAAAAAACCCGCTTCCATGACTTTAAATTAACAACTGGGTGATGATTAAAAACCAGCTGGGAGTGCTGAAAGTTCACACCAGGGATTAAAGCAAAGAGAAAAAAATTAAAATCAGTAGGATCTTCTAACAAGGAGCTTGCTTTTGAGGTGTTAATGTCTGCAGGCCTGTATCAAGCTCTTAAAATTCCCATGCCATGTCCGAAAAAGCATTCGTCTATTGGGAGGACAGGAATTTAGACAGTAAAACTCTCCCCTGTCAATCACAGCTATACCAGCCAGTCGTGGGTCTGTGAGGGCAGATAGTCCTTATCTATCTAAAGAAAAATCAGAAGGTGACCATATAGTAGAAGAAAATTGGTTTAAAAACAACCCAACAGGTAATTCTTTTATTATCTGTATGAAGTTATATACCCCAAAGTGACTATTATAAGCACACTGAAGTTGCATTTTTTCTGATTATAATTTAAATATATACAAAAATAAACTTATAATAATCAGACATAAATTTACTAATTTTATATGTATCATATTCACAATAAGTGTATGTGTGTGTGTGTGTGTGTGTATCTTGGTAGAGAACATAAATCCCTAATAGTATAGGAATATCTAATCATTCTGATCTTATTAAAAAATAAATAGAAATAAAATATAAATAAATTAAATTAAATAAAAAAACCATAAAAAATTATGATAATAACAACAACAATAATAATATTAAAAATAATAATAATAATAGGAAAAAACAGCCTTTTCTTCACTCAGTTTAAGGTTAGGTTTAGGAATATCATTAATCAGCTGTTTTACTAATTATATCAATAGAAGGTCCTAATAAGAATAGCAAGACAAACCTATGTATAAGTATGTGTCTATTAGTGTATGTGTGTTCTATGTATTGATGGGGTAGGAACATGGGTGTTGGACAAGCTTATGGATGGAGCTGGGGTTGCTGAGTAGGTTTTAGGCATGCAGCAGACATTTACGAGATTTCTCATTTGAGATGAGGGAAAACATAATTACTAGAGTGGGGTTATGGTGGAGGTGTAGACAGTAATCTAGTACGAGTTAAAGCTCAGCTGAGGGCTCCATTACTTTTCTTGTCACATTCTGCTTGGGAGCGTAATGTAATTTTCTTGCCATTTTGGCAGGGTTAGTCAGTCATCTTTCACTGGCTGCCGACTTTTCATACAGTGGGTCGTTTCAGTATACGTATGACAGCTATGGTTTAATATATCTACAACAGACAGTAAAAGCCACATATTACACATTTCTGAAAAATGGCTTTCTGTATATTGGCCTTTTCCAGCTTTCTGTGGATATGATAGGAATACCTGATTTTATGGTTTTATGTTAGGCTGAGGAAAATCGACCTACCAGCTAAAATGCATTTTAACGGATATAATTTGTACCATGTACAAACCAACCTTTCTCTTTAATACACTTCAATTAGGTGGGATTTAGGTGGGAATGGCAAAACCCCAAACTCAGATAAGTGTGCCTCTAACCACATCTTTAAACATGTGTGGCAGTGTATTGTCCTTTTGGAAGAGGCCAAACCCATCCGAATATTAGCAGGTGTAATTCAATAGAAAATAGGCACATATGCTGTTAACTTGTCAGAGACGTTTGTAGATGTACCGGGTTTCCCATGAAATGGCAGCTAAACAAACATTGTACTATTATATGCACCACCCTGTGCAAGTTCAGCTGTAATAAACATGCAGATAGTAAATAATTTTCCCCACCATTAATGTCCAACACCCCCATACATAACAATAAAGACACTGTACATGTGACCTGAGCTGCAGGCACTAGTTTCAACAACTATGTTATCTCGTAGACCCGCATGTCCTGTAACCAACTCGTGCATGAACCGTACATGGGCATCTTTTGCTTTCATTGTTCAAAAGAACAGGGCACTCATACACCAAACAATGTACAGTCAGAGACGGTAGATCACCACCATAGAGATCATTACTCCTCTCTGCTTGGGCGCTCGTATAGATTTGCTCATGTCAATAAGACAAACTGTATTTGTTTTTTTATTGGCATCCCTCTGGTATTAGATGCATGAGGTCGTAAAAGACACAAGAGAACAGTAAATCTTGGAGCACTCGTACTGGATGAACGTCTGTGTAGAATGTAAATGGGGAACTAGCCTAGCAAAATTGCTGAATGATCCCCTTAATACAACACGTTGTGAGATCAAATCCCCAACCTGATTACAATTGAAAAGAATAACAACCCAACTCAATAGCCATGAGACAGGACACCACTAGGAAACTTTACAGATGACTAGATAAGAAATGTCAAGCCAAAATTGTTGGTATGAGATTGTCCACGCACATATTTTTCGCTGTGAATGTGTGTTGAGTAACATGGCACGTAACATATTAATTATATTAATATAATTAATACAGCAGCAAAGCACCGCTGGCAGGTGCAGCACCTTAAAACCAATCGCCGGTGTGTTGATGGAAATTGGGGGTGCTGCATGGTGTTTTTGTGCCTGGCAGCAGTGTTTTGCCAGTATATAATCACAAGTCTATATCTGCCTAGCTAATACCTTTGTGTTAATTTGTATTGCAATTTGTACCGGGTGTGAATATACAGGTCACAAGAAATAATTAGGATTTTTATTTATGACTTTTGAGAACGACTGGCTAATTGGCAACACTACATTACAGCACCTAGGCTAAGCTAAAGCTAACAGCTGCGCTGGCCGAATAGGACAATGCCTGGACCGCTTAAAAAATGCTTTTACTCACTTATCTAACTCGGCGGACTATGGTGAGCGGCTCCATTTCAGATAGGGGTGGAATATCCCTTTATTATATACAATTATGTTCACGTGGCACAATCAGATGCCTAAAGCCTTGCTTTGGAAAAGTGGCATCACTGTGTCCACTTACTGGCTACTATACAACTATTTTTATTAAGATCTGGTCCATTTATAGGCAAATATATTGGATTTAATATCATGGATCTAAGATGCCATGACAACGGGAACAAGACAAGAGAGAGAGTAATTAAACCAATCTAGGACTAACGTAATTAAAATGGCATATACAGTAACAGTGCACTAGAGGTGAAAGACCTGATTCCCTAACGGTTCCATATAACTTGCTGTCCAGCAATGTCTCAAGAAGAAGCGATCATTACAGCTCAATATATCTTTCCCATATTAAAACAAATGGGTGTGTGTTTGTGTAGACATGATGCATGGAGCCAGCCAGAGGACATCGGATCAAGTTTAACCCACACATTAGCCTTATGTAACAGATGTGTGTAAATTGTGGGTAATGGAAATGTCAGATCCAGCAAACAAAACAGCAGCGTCCATGTAAAATGTCACCAGCCGCCAGAGGAAAAAATGAAACGATAAAAAATGAGAAAAGAAAATAGACAAAAAAAAAACCCAACAAACCAGGTTCTAACAGAACATCCTAGGTACTTTTGTGTTAGAATAAATGGATGTCCCAGGGGCAGCAAAAGTATACAGGAACTTGCATGATTTATCAGTTTTATTAGTTGATCGGTCATAGATTTGTTATCTCTTGTTCAGGACATTGCTATTATTAGGTTGTTGCACGCTAATTTATAATACTATACATAATACAAACTATCCTAGACACATCCCAGATGTGTTCGATAACGCATGGCATTCACTATATTGTCTAAAAGGTGTGCAGTTTAACACAGCTACCCAGTTCTCCAAAAGTCAGACTATAGTATTACATATATCAGTAAATCAAGCTGATATGACTTCATGTGAATCAAGAATTCTGTACCAGACTTAACAGAGAGTGAATGTTCATTTTATAAATAGGAAATTAAGGCACCTTTTAGAAGTAGTGAACTAAATATGTTGAGGCAAATTATAGTGTGCAATTAAATGGGGGAAGTCATTTGGCCCTGAGGTCTGGAGTGGCATCTTGCTGTGACTTGATGCCTATACCCCATCTGCACTATAATATGACACCATAATTGCTTCTATTAAAGTAAGTGATAAAAAAAAGGAGAAGATGAGCACCAAGGTGGGTTTTGTAAGAAATTACAAGGAAAGATGTCGGGATGAGGACAAGCCCCAAGAACGTTATTATAAAAACGTATAAAAAAAAGGCACTGTGGAGATTTTCAAAAACGGTTGGCGTCAGCTTATGAAACTGGAACCTTGGTCACTAAAGTACGAAATGTGTAGGTGTTACGGGTCCCTTACCTGCAGGACCCAGCCTACAACCACAGGCAGCTAGTCTCCTAACAATAAAAGCACAACAGGACGCCTGGGTTAGCATGTACATTCTGCATGAAAGTAAATGAATAACTGATAAGACCAACTGACTTGGACATAAATATAAGAAGGAAAAAAATCTTAAAATGTTAATCTAACATGCATATTTTCATTAAAAAAAAAAGTCACGCTGAGGTGCAACAAGCCTTCAGAACATTAACGTATATGTCTGTTTTCTAATTACACATTTGTTTGATTCACTGCCTTCAGTTGGCTTCAATGTTCTCAATTAACTATGCATTATTGCTGCATGGGGAACGACTCGCGCTCTTGTCTGTGAACTTTTGGCACCAGTCGCGCATTAAAGCAATGCTGGAAAGCCCACACAGAGAGGCAGAGTTGGTGCAGTGAGGGCAGATGAGGAGTGGAGGGAGAGAAGTGCCTGAGCTGCCCACGTAAAGTTCTTCATGCATATTCATGCGTCAATCTGAGCCGCTGAGCCTCCGCAAACCTGACATCATACTTGGAGCAGTAATTAAAAAAGCGAGAGCGAGATGTTTGATTCGCTGCACTGGCTTGGCCAAGATCTTTTCCTTATCTCACTTTCTGTCAAATGTGATCTTTTCATTTAAGTGCGTCTTGTTTGATAGATATCAGAACTGGAATGAAAGCATATCCGTGTTTCATACAGTGAAATGCGTACACCAAAACACTGCCTACCAAATAAGTGAATATGATGCAAATAAGGTCATGCAGAAATGCTGTTCACAGACTCTATGCAACCAAACCCAAGATATTTTTTTTTTTGCACCTGAACCATCAACATCAGTTACCTGAAGGGGAAATCCATCCTGAATTACTTGTGCATTAATCTTTATAGCTAATCAGTATAGTCTTTAACAAGATAATAAGATTCATTGCACGTTGACTATTTTCGCTTTGGTTAATGGTTTCCTACATTACCTATAATGTCGTTCGGCTACCTGTTAACATGATGCAGTAGGATGCTGCCTTTGGTTGTCATGCAGCAGCGCTTTAGTCCTTTTTTGTCCAGCTCTCTGACCTCCTCACCCATCCACGGCTCAAACAGATCTACTTCCAAAGCTTCCACTTTATTTTTCTTATTTTATACTTTTCTGTAGCTGCACTGCATTGTGGAACTTCGTCTCCAGTGTTTACCATGTCCTGCTTGGATTTCTCATTAACGCTGATGTTGAACGTTGCTGGAAAGCTGTGAGGAGAGTTGCTAAATTTATCTCTATTATTAAAGGCATCGCTGTTACTGTACTAGCGATGTCCCCATGTGACATTAGCACAGGACACAACTGCTAACCAGACAGGAGTATAGCGGACAAAATAGCGGACAAAAATAACGATATATACATAATTACAGACCTGCTGATAAACCGACTGCGCCAACCATAAATGTGCACCAAGTCAATAAGCACATTAATATAAACTAGCCCAATATAAATAAATTTGATATTTGGGGTTGTTTTTCTCTTCTCTTCAAATCTGTCTAATTCCCATTTATCCGACTTTTTTCTCTTATCATTCAACAACCAGTAACCAGGGAGGGCAAAGGCTATCTCCTGCACCCAGGTACTGCTTCTTTTTAATCTGCTTACTCATGCATGGGGCAGTGCAACTCACTCGGAGGAACATGCTCCTGCCTACTCTGTATGCATAAGCTCACAGAGGCTTATGATCGGCTACCATTACTGTGATTGACAGGGGAGAAAGACTATGTTACCCCTCCTTCCCAGACAGTACAGTCAGTTCTACCCTGTAGACTCCCGGTTATAGATGGCTGTAACCTTACCCTGGATTTGATCTCCAGATGACAGGGTGAACACTTTTCTGTTGTGTCACTTGGTAGCCGGGAAAAGTAATATCATTATGTCAATCATCAATACAGATAAAAGGGAAAAATCTTTGCCTGCACATTATTATCACATTATTGTTGCCATTTTCTGCTTTCAAAACAAGAATAAAATAATACACAATATTTTTTTATCTCACACTTAAACAATATATTTAAGCATCTGGAATAACAATATTGTGTATGTTGAACATCATGCACATTTATGGTCATGCTGTGTGTCTGAAAGCATGAAAGCAATTCAGACGGACTGGCCGAAGCTTCTGAACACAAGCTCCAACAAGTGATCAGTAATAAAGCATCCATTTTGAAGTCCACTCTATTCTCTACTTTATAATCGTCTATTCCGCTGTAAATTGACAGTGATTGTGTGGTATTAAGGACACAGTGGTGCATTCTGGGTACGTCCCGCTCTGTTATTCTGTTAAATCAGTAATACAAGTGGCCCTTTTTCCACTCTCTGCAGTGACAGAGGTATGCGGATGTGTGCGCCGTTCCAGGATAGTGTGTATCGCGGAGCTTGACATGGTAATGACGGAAGTGGGAATGCGAGAAACAAAGAGAGCGGGGGGTGTTTATGGAGGAGTGGGAATCTTTTAGGCTCCACATGACATATGAATGCGATTTTGATTCTGGGTCATGATGAAATTATAAAAAGATTTGCAGTAAAAGAATTTCACGTAATGTGATGAATCAAATCTCTATAAAATGCTATAAGGCTTGACTTAAGAGCCACCTATAGGAGGACAGCATAACAGGACGCTACAGAACAGGATCACCTACGGATTAGCCTCCATATGCTCGACGGCAGGTGTGGAATGTTCGACACCATGTTTAGTTGATAGGACAACTTCAATGCCATTTGAAAAACATCCAATTAACAGTCAGAGGGTCAACCGAGGCACTTTATTTGTCGTGTATGTCCAGATTGTGTCAACTGGCTTTCCACTGAAAGCCAAAAGACACAGTAGAGAGCAAATCGGTTTCCTCTCACCGAGACAGTCACTGTGAGACACAGAAAAATGTGCAACGAGACGCACAAGTCATTAAATATTCTCTAAAGCCGCGTGTCATAAAGAGTATTCGGTAACTCCAAAGGCACTAACAGTACTGTAGCCTACAATAGTCATCTACTGTACTTGATAAGGACCACATGTTGAGAGAATGTCAGCCTAACTAAAGTAGCAAACAGAGCAGCAACAATGTCCCACTTTCCTCTTTTACAAAGCCTCAGCGTGTCTGTCTTGTTTAAGAAATTTTGCCTTTCGCTCCCTTGCCTGTACGTTTTTTTTTTCCGTTTTTTTCCCGGGTGCTGGATTTTTTTTTTAAGGAGACATATAAACAGCTGGATTTGATTAAGGAGGTGTGGGCTAGGACTAAGATGGGGTAACTTTTGATTGAAACAGATTGGTGGTGGTTCCATAATTCAATTAAATTTTGGACATTGTCCAAGAGCAGCTTTACAGAAGCATAATGGTATGTTGTTTATTTAGCTGGCATTACATGGGACCCCTGGTATGTCTATTGATAGGTGACCACTATTGTGGACTGTTCTGGAGGACGTATAGTGGTGTTCATTGCCTACAGAATATTTCCACAAGCTTGTGGAGTCCATGTGCTGTGGCGGGACCTACCGAGTATTCGGTTTTTCTGACCCATCAATGTATTGTAGAATTAAGTGAAATGATTTACCCTTGAAGTATTGTGTATTTAAAGCAAATAATTCCACTGCTTTCGGAAAACAGAATGTTTTGTCTAACACGTCTCATACTGTGCCCGGGGCAGCTTCCTTAGTTGTCTCCTCCAGACGCTAGGCCTAAATACGGTAGTAGAAAACACGCCTCAAGTTCACGTTGAAGAATGTTTGTTTTCACAACCTGTTTTCTCTAATCGCATGTTTATCTAATAGCCTCTTTTAGAATTCGGCCACGGTTTTACTGCGATCACCTTCTACAGAGCAGCAAGCAATCATCCTAAAAGACTGCTGAACTAACACAACAGTCTTGGATTCTCTTTTTCAATTAAGCCGATGTTTTGCTACTTGCTCGAGGGTTTTCTGTTGTGCAGGAGGAACAGCAGCGGACTGGTTTTCTTCCATCTCCAGGCGGAAACGTGTTGTGATTTCAGATGTGCGTCGTATTCCTGAAATAAATCGGCTTGGTATGTGAGAGTTTCCTCATGGCATGACCCGTTCGCTTTGTCCTTGCAATTCCTGAGAGCTGTTAATGTCACACAGTTGCTCTCAAAACCGAGGCCTGATACCTTTGTTAGCTAGTTTACTAGTCTATTACCGGATACACTCTTACAGCTTACATGTTATACATATTTGTTAAGCTGAACCTAATCCACATAGAAGAAGCAGATAATACTGTACAGCGAACAGTCATGCCAATAATGCAACATGGTCTGAATGAGACAGAATGAAGTGTGGGGGCAGAATGAGGGACGGAGGAGTGAAAAAAAGAAGAGAACGAGTGAGAGGGAGGGAGGCACCGCTCTCAGATTAAAGAGCATGAGCTGGAGCTCGTAGGCAGGAGATGTAAATCATCGGCCCATGCATTTCCTCTGCAGTCCTGCACTGGCATTGCCAAGGTGGGTCTTAAGGCTCTCGATCCACCTCCACATCGCCGGTGCTGCACAAAAGAAAGGCCTTAGTGCTCCCGCTTCCTCCTTCCACCTCGCTCCACCTCCCTCCCCCTTCCTTATTTACTCTCCATCTTTCTCGCTCTCCTTTTTGCAAGATGACTCATCCGTCTACGCCGGTGACTTTAAATGTTTCAGGCTAAAATGGCACCATTAAAAAGGGGGAAGTGGCTAAATACCCAGTACGCGGGTGGTGAAAAATAAATATACCGGAGTGTTTAAATGTCCTAAATCTAACGTTTTTTTAAACCGGGGCTGATCGTCTCACCAGCTTCACAGTCCGTAATGTGCTCCACAGAATGAAGCAGCAATAAAACACTAGATAGAAATTGCGAGTATGATGCGGCAGCCAATTGTTACAAGTACAAGTAATACGTTTAAATGTTTGTTTTTATATGCGTATTTGAGCATTTACTATTTACAAGTGTATCTCTTTATTCAAGCTTTCAGGGCAGACAGCAGTCTGGGTGGCATTTATAATTGGTGATTGGGCAAGTGAGAGACAACGGAATGATTATATGAAGGTTTAGGGAACATTAGAGGTCATGGAGTATTTGCTTTATTGTTTTGCTGGAACTCTAACTTTACACTTTACACAGAAATACACCGAAGTGCCAGAGAAACTCGTACAGATGACCCTATGCAGTATACATAGACTGGTGGTGGCACCATAGTGGTATGGGGTTTGTTTAGCTGGAATTCCATGGGACCCCTGGTACATCTATAAACGTCTCGGACAGCTAGACACTATGTGTTACACCCACTTATGTCCTGCATTCATTCTGATGGACAACGCAGACACACACATCTAGAGACGCCAAACCATGGTTAGAGGAACACTTGTGGTGTCTATGCCCCATGAGGGACCTACTAATTATTAGCATTATTAATAGTACCAGTTTTTCTGTCACTTTAGTGTACTTTATAATAGAGCAATATGTACACTAAAAAGTGCCCAATACTTATGGAACTACACTCATTAATACTTTTTATACTAGTATTTTATAATACTTTTTATAATACTATTTATACATATGCATAAACAGACAGTGATTTAATTTTTTGAGGAAAAAGGCCTGTCTGGGTCATAGTGTTAGTGTGTGTCTAAGTGTGTGTGTGCATGGTCTATTACAAAATTCTGAGTACAGGGAAACAGCACTCAAAACTCAAAAATTATTTTCATTTTCCATGAAAAATGCATAGGTTGGGCAGGGGTTGTTTGATTTCTGGGTGTTTCTGCAACCTACTAAAAATATATTAAAAACCCAAAGTGCACGAGGTCATAGGAGAATCAAACAGGCTGATGCACTTCCAGTAATTGATGTCGGCGCTCAACATCTATTGAAACGGTTCTAAAAGGCCTCTATCAAACGCGGTTCAGGCCAGGTGTGTGTGTGTGTGTGTGTGTGTGTGTATGTGGTAAAATCCATAGCGATGGAGTGCCTAAGTATTAACCCTATGCTTAGGCAACACAGATGCACAACAGACCGTCAAAAATTCCCTGTGGCAAACAGAGGAAAAACAAACCCTGCCGTCTTGCTAACAACTAGTGATTAGTGCCTCCTTTTTGTACATATAGGAAAGCCACATGGTTCACTAAAACGTTTTTCTTTTTTATTATTATCGTTTATTGTCGGCATTCAGCAGTCATTTGAGCCTCGGACAAGAGAACTGTAGAGCGAGAAGAACGAGCAAATTGGACGGCAAACGTGCAAAACAAAAGCAAGGAGAAAACAGGGTTTAGATCAAAGGAGAGGACTGGATTCTCAATGTTTTTGCAGCAGGGTGGCAGCCATGATGAGAAGACACACTTTGAAAAAGAGATAAAGAGAAAGACAGGAAAAAAAGACAAGAGAGAAACTGAGACTGAGGCAGAAAAGTGGAGAAAGACTGGAAACAGGCAGATGTGTCTAACTAGAGTCATGTAACTTGGCCCGTGGTGGAAGACGCAATGTGTGTGTGACTGTGCGTGCGTGTGTGTGTGTGTGTGTGTGTGGGCGGCGCCCTGCCTCTCTCAGACTGCAGCCACACCTGCCTTGCATACTAAAGCGGCAGAATGCAGAGCTGCCCTCCCTGCACCAACCCCACCCACACACACACACACACACACACACACACACACACGCATGCCCATGCTCGTCATGGAAAGGAGGAACTCCCCGAGACATTGAGTGATTGTGTAATACCTCCATAATGAGTCACAGTGCACTGAGCCAGGTGTTTGTACGCAGGGCTCACTTCTCGTTTGCGCTACTCTGCACAACAATTACAGAACTGGGGTCTTCCCATGCTTTCATTATTAGATTAGTCTAACCTCACAACCAGGGTCCAGACCAAAGCATGACTCTGAAATTAATCTGATTTTGAATAACAGCTGCACCCTGAGCAGACACGACAGTTTACACAGAGGATTCGGGCATCACAAATATGATGTTGATCCTGATTTTATACAAATTACTCTGGGTCTGTCTCAAAACCTTGTGAGCTCTCTACATAGACAGCATTTTACATCATCCTACATGCGTTCCCAAGAAGAAGGCTGTCTCAATTTTTAGATGCCTCAAAATGCTGTCTTCTGAGACACCTTTATTCTGATTGTTTATTCTGACCGAATATAGATAGAGCTCCATGTGCCGCCTCAGCCATGAAGACAATGTATTATTATTATTATAATACAATTATTATAAAAACAATATTGTTTTACATGGCAAACAGAAGAGGAGCAGCGAGCAGAGCAGCCAGCCAAGTTATACTTAAATATATAGTTATAATAAAATTTATATTTATATATATAAGTTGCACATAAAGTTTTCAGTCTATTTGCAATTGTGGGTTTGTCTGTAACCATTTTCCTCATTACATGAAACGATACGTGGGCTGGCATGCTAGCGGGCTGTGTCACCTCAGCCCATTGGTTTGAATGGTCTGAGGAGGCTAACTGTTAGCATGGTAAGCAGGTCACTGTCTAAGTAATCAGCCTTCTAAAGTTTGATGTCAGTTAGAATCCTCTCTATTATTTTTCCTCTTTCGGGTCAAAAACCGAAGTGACGTTGTAGTCTGAGGTTTTGCGCGGCTTCCTTATTATACAGCTAAGCCAAATATGCACTCGTACATATTTTATGAAGCGAGAGTTTAAAATACATACACAGATTCGGATGTTGATTAGCTTCATTGTCACTTCACCTTCCCTAGCGACTACACGTCTTCTCCACTAACAACTTTCCTAGCAAGTAAAAATCATATCTAGCAACTAGCATCAAATTTATCAACTTGCTGACCTTCCCTAGTGACTAAAAATCTTATCTAGAGACTAGCGGCAAATTTAGCTAGACTCTGATTATCCTTAGCGATTACAAATCTTATTTAGCAACAAATTTAGTAACTTTTTTACTCGCTCCTGCAACTAGCAACAAACGTGGTGCCTTTTTACAACTTTGACAGCAAGAATGGAGGTTGCCAAGCAACAACAATATCACCTTACCACTGATTTGTGAATGACATCACATCTGCCTTTCCTATCGCTCTAGCATTGCTCTAGCATTGTCTGTGTTACCAAATAATGACTGACTTATGTAGAATCAGCCACTGTAATATATACGCATACATATCTGGCAACTTTTATTGACCTTTCAGAGAGCCAATAGCGACTTCTGGTAAGATTTTTTGGCAACACTGATTGGCCTATCTACAAAAAATCTTATTTAGCACATATTTTTCAGTGATAACATGTACTAGTGTGCTCCGATGTTTAAAATGCGAAGCTCTTATGCAAAACTAGTGAAGGTCAGCAGGTCCGCTTCAATGTAATTATTTACAGTTGATGTGTGCGCGATTCCTGGCTCATGCTGGATTACTGAATCGTTCACAGTGGCCTAGAATGCAAAGCCCACACCCTTTAATCACGTGACCGGTGCAAAAAAAAATCTACTAAGGATACAGAAAGGGAAGGTTAAAAAGAAAGGAATGAGAGGAAAAAGGATGGGAAGGGGGCTGAGGGGAAAAGACAGCATAAGTTTTACGGCCTTGGCATAGTGAGAAAGGGAAGTGTTGAGAGCTAGGGAAAAAAATGACCGGGAAACAAAACAACATAAGCGTGAGTAAGAAGCAGTGCGGAAATGCAAAAAAAAAAAAGCAGAAGTAGCAGAAATGACCTTGCTTTCGTTTTATTTTCCTTCCTATAAATAACCTGTTGAGCTCATTTAGTACCTGAACATCTGAAATTACAAAGGAGGGTTTTAAATTACTCTCGAAAAAGCAGCACACCAGAATGCAATTACAGCTAGCACTATAGAGTAAACCATCACAATGAAGAAAGATCCCAGGGCACCAGTCCCAGAAGCCATAAGGCACACTTGTTTTTCAGAATCAACCAACAGTGCCAAAAGCCTTAAAGTCATCTGGCCTGCTTGAGGGCTGCGGTGCTATTGAGTATAATTTCACAATACACCTGATTTAGCTGGATATGAACTAATTTGTTTGTGAATAGTGTTTTTGGGGTTGCTATTCATGAGAAAACAGTCAGAAAAACATTTCCATATTACAAAATTTGGGTAGCTTTGCCCATAAGGATGCTTACTAATCTGAACTAGAGAACTGTTTTTTCATCCCGCTCTCACCCGCTCCCGCTAAAATTCTGCCTATTACCGCCTGCGACCGCACCGTGTGTGAAGCGTGTCCGCCCAATCCCGCAATGTTTATGTCCACTCCCGCCTGCAACCCGTGAAGCTATGAGAATTATTCCCGCACATTGATAGAGATGCATTGATTTTGTGTCTTCTCTCATCCAGCAGGAAAAAACGTAATATAGGATATTAATAAAAAGATTCTTGGGGTTTGTTTCGTTTTTCTGACCTGCAGCTTTTGATGCACTTGTCGGGAATAGCGCTCCTATTTCGTTATTTTCATGTAGTTTTTTAATTAAATATAGGCAGTTTCATATTCTATTATCATTCACTGTATTTTATTTATTTGGAATTACCTTTAGGCTATAGTCTATAATCCCGCAGTGTTTTGTTCAGCCGGCCGTTCCCACCCGCAGCTAAGTACAAACCGCCCGTTCCCGCAAGATTTGCGTCAGGTCTCGCAGGACCCGATCCCAGTGCAGACCTCTAATCTGAACTAACCTTCAGTGGAGTGAGTTTGCAATGTAATACACTATTATTTCACATACAGCTTACTTATTTTAGTTGTGCACAAAAACGCCAAAGAATCACCAATAAATATGTCTAACTGGAAGAACAGTGGGATTCGGAAGCTTCTGCTGGTAATAGCTGAAGTTGCAATCATCAATTCAGGGAACAAGAAGAAACTTAGAAGTTTATTACCAAATTATCACAGGGATCACCTTTGTAAGTGTGGCACATGCTAAATCCTACAATAATGCAGCCAAGCCATTGCAGCGAGTCAGCAAACTTTTTCTTCGGACAGTTTCCAAACCAGATCTTCCATATATTGTCCAGAAGTTGGCTGATTCACTGCAATGGCCAAGCTGAATTAATGGTGGATTTGACATGTGTCACACTTGATGAATTGATCTTTCACTCCTGATCCCCTTTTTGCCATTTTAACTCCTTCTTAAACATGTTTTGTAAACTCAGATTATACACAACACCCCGTGACCATATCAGTGCAGTGTTTTGGAAATGCTTAAGTCATACTGACTGAGCAACTGAACAGCAGCTGTAGATCTCCAAGTTAGCGGCATGTTCTCGAAGCTTATGCATTCTTCAGAGCAGGGAGTCCAGCTGGTGGAAGAGTATTAGAGAGGGAATAATTATAGACAGCTGACATTACTTAACATGCACCACGGTGTTCTCAATGCTATTGCTCCACTCCTCTGCCTTGGATTAGTCAGAACAGTGTAGTTGACAGTGAGGCGGATCTCACTTCGAACTAAAGAATGAAAATTTGAATGACTGTGCTTCTATACAGCCAGAGGAATGAACTTATAAGAAAGCGATGCGGTTGAGAAAAGCCTCTCCATATTTAATGCGTTACTCTCTTGACTGTGCCATGAGGGCATTAGGGTTTGGCTTATACACTCAACGGACAACAGCAAATAAGGTGCTCCCACACTTATTTTTTCTCGAGTGCTGTTGTTATAATAGGAGCTGAATAGCTCCTACATCCCACAGGAGTTCCAGGTTGAAGAAAGGACAAACAGACCTGAATGACGGGACAGGGCCTCGGGGGAGGAAGCAGGACAAATGGCAATGTTTGTGTACTTGACAGAAGGCACACCAAGGTCAGCACTCGGCACTGATGGTCAGCTCGAGTTTTAAACTGTGTCATTAGACTTTTTAAGAGAAAAAAAGTGCTACTTTAATTTTGAGTTTTCCAGGCCATTTTGCACATCTGTCGTCCAGTTTGTCAGTGTGGAGTCTCATTTCTAATCTGCTATCTCATAAATCCTTCTGTGAATAGCCTTAGGGCTGCAATTGCAGAGACAATAAGACCGAGTCTCCACCACTGAATAGTTAATCAGTTCAATACAATAGACCAAGTTAACACTTTAATCATTTCAGAAATGACTTTCATGTTCGTATACATATTGCTCAGTAGCTCATAAGTTCCTGTTTACAGGAAGGTTTTGCTCCTTTTAACTGTGTACTATAGACTAATAGTCTATATTATAGTGTTTTTTAGTAGGTGAAAAGAAATTTATGACATCCGAACTAAAAAATATTTTACTGCCATTAATTTAATGTTTCAATATAACAGAAAAAAAATCTATTCTGGCTAGTAAAGTTTTTTTCCCCTAAGTATTGATACTCTCGCCATGTTTTGCCATCCAGCTAAAATCCACAACTATAAAAACACGAAGCCCTACAGGAGAGATGTAGCCAACTATTAAAATGTTGCAGATGCTCAAGCACTCAAGTCATTATTCAGTTGTGGCCTTGTAGTGACAAAAAAGCAACAATGTAGGCCATGAGACCAAACTCAAGCATAATTGCAATTTAAGAGGTGAAAAATCAAGCACGGAGGGACACAATGAATTAGCTCTGAATTGCAAGGGCTGGCCATTATCGTGATGAGGGCCATTCTCCAAGCTTCAGATCTTATCAATTAATAAACGAAAATGAATCTATTCCACATCCTTCCCTCCAGTCCACTTCACTCCAGAGTCACTCCAAGACTACATCATCCTTATCCCCTATTTACACACTATCAACTGAGCCTTCAGGCAGACTCAGTTAGAAAAGGCTATAATAAAGGCTGTAATAAACGTATACATCACGCTCCGTGTTGGACAAGACTACACAAGATCATTTCGCACCCGATTTCAACTCGAGTTCGGCTCATCTAACAGCAACGTAAATCTCTCTGAATTATTTTTATCTCCCTGCTAATTAATCAATGCAGTGGCCCGTGGGGAAGATGATAATGATAGTCAAATCGTGGTTTGATCATGGAAACAAGATAGAACTCTTAGACAGAGCATCACGAAACTAGCAACTGATAGAATTGGAAGGTGTAATTTGGTTGCTAACGGCTGCCATGGAAGTGAAATTATATGAAAGAAAAGGACATTTACAGGAGCATCAAGTATAAGTGTCCTGACGCCTGTGGTTCCAGACATTAGGTCAGTTTGAATACTCAAATCAAGCATGTATTTATGTTGAATCATAGGTAGTTAAAGTAGAAACATTATTCTGGAAAAAGAAGTCCTGGCAAGATTTTCATACAAAGTGTGCAATGCAACAAAAGATTTGACAGCATTTCTTTAACCAACTGAGTGATGAATCACTTTAAAGCGAGACATCCTTCACAACAGCTTGACACATTAGCATACAGCATAGGCCAAAGAAAAACATCAAGGATGTCATTCACTGTCTAAACTTTATATCACCCATAAAACACAATTGACGTCAAGGAATAAGCTTTGCTGAAGGTAAGAGGTATAGGGAACCGAAGATATATAATACGACATTCAGCTGCTGGTAACCAACAGAACGCCAAGGCTATGTTAATATTCATCACACTCGAGTGCTGTGAATTTTTCAAATCTGATTGCTAAGAAGGCTTTGACAGCTCAAACATTTTATTAATGAACTCATTCTAATACATTACTATAGTTACTACAGAAATTATCTTCTTATAGGATAGTAACTACTGTAATTTTATAATACAACTATTAATCTTTTACTGTAGTATAGTAACAACTGTAATCTCACAGTATAGTAACTATAATATTTTTATAGTATAACTATAATTTTATAGTATTGTATCTATACTAGTTTTATACTACAGTAATCTTGTAGTACAGTAGAAGTAAACTATTTGCCTACTGTGCTTGCACACAAAGGAATGTGACCTCCGCATTTACCCCTTTCGTGCAGTGAACACTAGGGGGCAGTGAACACACTTGCCTGGAGCAGCTGGGGGAGCTCCGGGCCACTAGACTGGTTCCCTAACCACTAGGCCATAGCTGCTGTAATTTTATAGTATAGTAACTTCAGCAGTACGGCAACTATAGTAATCTTATCCTGTAGAATAGCAACATACGTAATCATACATTACAGTAATTACAGTAAAATTATAGCATAGCAACTATAATAATCTTATACTGGAGTATAATAACTATAGTAATCTTGCAGTACAATCATACTGTAACTATAGTAATTATATACAGTAGTATAGTAACTATAGTGATGTTACAGTATAGAGCTTAATAATAGTACAGTACAGTATAGTACAGTAACTAATAATCCTATAGTTCAGTAATTGTAGTAGCATTCTTGTTTAGTAAATATAGTATCTATTTAATATAGTTCATTTAGTCCAAAATAACTTTTGGCTCTTGCTCTAAAGTTTCAGATTAAATATTGATTATAAAGTTAGAACCAAGAAACAAGAAAATCAAATTGAGAAGACTTCCAGATTCCAACACATTCCTCATCATCACTGCCTCAGGCATATTTGAAATGTTTTCCTTGTCTTGATCAAGTGACATCGGCCAGACTTCTAAAGCAAACATTTCTTTCTATTCCTATCAACATTAGGGCCACAAGAAGTAATTGCTGACTTCTTTAGTGTTAAACATTTTAGTCACCAAAGATAAGAAAATCCCAGCACAACGCACCACTGGTAAAAATATGTTCCCTTGACGTGTAGTGACATGTAAACTGGGTGGGAAGGCAGGCTAACCTCTGTAAGGCAGAGAGTGCAGACAGCCATTTCTCAGCTCTTCCTGAGTACGGTCTGAGAATCAGCACTCTGCCATTATTGAGGACTCATTAATGGAATATTTTCCATTGCCGGAACGTCACAGCCAGATTCGAGTGTACTGTAAATTACAGATGCATTGTAAGACTTGATTAGTGCTGCACCAATCGATTCAAACTGATTACTAACTGCTGCTCTAGTCTATCCATTGCTTGTGTCATTATGTATGTTGTTGCTGTTACTTATTGGAGCAGCGATAAACTATTTCAAACACGGCACCATGACAGAAATCGAAAAGTGTAGTGGAGGTATTTCACACTGACACCCCAAAGAATGTTGCAGGCTGTAATATTTATTTTATTATATATCTCCTGGCATGGCAGCATCAGAAAAGAAAGCATTCTGGATCGATAGAGGAGGAAGACACAGAATGGCAACAACAATCTAAGAATGAAGTCTGAACCAGTACACTTAAAACAGGTGTGACTTGTATCATGATATGACTTGTATGAATTGGGGAATGATCCAACCAGTAATCTTTCATTGGAGAAAAAAAAAAAAAAACTAGGTTAAAGACATGATATGCTGGTTATTTTACAGTGGCTTAGCTGCTAAACTGTGTTTCATTATATACAGAGATTTTATTAATTAGGCTGAGCAATCGTGATTAGATTACTGTATTGTTGTAGCCTGCCCACAATGTTCCAATATCCTCTTCACTTTAACTCCTTAAATAAGAAAAAATAAACAGAAAAAGCTTTGCTATATTTATTTGTTTTTGATTTTTTTAATCGCCAAACTAATCAATTAATTTAAAAAGTGATCATTAAAAAAAAAAAAAAAGAAAAAAAACACGGATATGTTTTCCCTGCAATCCTTCCCAGAGCTCTGTCCATAACTTATGAATCACTCCGAGAAAGCTCGCACAACACAGGTCATGCAAGCCGGAAAAATCTCTCACCTCCAAGCCTTACTGCAGATTCTGCTATCAGGGACCGAGTCAATAGCAATCGAGCCCTTTTTCCACCCCATCACACCGCTGGTTTAGATTTCAACCACAGTTGAAAAGAGACACCCTGAGCTCGTCCAATGTCAATTTTAGACTTGGGTGGTATGGGAAGGAAGGAATCGGTAGACCGTAATGAGAAAATCGGCGCAAGAACATACATGAAACCAATGATGCAAACTCGCATCGTGCACACATCACTGCACAAAACAACCAGCGCAATCGAAACGGCGACAGTAAAATGATTTCACTGCAGTGTCCTGATGCACATCGTCGCTATGGTTTCTGTAACTCTCGAAACCAAACACGAGAACACCATGCGTGATCCAGATGTGGCTCCTGTTTAACCGTTTCTCCATCTCCGCGATATCTGCGCTCGGAATATTTACAACACGGCTATGCACAACTTCCAACACGTTTAGTGCTATTTCCTGTATGACTGAACATTCATTGTAATATTCAAAATCCAATTTCTCTTTATTGTTCTCAGGCAGACGAGAGGATCAGTTTAGATCAGATATGAAGCTGGTGGAAGAAATAAAGGCCATATTCATTAACATGGAGGCGTCCCAGGAGCCACAGGGCTGCCTGTGTGGTGTTTACAGTGTTCATTCATTCATCCTCAGTAACTTCTTTATGCTGGTCAGGGACATGATTACTAATTTGGGTACATTTTGTGGCATTTTGGGGCTAGGGAATAAGTCTGACGATGTCACACCCATCCGTGGCAAGTAGCAAAGAGAGGGAAAAAAGTTGTTAAAACAGTACTCTTTAAAAAAAAAAAGGACAAATGTCACACTGAATTAAAATTAATTTTATCTGTGTAACACTTTTACCATTGAACACTGTCACAAAGCAGCTTCAGCAGATATACACTGAAGTGCCAGGAAAGCGTGTGATCTTGCAAAATTAAGAATGATAAATACTTTTAGAATTCATGTCCTTTATCTGTTAATACTAATAGGTTATAGGTTTTATAAAAGCAGCCAGTTTATTCAATTTGACTTCAATCCATGTAAACATATAAATCCTATTACACTAACTAATCATTTAACATTTTTTTTTTTATTTTTTTTTTTATGTAAAACCCTGTACAGTTCAGACAAAGACCTGGGCTTTTTCAGCTCCTAAATGGATAGTGTCACGGTAGTTTCCATCTACACAGCTGAAAAGTTTTAAAAAGCAACCTCGACCTTGTTTGAGAGGCGAGCTGGGGGAAGCCGAGCTCTTCTGCAGTTGTGCAGTCCGGGGAAGTGGGGGATGTCCCGAGGCAAGCCATGGGCTATTAATAAAGCATGGGTTGGTGTATTAGAGGGGAATCCTTGCATTATTGCTCACTTCTTCCAAGCTATAACGGTATTGCGCCGTAAATTAAGAGAACCTTTTTTTTTTAGATGTCATTACAGCATGGCTTATAATCATCATCTTCACAGACCGTAAATTCTTTCCACCCTGACGGTCGACCACGTTTTCGGGGAAAAAAAAAAAAAACTTTATGTCAACACACAAAGGCTTTCTGCGTTCTGAGTAGTCAAGGTTACTCTGAATGATGGTACATTGTTTTGGCATATTCTCTTCTGCAAAACTCTGAATGATTGGGTATGTCTGTGTGGGTGTGCACACACGTATTCTCACACTCACCTAACAGGCATGCAAGAGCAAAATTCCACACATTCCACGTTTTTGTTTTTTTTGTCCCAGTTTGCATTTCGACCTCGCTGAAGCGAGCCACAGTGAGGAACGCAAACCATTTGTACAGGCTTATTAATATTCACATTTTCTTAAAGTTCTAACACAACTCACTTTGACTGTCTGAATGAAGGAAACATGTGGATGGGGGAAAAAATAACACTAGAAAACTTTCCACTCGGCTCTTTTTTTTTTTTCCTGTTTCTGTCGCTCCTCCTTTGCACTCAGACACACCCAAAAGCCTTTTTGTGGGTCATTACTCCGTTTAGAAACTACTCCACGGTGTAGGCTGTTAAATAACACAGTGCACACAAGAAAGAGGCAGAGCACCAATGGAAAAAAAAGAGACAAGAATACAGGAATCCTTTTTTTTTTAAAGCTGAAAGGGGGATGAGAGAAGCTCTGGGCTTGGCTTTGTTTCACAGGTTTTGTCATTTTCTATTCCATGTACAGACACTGGACCAACTACAACACTAATTAAATAGGTGCATGAATATTTGCCAACAAACCCATATTCACAGTTAATCACCATATGGACAAATCTAATCCAGTTAGACATTTAGTGTCATTAAAACAAAACCTGAAAGCCAAAACATAAAGGCACGACCCATGTAAAATAATCTCCACAAACACCATCAACTCCAGACCAGCCTTAGACTTATTGCTCTTTGGATATGATAAAATGCCAGCGCAAAAGTTAGCACTTCCAAATTCAAACCATCAGCAAATATCCTTAAATAAAGCACATCAGCCAAATTACAGAGATGTCCGCTCTTCTAAAATCCTTCCTGCTCGCCAACATGGCATCTTTTGAAAACGTAAAGGCATCTGCACTGATGTATAGAAGCATAAACACGAATCTGGCGTTTTCATTTAGCGTGCGGCGATAACGAGCAACGGAGCAACTCACTGAAGGGGATCTGGGATCTTTGATTAACCGAAAAAGTTAGTCAGTAAATTAGAGCTGTAATTAGCTCAGCAGAGAACCAAGCCTGCTTGTGCAAAGAACAGAATCTAAACAAATCTCAGTCTTCAATGGTTGTCTGAGTCAATTCAAACACGTCTCGGTTACAGCAAATGTTTACACATTTAGAATAAGACGTATTAGTAAGACTTCTTACAGAGGAGCTAGACAACTCAGCCTTTTTTAAGCATGTGAAGAGAAAGATGGAATCATCTGATGATGGGACACAGAAGGACACCATGTTCAGTAAACTGGGACAAAGAATTTAGGTCTTCTTTTGATCTGACAGTGTCCAAATATTTCTAATACATTATTCAAAAAGTGTCCCAATATTTCACAGAAAGTCTTCCGAAAACTGTCCAAAAAACATTCGTCAAGTTTCCTTATACTGTTAATATAAAGTGGACCAATACTTATTTTTAGGACAGCGGTGGCTCATTGGTTCTGGTTTCCTGATCAGAAGATTGGGCATTCAGCTGAAACTGTTGGGGCCTTATATGTAACAAATAAAGGCATCTTCTTCACACCATTAATTTATGTAACCGACGCACCTTATGCAGCGTCCTTATAGTATTATCTTGGTTAAAAAAAAAAAAAAAAAAAAAAAAAAAAAAAAGTTTACATGTAGCTAGATAATCTGTTAATAATCTGACTAATAATACGTCCATGTATACACCTCAGTCGGACTAGACTAGTCTGATTACATTTTCTTTCCGAAAAACGAGGTGGGTAATCCTTTAAATAATCTGTTACATAGAAGAACAATAGCCATGTAAACACTTGTATCTGATTACATTCCCAAACAGATAGTATATCTACATTCTGCTCATGTCCACGTTAGAACAGAAGCTTACAATCTTTAACATAAGCTACCCTGCTGTCCCAGTGAGCTGTTCAGACAAGTATTTGAGCAAGTGCAAATTATTCTGGTAATATTTTTCGTCTCCTCTTTGATTGAACTCCTCTTTTGTTACTCTACACATGTGCATTACGTTGGATCGGATTGAAGATTTTGATCAGATTGTTGAGTAGACTGTAAATAAAAATGCCTCAGTCTAGAATCTAGAATCGGAATGAATTAAATCGGATTAAAGAAAATCTTTGCATGTGAACAACATTTTAATCGCGTCATTAAGCATATAGTGCACTAGGTATATTTATAAACAATAGATTCACCTTTTAGCAAATGGCATCTAAATTATGTTACTAGCTATTAACGAGTTAAATAGCATTTACACTGGCAGCTTTTTCCAGCTTGTTCATTCAGGTAACCTCGGTTTCTATGGGCGGCCTACCAACAATCAGACGAGCCCATGCAAATTCACATCGTCAGCCAGACTCATGTTGCCTATCTCCCTTCTTCTCCTGTCCCTTTGTCCTAAAGTGCTGCTTTGGCTGCCGTATCTGAATTACCATCACCCAGAGCAACAATGGATTTTGCAGTGTTAACTTTCACAAATGTCATCCTGTGTTATCATCAGTCTCCTTGAGGGTATTTGGTGGAAAACAGACAGTCCAAACATACGGAGAACTGTATGGATACCGTCCTTCAGCTGAAGGCCAGCTAGAGCACCGACTCTGCCTTTTATACAACAGCTTATTAGATGGCAAGTGAACCTTTTCAAAGCAAAATGTCACAAGACCAGCTGAATGGTAACATTGCATCCAAAAACAACAAACTATTGCTTTTTAACTTCATTGCTTGCCACAAACTGACACATCCATACAGATAGGAACACTAAGTGTTAGGTATGAGTGTTGAGGAGCTTTGAAGATGCAAAGCAGAAAAGCAAGGAATGTGTGATCCTTACTATCTTGTTTTTGACACCATCACCAACTGCCTTAACAATTTGATACACAACGTTTCATTTTCTATATCTTCAGTGTAAGCATTCAAGGTATTCCTCAATTAACTTGTTTTTGATTATCATACATCCTTATTTCTTATTTCTTTAATAAAAACCCTTTATGCATCACTAACCCTCTGCACAACATTGGCCAAAAGAGACCCAGATACATTTTCTTCATGGTCTGAGTGTTTCTATGATACATCATATATCTTTTAAATAAATGATTCATTAATTATTTTCTATTCCAAGTATGCAGTAAATATCTTGTTTAGCACAAATCTTCATTTTTTAATTATTATTTTTTTTTTTTATTTATTATCAAGTTTACACACACTGATCAGACATCCCTGACCTTGCACTAGGCCTGTAGCTGTGTTATCTGTTATTTCACTGTTATTTCCTGTCTTGGCACGGTTATTTAGTTCCTGTTTTATTTTGTAATCGTTGTCCACTTGTGTTCTGTTTCATACTTACTTCCTGTCTTTGTATTTTTCCTGCCTCACACCTGTGAAATGAAATGAAATTGAACTATTTTGCCTTACTGTGTTTTAAACATAGAAGGAATGCGACCTCCATATTTAACCCATCCGTGCAGTGAAACGCACACCAGTGAACACACTTGCCCGGAGCAGCTCCAAACCATGGCGCCTGGGGAGCAGTTAGGGGAGTTAGGTGCCTTGCTCAAGGGCACCTCAGTCGTGTCTTGCCCTGGGTGGGGATCGAACCCGCAACCTTCTGGTCATGAGACCGGTTCCCTAACCACTAGGCCACGGCTGCCCCTGTGTCTTGTTCTATCATTTGTTCATCCCTCCTAGTGGTTTCCCCACCAATCCACCCACTCCCCTGACCTAAGTTTCTCATTTTTGACCCATGTGTAAATTCGATGTCGTAATATAAAAACTGTTTTTTGCTAAATGAAAATAATGATCAGTGGTAATAAAAAACAAGATATTTAAAGAAATATTCATTCATAAATAGTTGATTTCAAAAGGGAAAAAAAAAAAAAAAAAAAAAACTCAGCTAGCATGAAATAACCTGGGAAATAAAAAATAGGTTATTTTTGACCCATGTTTTGCATTCGAGGGGATGTTGCGCATCAAAGGGTTAAGTCAAATGAGAACATATTTGGTGGTAAGCATCATATGTGCTTTTGCAAATGTTATGTTTAACACCGCCATCTGCATGCCTGGTAACAGATCTATGGCACATGTGATGACATCAAGAGTAAAACTCTTAGGATGACGACCAGCCCCCCTGTGGGGTCATTAATACCTTAAGTGAGACACAGCTGTCAAATGGACAAACAGCTGTTACTGTAGTCATGCACGGGATCCTAGCAATAGTGAGTGCTCTTCTTGACCATTCCACCCAACCACTCATGTAAAAAAAAAAAAAAAAAAAAAATACAGATCAGCTTTCAGGTATTTTATTGCACTGTAAATAAGTGTATGGTAAGGAACAGAAAAACGGTAACGTAGCAGAATTATAGTATGATACAATTCCACAAACTCGGTGGAAACTTTAAGGCGCAGCCGTCCTAAAAGGAAACTCCTGACTAAGATTCAGGTGACTGTTTTTCTGAAATGTTTTCCTTCTTTCCACAAGGGTCACAAGACACTTGCAGATGTGGTGAGAACAAACTTAACTACTTAAGTTGATGGAACGTAAAGCATTCGGGAATCATAACGGTGCTCTTTTTAACCAGGCTAACGGAATTTCTTGACAAAAAAAAAAAAGGCCCTCAGTCGACTCGTGGTATTCAATGCAGCGATTCTTCTCTGGTGTTGTGCATATCGTAGCTCAATTTACCCTTGGTGGTTATGTCACATGCAGAACCACATTAGCAGCTGGCCTTAATTCAGCAGTGGAAAAAGCAGCAAGAGGGAGTCTCCAACAAAGAGCCCTTCTTGCACTGTTTTTTTGGCACTGAGCCGCAGTCACATGTTGCTGTCTCTGGTTATGGCCTCTCTGCCTGACTAGAAGCTCTTGTCTGTAGCAGCTCGTGAGAAAAGTGCTGGCTTATAAAACAAGTCTGGGTGTGATATACATTCGCAACCCACTTGACATTCTCTCATGAATGTGCAAGGAGTGGGAAATGGAAAGAAAAAAAAAAAAAAAAAGGACATGGTTATTTCCACATGTGACAAAGGAAACAGTCTGGGTGTAACTTCCTTAAAACTGTGAGGACAGTTGGATAATTGCAAGCAACTACGGTTACTTTTGGAAAGAAGGCTGCAGCAACCATGTCTACCCACGTTCTGTGAATTAGAACAGAGAAAGGTTTCGCAGGGTCCGATACGTGTTGCTGGCTTTATCGGAACATCAGCTTGTGAAAGCAAACGGCACTGCTCAAAAGGCGGAAAAATAACATCCTAAGTGTTTCTATGGCTGAGGCCTGTGGTGCAAATGTCTTACATGAGTACGGCCACTCAAACAATGGGTAAGTGCCACACCCTGCCAAAGGGAAAATGCATCAGCTAAAAGACTGGGCATGCAATGTTCATGCAGCTCATGAGTAATATGAATGGAGTGTGAAAGTCTGATGTATTCGCTTTTTTTTTCACTCAGATTCTTCTAATGGATGACAAGGTAGAGTTGAGTATGTATCTGAGTGCAAAGTTTTATATTAGAAGCATTAAGGTGCTTTATGGGATCCACAGGGAAGCATGATTCAAATCAACCATCAATCCAGAGGTGACCGGAATGCAGACAGACACCACAGAGACTCACTAAGGCTAAAGACAATGCAGCACAGGAAATGAATGGAAACAAGGAGTGGATGAGTATGCCTTAAGAGAAGGCATCACACCCAAGAGGTTCCCAATGGGCTTTTTCCCCAGCATCTAGATTGGCAATCAGGGTACAGACAATCACAGCTGGCCATGGTAGGCAGAGGACAAGAGAAATAAAATGTAAAAGGAAAAGGCCTGCCGGATTTGGCTGATGATTTGCTTTGTAGCTTTATATAAGCTATCCCGACATTTACTTTTTACTGTCTACTTTTTGCAATCACATGTATGTTTATTTCTCACCTTAAACATCTTGTTGGGAAATAGCACATCTGAATGAAAATGAAATGAAATGAAAGTGAACTATTTTGCCTTACTGTGTTTGCACACAGAGGAATGTGACCTCCGCATTTAACC
>JAOVVF010000001.1:10557638-10570357 GCA_028565595.1 Duopalatinus emarginatus
GTCTGCCAAATGCCGTAAATGTAAATGTAAAAAAACACATGGTTTATCACAGTCGCTATTTAAACTGGGGAATCACAAACAAAGCTTATTGCTAATACTAAGGGACCAGGTTAATCAGTTCAGTTTTCAAGACTTACTCTGGAAAACCTTATTACATAAATAAATAAAATATATACAATTGATGAATCCCTAGTTACGAGGAAGATTAGCTTCTGGCTTGTTGTGCGATTCAGAAAAAACACAAAAGTGCCTTATTTAGAGAGAGTATTTTGTACTCCATTTTCCAGTCATTTAAGAAGCACAATGATAATCCTCTATTCAGTAGGTCCCTATTCAATAGGTGGCATTGAACTGCACTTGACTACAACTACTCTCTTTCCAATATCCGAAAATATTTGCCCAACGTGTTGTGCACAAGGAGACCCTGTTGCACATGTTGCCATCTTTAAGAGGCAAACGGCCATTGCTGCATGACATTAAGACCAATTAAAATATTCTGCACATTGGCACAACACATTGATAACATGTTGCCTCATTTATCTCTATACATGCCACCAATTTATTTTCAGTGTGCTCATTTTCGTGTGCTTACAAGCCATAAGGCAACAAAGTACAGACAGACAATCATGTTAATGGCGTTTTGACGTGCCCAGGCACGCTGATGCTCACATCAAGCACAGATCAGGACAGAACATGTCAACTGCCTACAAGGTGTTACCATATTACAAAGATTTGTTTATTCAAATCATTCGATCTCTTTTGAATAATTTTAAATATAAAATTTATCTGCAAGGCGTCTGAATTGTGCGTGAAGGTAAATTAATCACTCTAACTCTGTTTCAGCAGCCGCTTTATCCTGGTCAGGATCATGCAAGGTCTGGAGCCTAGCCAGGTACGCTTTTGGCAGGAACACACTCTAGATGAGAGACCAGCAAACTGCAGGACACAGAGCACACACACACCTACTCGTTCATTCACACCTACAGGCAATTTATCTTAACCAGTGCATCTACTGGTATGTTTTTAAGAGATGGGAGGAAACCTAAGAACCCAGAGGAAACCAATATAGACATAAGGAGAACATGTATGCATATTTTTTTTAACATTCATACTTAATATCAAAGACAACTATGAATACACACTGTGATTTACTGGTGTCCTAGCTGAGGTGTATTCCACCATAACCCTGACCAGGATTATGTGAATAAATAATGACTCAGAATAAACACTAAAGCTGCATCAGTTGGTTATAATCCATTAAAAACTAGCAACAGTGAATAATAATAATAATAATAACAATAATAATAATAATAATTCTTATTATTATCATTATAATATTGAGGTGAAACAAATACTGTAAGTCAAATACAAGTTAAAGATATTATAAGTTACATTTTTATTCTAAAGGCAATAGATTATTTTCAATAATATATTCACTGAAGTGCCAGAAAAATACTTTAATACTTGGCACTAGGTAGGACCATGGACTTCATAGCCTTGTGGAAATATTCTTTAGGCAACAAAGACTGTACATAAATATACCATACCATAAACATAAAACACAACATTAGATACATACACTGGTTTTTGTTTGTTTGTTTTTGTCTTCTTAGTTATATGATTATTCAAAGTTGATTTAAAAAATGAACACTAATTACCGCCCTAATACAGTAGGTTTTCTCTCAGGTTCCCTCTATTAATCACTCACACGACTGGACATTCATTGAGTGATTGTGCTGCGACAGCATTTTTTCCCTAGCCAGAGGAAATCAGATGAGCAGGCTTGTACATGAAAGAAGTGCCATGAAATTTCCCAGCTATCCTGCTTGCAAAACAGAAACGGCATCGTTTTAGCAACATGTGTCCTATGATGGCCCACATGAGTGTTTCGTGATGTGAAATTCCATTTTGTAATGGAAGGTTTGAGTGGGTCGTCACCTCCCTGGACCACAGAAGTTCCTCAACACAAAAATAAAAAGACATGTCCATGCATGCCTGGGTATCTTTCTGAGTATTTGCTTTAACCGCTGAAACGGAAATATTTCTAATGAATAGCCATTAAAAGCCTTTCAAGCAAAGCAAGTTTATACAAAAACATCTTCTGCGTTAGAAAAATCACAGGCTAGATGATACACTGGACTGAATTCAATTCATGAAAAAGACCAATACTACACCAGCCATTACAAATAAAACCTGGCACGAGCAAAAACACAAAAGTAATACCTTGCAACATCATACTACAGTTAATGATTTAACTATAATTAGGTACAATTTACCAACAAACATGGTTATAATAAAGAACAAACATGCAAAAAAAAAAAAAAAGCCCACAGGATCTTGCACAAGAGGACTGTGTAATGATAAACAACCAGCCAGGAAAAGGGATCCTGCTATTCATTTTAGTACGGACCACACAACTCACGCCATTTACTGAGGAGGTTTGTTTCCTGATGTAAAGGGAATGTAACGTGACCCATGGCCTGACTGCTCTGAGCCGGCTGCTCACAACCCAAACAGGCCTACTCACGGAAACCTGAATACACAGTAATTTAATCCATTAGACCCAGTGGAAACATATGATATTATGTGAAAATGTTTACAGTTTGAAAGAGAAATCCCCAAAACCTCTTTTCCACAATACAAGCAAATTTACACATAATATTGTAATATATTATGCATTACAGTATAATATACCTGACTCTGACATGCCCTTAGTGAGCTGCAAGCATCTTTTTCCATGTCACATGAAACATTAGTGCCAGATGTTGTGTCGCTTTATCTGTCATTTAAGGCTACAGGAAGAAGTTTCTTTTTTTATCACCTTAATAATCTTTTTCAGTCTACTCTTTAAATTATAATTAAGAAAATAAAGGCTCTGTCTATTTTGTAAAATAGCATAGCAAATATTCCTGGAAAACATGGTCCATGTTACAAATCTAAAACATATCTTTCTTTAAAAAACCACAATTTGTAGCAAGGGACATTATCATTTATGTTTAAACCTGTTTTCTTTCACCGTTTCACTGTGACCTGATTTTGATAAATGTGCGTTCATATCTCTACCTAGAGAACATTACAGAAACATTTCTCAGAATGTTGATCTTATTGGACCCAAGATCATTTTTTATACTGAAATGGCATTAAACTAACTGTGCTATGATCCTGTAATCAGAGTAATGTCGTGCTGAAGTATCTGACCATTTTTCACGAGTCAATAGTGTTTGGGATGCACTGCACCATGCCTTCTGAACTGAAACTAATTTGACAATCACTAGCTGAACTAGTTAAATATAAAGAATAGAAAAACATAACTGACATGTACCTTTTCACCTCTGAGTGAATTCATACCCGAGCCTGTTAAATTTAACAAGGATGATATTCTAGATGAAATAATGCCGACTCTATGTAACGACTCTGCCGAGGTCTACAATCAATGCTGAAGAGTCACAGGGTCATCACCAGGAGGGAGCAGATGTTCTAGAACTACTATATATTATACTAGAACAGCCTGAACTGCCCCAAGTTTTATATATTCCACCAACTTTGAAATTAATAAAATTCCTAACTATTTAGAAACAGCTGGATGTGGGCATAAGTGTGCAAAAAAATGCACCACTGGTCAACTACACAGGGGCAGGACATATATTCTATAAGGCCAAAAGTATACATCACAGCATTTACCATCCATTTCCAAAACACTATTACAAAAACCTCCACTCTTCTGGGAAGGCTTTCCACTACATTTTCATCATTCCAATTCATCTCGGAGCCGTTCACTAGTGGTTGAGGTCAGGGTGTAGACTATTTAACATCTTCACACACACACACACACACACACACACATCAGCAAACCTCACGGATCTCACTATGTGTCAATGTCATACTGTCACAGGTTTGGATTGCTTAGTTCCAGTAAAGAAAAATATTAAGCCGGCACTATACAAAGACAAGATGATTCAAGACATTGACGTGCTTTCAACATTGTGGCAGAAGATCTACCTATGGGTGTGATAGTCACGTGTAGAGGCTACATTATGGAGAGTCTTGAATTAAACGATTATGAGACTAGTACAGGGATGAATCAGTGATGAAACAAACAAGAATAGGAATAATGTATGCTCTGTCCACAGAGGTGTCTGCAGTTTGGGGGGCACTTGGGATAAAATGGGATCAGAGATGATGTTCTGTGTGGAGTTTATACTCGGCAGAGTTAGGCTAGGGAGGAGTCTGAACCCTCATCCTAGCACAATTCCCAATGCATTAACACTCCAGACACACAAGCGTCTGGTGTGAACTAATGGCTTCAGTGCAGCATGTGCAGTGCACTAGGCGCCTGGGGTTCAGTCTAGGTTTCTTCCATGCTTGAAGAACAAACCGCAGGGTTTCCCCCCTCAGCGCACTAGCGCCATGACGTCACGCGGCTCGAGCTCCGCCGACTGGTTGCCCCTGATTAATTAGGTGAACCTTTTTTTCAGTCCTGAAGAGAGACGGGAGTAAAAAAAACAAATACCCACGTCCGTCCCTGCGTTTTTAAATCCCTGCCTTCTGAGTCGCCTGGTTAATTAAAGCCATCGGCGGCTAATTACAGTGATTTTCGTATATGCGCGCGCGTGATCCTCTCCGCAAAATCAGTCCAGGTCGCGTGCTCCGTTTTCAGTCGATATGATGCGGTGTGCGCGTGAATTTAACACATAGACTGCTTTTACGCATTGCCGCGTGTGTTTTCTTCGCCCGTGTGTGTGTGTGAGAGAGAGAAAGAAAGAGACAGAGATCGCTATGAGATGTTATGGAAAGCTCCATGTCTTGGTTACTTCCGCATCCAAATCTGTCTTCTGGACAAGACAAGAAAATCAGCAGTAGTTCATACAGAGCTCAACAAACAGCACGCGGATGAATTGCTTACTTTAAAAAAAACATCTACTATGTTTTTAAACATTAAACATATATAATAACAATATACAATACAGTAACAGCGCATGACATAAAGCATGAACACACGCGCACGCGAGACATTCACACCTGTGGACTAGCAAAGATACGGAAAAAAGCGCGTTATACTAACCTTATAGACTAGGTGTGTGTCTTATAGAGGGGGAACGCCGAATTAAGAGGACACTCCTGGGACTGACCTTTTTCGTCTTCTTCTTCTTCCTCCACCTCCTCCTCCTCCTCCTCCTGTGGGTCTTTTCAGTGCATGAAAAGTGGCTCGGACTTCTATATAAAATCCCGTCCAAAAATCGCAGTCTTTTCCTGCCTCTCTCTCTCTCGCTCTCTCTTTCCTCCTTCGAGTGTTCTAGTGTGCACGAGAGGCGAAACGTGCCCCTTGTGTCCGCACGATGGTGGGGTGAGGAACACGCTAGCGGTTCCCCCCGTCTGTCTCTCTAAAAGCAGTAAGTAAACGTGTACGAAAGGGGAAAAAAAGCAACAGTGTAATGTTACAAGGCGCAGCACGCGCGTTCAGTGCAGCACTGTGGCGATCTACTCGGCGCGTGCGCTGCAAACAAAACTTCAGCCCACCGGTCAACAAGCTGGGCGTTCACACACACAGAGAGAGAGAGAGAGAGAGAGAGAGAGAGAGAGAGGGGGAGGGAGGGAGAAAGAGAGAGAGAGAGAAAGACTACTCACGGATTTCTTTAGAAAATAGAAAAGCGTTCTAGAGCGCTAACTAAACCCGAAAGCGATATGAACGGCTGCTTTTCTTCACCAATCCACAGCGAGAGAGAGAGAGAGAGAGAGAGAGAGAGAGAGAGAGAGAGCGAGAGAAGGGGAAATGTGAAAGCAGTAGTAGAAAGCTGACTAATGCTCAACACCCAGAGCAACAGTTTCGACTTCTCTCCTGGCAAATCATTCGCTTTGCCTTGTGTGAGCGCCTTCGTCTTAAACCTCCCTCGACCAAAAAGTGTGGAAAAAAATAACAAGCACTGTTTTTTGTTTTTTTTTTTCACAAGACGGCGTGTTAAACTGAGTGAATGACAGCGCTGGGATCAGGGAGAGAGAGAGAGAGAGAGAAAGAGGGAGTGACAAACACAGAGAGTGAGAGAGAGACATGGAGGGAGGGAGGGACTAGTAGCTTCAGGATTCAGGCCCTGCTTCTTAAAACCGATCCAGAATCTGAGTCCTGCGATTAAAAGCCTGGTCACGCGCACTAACACCGACCCGAAGTCAGTTTTTTTAAGGTGTCCCTGTGTCTTTATGGTGGCGGAGATTTGACTTGTGAGAGCAACAGGCAAGTCGAACCAAAAAAGGAACTAAAAACAAACTGACACAAATAAACAGCCAGAGTCGTGTTTACTGTGTTCACGCCACATTAAACAAAGTAGAATTACAGAGGAGGTTCTAAATTCTAATGGAAAACCTAAATGGCGACCTAAATCTGATCACGCCCTAATAATTTAGTGAGAATAAAGAGATCCCTTTTTTTTTGGATACTCACTATGTACTCACTATGGTTTTACTATGATACACAGTAGCTACTGTTGTACCTTATGGTAACTATTGGTAGCAGACCTATTGTTACATGGCCCCACAGGATTGCTGCCCCACAGTTTCAGGATCCCTACTGTCAAATGTGGTTTGTCTGAAAAATTACTTCACATGGTAACAAGCAATTGAACAGGGTTTATTCAACTCAAATAAACACTCTGAATTAATAAGCTTTTCTTTAAAAGAAGTATTTATTAGAGTTGAATAAACTCAGTTAAACACATGAAGTAATTTTCAGGTTGAAACTTTTTACAGTGTAGGTTGATCCTGAGCTCAGGTTCCTCTCTGTGTAAAGTTTTGTGTCTGCTTCAGGTTTCTTACCGGTTCTCCGTCCTCCTCCCAACACTCAAAGGTGAACTGGTTAACCAAATGTCTCCTAGGTGTAAGAGAGCGCATGAATATGTTTGTGTATTAGGTATGTAAAAAGGAATAAGAATAAAGTATTATTCAGAACAAACCGATAACATGTTATAAAGAGATACAAATACGGAATAGGAACCTGAATGGGAGATCTTCACATTTATGTGGAGCAAACAAAACAAAAGATGATGTTCAGTAGCGTAAATGTACAGCCTTCTTATATTCATCATTAGTATCTGCCTAATCAGAGTTGGGATTGGGATTGTTTTGGGATTAAAATAAATGAAATTTATTAGAATGTTTTGCTGACAGTGAAAAAGCTAAATACATACATACATACATACATACATGTCCCTCACACTTTTAACCTGTGACTAATTATGAACAAGTTATGTAGGTTTTATTGCCATTCCTCTAGGCATAGTATACATTGGAACAAAATGTCGTTTCTCCAGGACTATGGTGCAACACATAACAGAACACCAGACTACACAGAATGTAAATACATAGCAGTGCTAGATAGAATAAAAGGCATTGTTGTGAAACTTGCTGGACACTGACATAAATATGAAGTGGACTGGCCTGGGGTCTAACTGATAATGCAGGTTTTCCCCCCTTATCGTTTTGTTCTTCGCTCTTTTCAGTTGAAAGTTAAGCCTAAACAAGTCGAACCTGACTCCAACGACACTGACAAGTATTCTTCTTGAAAGAAGCAAAGGAAACAAAACTATTTCAGAGATCTTGCTGTGGCCTTCATCCTGTTTGGATTCCAATATCTAATCAGTTCATCTGCAGCTGAAAAATTTTAACTTATGGTAAATTCTACAAATATTCATCCACTTAGTCTAAAGGTATTAGCAAACGTGAAGCTTAGAGGGATGCGCTGATTGGCCAACACATGGACCCATGGATACATAAATAGGACATATTAAAGGCCAGGACAAAATTATGTTGATTTTCAGACAGTATTTTTGTGGTATTTGGGAATCAGTCAGGTACATTGGTAATGGTTGCCATGTCTGTGTGATAAAATAAGCCTAAGAATTGGTCAATAAACAAATAAACCCCAAAAAACTTATATTATATCCCATCCTGTCCCTACACAAAGCTTTTCAAGGAACCAAGATTTGAATATCCCCCCATATGTTAGTTTATTTGGTCATTTGGTTGTTGGGCAATGTTGAAAAGGGTGTATAAGAAGTTAACATGTTTTGAAAAAATTTAGATCTTGAAATACTGCACTCCAAGGGAATTGCCCTCCAAAATTCTGCTACACTGAAGAATTATGAAGGTGTCATCTGAATGCACAAGTTTGAGACTCCTGGCATTTCTAAGCACTGCTGCCAAAAAATAGTTCTTTTTTTTCCTTTTCGTTTTTATTAGTTATTTTTATTACATTCATTCTGTCCTGAGTTTAAAATTGACCATATGCAGTCTCACTAGAGAAGAGAAAACCTTATGAGACATGTGTCACAGGACAGGGTACAATGTATTCTTAGTCTCCTACAGGTATGCCATTGCTCGAGCACTGGAAAAAGGGAATAGGAATATTTACATTTGATACAAGTTGTGTTGTGGCAGCACTAACAGATGACAACTCATCTGTTAGTAGGAACATTGCCAGCAGCCAAGAAGACACTCAGGTTTTTTCTTTCTGTTAACTTCTCACATTATGGCAGAAGTCGAATTGTGTTACACTAAGTGGCATTTATTAGCTCAGAGAGTGACAGCGAATATTTTTTTTTCCAGTTTAGCCTCTACTGAAAATATATGGCTTCATTCACCACCTAGCATGAAGTCTTGGAAGGTTGAACTAATTACATTTTAACTCTCTCAGTTCACAACTATTCTGTCAGGGTTCATTTAGCACAGGTGATTTTAGTATGCAGTATTTTGCAGGTGTGGAAAAAGTTCCCTGTCAAACACATTGGCTGGCTTTCTTTAACAAGCCCCTCATGGGACAATTCGGTCAACATCCAAACATTTTATACTCCATTTCAAATATAAAGTATTACCAAATATAAAAAAAAGCCTCTGAACATGTGAAGATTGCATGATTTATATATTGCTTTCCCAGCAACACTGGGGGTTCCAGCACACCAGGCAAGTGAAGACAGCCAAGGGGATCAAGGAAGTGTTAAGATGAGGCTCCTTTTGCAATTTAAATACAGAGATTAAAAAAAAAGGCAGCAAACAACAATCTCACTGATGCCGCATACCCACTAGATATGATGCCTAAAATATATATTGACCGTTTGAGGTCATTTCTTTTTCAGACACACATTAAACCCTTTTATTGATTACAAAATTGGTTATATCATTACAGAACTTTGTGATAGATTGTAATAGATGTGATAGATAGATAGATAGGTGTCCAGTCTGGAGTTTCCTGAAAGCAGTTACTGAAGCTGAATGACTGAACTACAGTCATAACAATATTTGTTCTTTTTTGTTATATGTTGTTATATGGGAATTATGGAAATTAATTGCTAGAAATCAGTCAAGCGTGTTGGTCAGTGTTGCCATGACCATGTGATAAAAACATCCCAATGGTCAATAAAAACAGGCAGGAATATCAAATTGGCAAATGTCATACTTATTTACTACAGTAAAAATACATGTTGGGCTTGAAATGAAACAGTTACAATGCCGACACCGTAAGTCAAGTGGATTTATTTCTAGATTGGGAAGCTGTACCGCCTGTACATATTCCATACCATTTTAGTTGACTATACATGGTTGGAATGTTGTGTCTAAGGTAGCTATTGGAATGTCACAGCAGTGCCATGGCACAGTAAAATTCCTTTCTTCACATATATCAACTTGTTAGGAAGTTGTGGTCAGAATGCAGGGTCAGACATGATACAGTGTCCTTGGAATAGAGAGGGTTAAGGACTCTGCTCAAGGGCCAAACAATGGCAGCATGGTGGTGCAGGGGCTTGACCCCCTGACCTTTTGCTCAGTAATCGAGAGCCTTAACTGCTCACAGAAGTGCCAGTAAAGCAGTTTTAATCAACTGAAAATGTATAACATGTATGCCTGATGCTGGTGTCAGTATCTCAGCAATTTGTCCTGATGCTCTTCTGCTTGGAGCTTTCTGAATTTGTGACTCACTTTCTGCCACTGTTGATAGTCACACATGGATACCTTACAAATGTGCGCTTTCCATTGACCAGGAACCACCTATGCTTCAGTGGATAATCTAATCTGGATCGTGTAGATTTGTACCCAAGAACTGCAGGCATAAAGACTGCATTGTGCTCATCCCAATATACTTATAGTGAACATCCATTTAAGACTCTGTACTAAGTGCATTTAATCTTCTACACCTTTGAAAACGGCTTATTCAGTGGTATCTGTATCGTCGTCCATATTTCTAGCTGTCTATGGCCTGTGTAACATTGTGCACATACTAGAGGAGTTTATTCCAGCCAAACAGGAGCCATTGGACTCCAACTGTTTAACCAGCTATTCTTGGTGTATAGTGGAGTTTCAGGTATAGCTGCTATCTATAATAACGAATAAAAGGCCTTAACAGATAAGGTTGAAGACTTGGTTAGGAAACAAACACGTCAGTGGACAAATTAATTTCAGCAAATTTACCATAAGCTACAATAATATACAATTTTTAAATGTACAGGGGTGAAAGAATTAGCCCAGAGAAGGGTGTGTGTGTGTGCTGTGGGAGAGCTTTGTTTGATTGAGTACAGCACGTCCACTCTTCAAATAAAACATACTCTCTGCCCTTTAAGTCATTTTTATTTTCAATTTTGAAATCTAGGCTGACAAAGCAAAAAAGGCTTTAAAAAGTTTCCTTTTTCAAATGATCAGCCTACAGAGGCTCTGTGTTATACTGTATAACACGTTTTATCAAAGGTCACTGTTGTCACGTGTCAGAATTGTGCTCTAAGGCCCAATTTGTCTTAATATTTTTGGTGAATTCCCCAAGGAGGAAAAAAAAATCAAGGAAAGTGAACACTGATCAGCTGCCCATACTCCATGACAGGAGACCCTAAGGACTCTGAAATGTCTCTCGGGTAACTGTGTCATTTAAGGACAAAAGAGCTAAAAAGACTTAATATTTTAGGTAGCATTTGGTATTACACATAAGGGGGAAAGATGGCTATGAAGCAATCCATAAGGAATCTAATAAAAAGCAGAATAAATCAGTTCACTTTGGGTGCCTGACTTTTCAGTTTTACATGGAAACATCACTGTAAATTAACAGAATATAAAATTAGATTATTTAATAAATAATTAAATAAATAAATCTGGACTTCTCCCTGCTGCTGTGAGTTAATAAGAGAGACATATTTGACACCTGGCCCTGTTATAAACACCAGCACTTGCAAATGCAATAGCACTTAGGATGCAGCAAATGGGTTTACATAATATAAACATGCAATGTATCACCCACATTTAGAGAGAACATTTATTATGGTTTGTTTCTTTTGAGCTGTCATGGAAAAAATATGTGGCATGTATCAACAAATATTCTCCAATAATTCTCCTGAAAGGGGAAAAAAAAACAACCCTGGCTACCTCACACCCTATTCAGAATAAAGTTCATTTGACAGACGCATTCGCATGGCCTGTATGTGAAAAGAGCCGGCACATGCTATGTACCTCGCACCTCGACCCCAGGGGACACTCCATTTGTCTTACAAACCTTGCCGCTCAGCACTCCTTTTCCACGGGTGTAACTGTGCACATTTTTAGCCCTCGACCAAATTAACACCTCGACTAACAGCATGCCAAGGTGCCACCCTTGCAGTATACTGACTCCACACTTCCACATTCTCACCATTAACACCTCAGTATGCATGCACTGTCAGATATTACCCTATCGAGACTATTGACTTAAAGTGAAGAGTAACAAATTTTAAAAATCACAGACATGATGATTTTGATGAGACAGCCAAAAATACAAACAAACAAAAAGTGAGTTTGTCTACAGACACCTTAAATTTAAGAAAATCATAGGTACATCGAATAGCAGCCTAGGTGTGAATGAGTGTGCTTGGTGCGAATGTGCTTGCCGTGACGAATTCTCCCGTCTTGTGGCTTGTGATCCCAGGAGTCTCCAGACCCAGGATAAAGTGGTTACTAAAATGGCATGGAAATATGTTTTTAACCTAATTTCTTGGATAGCTACCAGCTGTACAGAAATCGACATAATACATTTATTTTCTATTATCAAATATTGGAAGTCCCAATGTTTATAATGTTCCTGCAACACATTCTTTTTTCACTTTTGGGTGAAACTGCTTGAGGTTAAGAGACATATTGAAGCAGATTTCAGCCTGTAGTTTTGAGAACCATATTTAGACATGTGAATAGTTTTCTGTCACATATACTTATAGGTACTGTACATCCTAACCAGGCTGTTAGATGATATTGTGATTTAGTTGATGAGCTCATACGTGCAGTATATAATTAACAAATGCACACAAAGGAACAGATGAATGTGATTAGTCATAAGAAATATCCATTATATTAAAATTCGATCACAAAATGACCAAAAATCTAAATGATGAGATCACGTACGTCAACTGAAACCAAGCAACCACTTCAGAATAGTTTCAGCTGTAAAACTCATGTACATACCTTGGGTACGGTGCCTATAAATGGCTTTGTGCGTGTAGGTGGTGTGTGTAGGCGTGAGTGTGCGCACCCAAGAACGCTTGTGGCCAGCAGTATCCATGGCTACTTGTTCCTACAATGCCTTTTTACTCAGAATTATGATTTAGGTTTTGTCCCTTAATCATTGGCATTTGACATTTTTTGCAGTGGATTATTTTTTGTACAAAGTACTGAATTATACTGTCTTTTGTAGAACTGTTTGAAAAAAAGACTTAAATTCAAAAAATTCAATT
>JAOVVF010000001.1:10586665-10622179 GCA_028565595.1 Duopalatinus emarginatus
ATTATACCTGGGTTGAAATTGACCCTAACAATAGAAAGGTCATAATTTTAACAAGAGCATTTTATAATTTAGTAAAAATTGTTTTTTTTGTTTTTTGTTTTTTTTAATAGAAGTTCTTGACAAAGTCAAAAAGTCTTGATGCAATAAACACATTTATTTAGTATTTTTATGCATGTGAAACCTACAAATGGGTTAGTCACGACCCTAACACTAGAGGAAGGCTAAAAACTACCTAATTTTAGTAGGTAAAATGAAGCATTAAGAGTTAAAATTAAGTGGTTTGGTTACCTAATGATAGCATTGCTTAAATTGTGAGCTTGGTTTAATGTCTGTGTATGGTTTTCATGCTCTCCCTGTGTTTGCATGAGTTTTCTTCTTGGTTTCCTCCCACCTCTGAAAACGTGCTGGAGTTGGACTGGATACATTAAACTGCCTCTAGGTGTGAATGTGTGTGTAAGGAAGGACATGAGAAGCAGTCCAACATAAAGATATCTTAGGAGAAACAAGCAGCAAAGTAGAAAATGATTACTAACAGTGCACACAGTGTATTAGTATGCCTTGTGGTCTTTAGTAATCTTTCAATAAAATAAATACAGTCATGGTATGTGCTCTGCTACTGATTTATGACATGTCTCTTTCAGGCTAAGACTTATACACATCCAATCATTCTCTGCAGGTAATATTTGAATCACACAGTAGGAGGATTGATTTTTTCAAGCAAAGGCTCTGAAGCGGGAAATCCAAAGCGATCAGCAGTGATCTCCTTTACGAAAAGGGTGGGAAAAAAACTCATTAAAAAAGTGTTCTAAGACTTTGGCATTTCACCAAGGACTGTGAATTAGACATTACTTATCTAATGGCTAATCTTTCACTCCTTCACTTTATGGAGAACCACAGACTGTGGGGGACGTAGTGTATCTATAACCAAGGATGACTAAAATTACATTAGGCAGCACTAAACCTGCTCTAATGTTTCCAGGAGATAACAGATCACTGGTCTTCTTCATGCAAATAAGCCTAGCATGAGCTTTAATGCAATACAGCCCTGGTCTTGTTATGTGCAGCATGTTTTAACTCACATCTTTTAAAAATATATTAAATAGTGGTGTGATATTTTATGGACACGTAAGAAAGCCTTAAAAAACATACATCAGAATTGGATCATGTTCTTTTTCGGGACTTTTGTTAACCACTGGAACATTCAAACAATACAATACAAATTTGATGTTAAAAATACCCTGGACAGGTCACCAGTCCATGGCAGGGCAAAGTCCATGACAGATATACACAGACACATTCACACACACCTAAGGGCAATTTAATATATATTTAATTTACTTGATCACGTCTTTGGACTGTGGGAGAATACTCACACAGACAAATAAAACCAAACAAAAACTGTATACAGAAAGTTAAACCCGCTATACCACTACACCTCCGTGCCATCTGACTCATCCTGCTATGCAATTATTTCAATTAATAAGTACAACAGAGGCAATTAATTACTTAATTGTAACCCTACTGGGTACCAGACAAAATTGAGAGAAAACAAATACATATATTATGAAGTGCCAAGAAAACTAGTGCACTAGTCTAATACATGGTAGGCCCCTAACAGCAGCATAGGACTGCACAAATATGACGGGGCATGGACTCAACAAGTGCAGAAATATTCTGTAGGCAGTGAACACAAAACATTCTGCAGAACAGTACACAGTTCTGAGACCTGATGACTTAGGTGGGAATTACAAAACCCTAAATTTAGATAAGTGTTCCTCTAACCATAATTTGGCATCTCTAGACGTGTATGGTGGTACATTGTCCTGTTGGAAATAGATCATTTTGCGAGTATTTAAATGACTTCTTTGGTCACACTTTTAATTAAAAAGGGAAATAATGGACTGTCATGACAAACTGTGGAGTGTGTGTAACTTTTGCTGGTTATCAGCAGTGGAGTTTCATTGTATATTCACTCTCTACACTGCTGGAAAAACAAACCTCTGTGTCTTTTGCACAACAAAACTCAGTAACACTTTAAATTATAGCCCGAATATTACTGGGTAAGTACAGAGTAAGTACGGTGTAAGATACCATAGGTAGATGGGGTGATACTAGAAATATGTGGTTATTACTGGGTATCTTATGGTTATTACTGGGTATCTTACAGTTATGATACAGGAAAGTACTGGGTATTAAGCTGCACTTTAATTTACAGCCCGCAATTCCACTATTACAGGGTACTTACAGGTATGATACAGGAAAGTACTGGGTATTAACCTGCACTAACATAACACTTGAGGGTTAAAGTCATGCCTCTGTACATACAGGAATAACAGTATAAAACAGTATAAAAAGTATGTGCTGTAGATTATTATGGTCAGCCACTTGCATAAACTGCCATACTTTTAATTCAACTTTGTAACTGATTATAATAATATAATTATGTTTAGAAGTACAATGGATTTGGAACATAGTTACATGTGTTTGTAAAATGTTTGTAAGATACCCAGTAATAACCGTAAAATACCCGGTAATAACCACATATTTCTAGTGTCATCCCTTTTACTTACGGTATCTTACGCTGTACTTACTCTGTACTTACTCAGTAATATGCGGGCTGTAATTTAAAGTGTTACCCAAAACTCACTTAAGGTTATTCACAGTGAATTCAGACTTTGTCCAATGCAGGTTACTCAATGCACATGAACTGACTTTGGCCAATGCATGTTACTCAAGAAACATGACACCTGAACCTACTGCTCATTTTGTCATTTCAGTTTTTTACTAATACCAAATGTTTTTTTCCCTGTTAGTCTTCAACACATGCAAACAGATTGTTGTGAAAACTGTAATGTGTGTTTGATTTATCCTGGACAAAATGCCAGTGTACAGCCAGCTACATATCTGTTAGATAAGAAACTGATAAGTTATCTTTTAAATAACCAAGTAACATTTACAAACAAGCAACTTGATCATAAATGTTTATCTGGGTTTGTCAATTATTATGCAGGGCTTCTTCTTTAAGTACTCTATACTGTTCAGAGTGAATCTGGAGCCTGTCTGTGCATAAACAAGGGATACATCCTAAATGGGATACTAGTTCATTACAGGGAAACATTCGTAATAGGAAAATACACTCTGCCAAGCCAAAAAATGTCATGCACTAATTTTTTTGTAAAGTATAATGTAATTTTTTTTTCTTTAGCTTTATAGCTCAGTAGATTTGATTATGGGACACAAATTGTGGCCCTATTTGGCAACACTGTTATGCAACATCACATTCATTTCCATTCAGAGTTACATTAATTTTTGGTTGAAATTTTTGTTTACGGCAGAGTCAAACCACTCCACAAGTCTTCCCTAGCACATCCAAAAAACATTCAATGCGGTTAAAGACGCAGTGGTGTCTAATTAACGTTAGAAAATGATTCCTCACACAATTACTCTTTCACTATTTGAGACTTGATGAATCTTCATGCTGTTGTCCCTGAACATATCCGTGCCATCATGAAAATAAAAATGATGTGATATAACCTGCTCATGCAGTACATTACAGTACTCTATCAGATCATAATGCTGCCTCTAGAGACTTCAAAGCCAAACTGTGAATCTGCCTATTAGCCTGTTTTTTGAAAGAGAAAAAAAAAAACAAGGAATCCAGACAAAAGCCATGGGAACATGGAGAGAACATTAAAAAAAATACTATAGAGAGTATGAATGAAAATGGGGATCCTGGATATGTGAGATGGCAATAATATCATATTCAACAGTTTTACACCATGTTGAAACAGTATTTGCATCTAGACAACACATTAAAGAAAAAACATAGCGTCTTTGTGAGGACATACCAGAATACCAAGTCTCTGGAATTTTACTGGAGTGATAATTCCATTCTTCCAAAAGATATTCCTCAACCATATTTTAATGATAATGGATGGTGAGAACTGTTTAGCATGAGTTGTCATGAGATGTTCTATTTGGTTGAGATCTGGTAGCTGTGAACACCATCACTGATGATTTAGATCATTTTCATATCCATATTACTCCTCTCATGCCCTCTTGTGTATCCCAATGGGCTAGAAGTGTTTCAGTATATGATCAAGGTGGTCAGTCAGAATCATTTTGTATTGATTTGCAGTGACATTGCCCTCTAAGGTTACAAGTGGATCCAAACCTTGGTAGCAAAGTGCCCCGACTACATAATTTCATAAATTTGTCACCTGTGTGTATGAAATCATTTTTATTATTATTCACTCACACAGGTATGGTCCCATTCTGGAGCAGAACAGATTTGTTCTCTTTTCTTGTCCTCCCTACCAACATTGTGTTTAACAGTCCTCTGTGTATACAGTGATAATATTGCATCCCACAATCCTTTTCAACAGGAGAGAGCAGACAGCTCATCCACCCCCACAAAGTGAGTGGTGACCTTAAGGTGTCCTCCAGATAAAACCTCAACAATGCTGTAGCTCTCCTGAAGCTCTGCTGGCTCTGTTTTCAACAAATATGGGCATGTTGTGTTACAGTTTACTGTGTAGCCAAAAAAGGCTAGTCTGATGGTGATCTAAAATCCTTCCTTGGCTGATACACCCATAGGTTCTACGTCTAATGGTATAGGTGTAAATTTCCATAATGTCATAATAATAATAATAATAATAATAGTAATAATAATAATATTAATAATAATGCACTCTACTGTCACTTTTACATCTTGACGAGAAACAACATGATGCAGTAGATCATTACCAGGGTAATGACCCGGTGGTTATTTAATAAGAATAGGGGTTAGGCGAGTGGTTACAGTCCATTTTCTATTTTATATATAGCAAATCATCAGAGCACAAAGAGTTTGATAATTAGTGTATTAGCTGAATTAAATCTGATAGATTACACATATGTGAGGGGTATGGCACACTGAACACCAAAACAAAAAACTGATATCCAGAGCCCCCTCTAGGGAAACCCCTAAAAAGGTCTATATAGAACCATATGATGTGTGAAGAGGATGTACCAAGTAGAAATATTTAATTAATTAATTGATTCTACAGATTAGAATGACTAAATACACCAAACCAAATAATCTTTCTCTCATTCTTTTGCCCTTCTTGATCTCTTTTTACTGATTTTTTTTTCCAACTATGAAAGAATAACATTTCCACTTCACATGTAGATCACATCCGAGGTCCCTGGATCTGGCAATGTTCTCACAATTTTCATGACCTGTTGCTTAGTTGCGGAGCTTCAACTCAGAACCATTATTTAAGCTTCTGTTCCAGAGTCTTCCGCCTCCCTGTATTCAGCTTCTGGCAAAAGAGTGGGCAGCTATGCAGCCTACTCCAGCAACCCCTGCTTTTCACAGTCCTACCAGGGCAAAAGGGCAAAAGGGTGCATGCACGTTGCCTTGCCACTACTCCTCATATTTTGTCCTTTCATTCCATGCATTCATCTTCTCTTTATATGCCCACGGCAGCTTCTTGTAAATGAATGTTCTGGCTTTCACCTCTGCATTCATGATGATTATCTGTCACTGCTGCTAGTGTGAATGCTGCACTGTGGGGAAAGAGATTTGGGAAGTTGGCAGTAGGGGGGCAAAATGTGATTGAGTGGGTGGTGGGTGGTGTGTGGTAAAGGGGGGGAGCAGACCAAGAGCACAACTAAAGTATATACAAGTGTCATAAATACGAAGCCGTTGAGCACACAAATGTATAAGACAGCTCATGTGGTACAGAACAAACAGCCATTTGAACATTAGATATTATATTTCAAACCAAGTCAGAATGCTGGTTTAATGCTTCAAATATTTAGTTAAACACAAAGTTGGCATACCTAAAATGTGGACCCTACATCAGTAAATCCTAGATATTGCACTGTCAGTGATGCCTATCAATTGGGGCTCTGACAATTACTCAACCTCCATTTATAACTGATCTCAGCTAATGAGCACAGGAGAGTCTTTATGAGCACAGCAGCAATTCTTAGTACAAATATACAGTATCCAGGTTAGATTACACACTGAAGCAAAGGCATGATTTCTGGCAGGTGTGAGTCTTTAGGGTATCACGTAGAACCACCCAAAGACTGCAAAGTCATTGAAGCAAAGCATTTAAAGTGTGTATTACTTACCAAGACAGAAAAGTGGTGCATATAAAGTATACTGTAATGAAACTGGAAGTTCTGGCTTATGACTTCAAAGTAATAGCCAATAAGGCTTACTGTCACCTAGAAAAATAACTCTTAATTTTAAACAAGCAAGGGCCATAATACACTAATGTGTCAAAAGTAATGGGATAGCAGTGGGTAAACTGATTATAAAGTGGTGTTACCTCAGGGGACAGCTTAAAAACACTGGACCTGGGGTAGTAAGGTTGCTAACTGGACCCATGTGGCATGAGTCACAGTATAAATTGTTTTGCGATGATGGTATGGTTCGTGTGTAGTGCAGACCCCATGAAGCTATGGATCCCAGGTGTCAATGAAGCACTGTGCAGGCTGGTGGTGGTTCCATTGCATTCCACTAAATACATCCTTGGTACGTTTTACTGATTGGTGACCATTTACAGTCCTTCATAAAATTTAAGTAACCCCACAATGATGGGATATTCCAGCAGGATCATGCACTATGCCATCATCTATCATCTGATATCTATTCTTCAGGACTGTTTACTGTTATAGGAATTTGCCTTAAGCACACCCACCTACTGAAAAAGCGCATTTTAAGCTCTGAAATTGTGGCACCCAGGTTCAACATGACCCTATGAATGAAGTTGACGATGTTCTTTAGTCTTTTTAGATAAGTGAAAGTGAAGTCATTGACCTGCTATGCTTGTACACAGAGCAATTCATCCTTGCAGTGAAATACTCACACTAGTGAATGCACAAACTAGGGGGCTAGAAGCAGGGGGCAGCCCCTATACATGGTACCTGGGGTGTGTGTGGGGGGTCCATATATTAGTCTAAATATGAGGCAAATAGCTTGATTGTGGCTTTCAGTGTCATCCATAAATCACTGTCAGAGCAGTTGAACCTGGATTCTGACTGTCTTCAGCTATAACAGTCAATATATACCTCAGCTTGTGTGAGATCTGCAGTGGTATCATTGGTACCACAGTGCAAAACGTTCATCCTACCAAATTATTCAACACTTACAGAACAGTGAGGAAATCACTTCCATTAACAACAAGGAAAACTGGAAGACGTCACAGGACTGCAGTCCTCATGGTTATAAACGTCACGGGTTATGCAAAGCAAGAAAAGCATCATATCATCATATTTTTCCGAATTAAGTCATTTAAAGGCATAGTTAGACATTTTGGGAAACTTTTTCACTGAGCGATCGATTAGAAGGTCAATATCACTCTCATGTCTGCATAGTAAATTCAGTATGAGGCCACAGTCAGCAGCATGGCTAGCTTTGCCTAGCATAAAAATCACTGAAACTGAGGGGTGTTCGAGAAGGAGGTGTGTGTGTGTGTGTGTGTGTGTGTGTATGCAGATGGAACATTGTCAAAAAGGAAGAACTTGTGCAATTTCCTGCACTTACACAAGATTAATAAGAAGAAATGCTTACCCTTGTTTCATCCTGGGCAAGGATCTCTGTAAGTGTCCTGCCAACAATTCCCTTTTTATATGTGAGGATTTCAAGGAGACATGTTGTATAGCGGTCCAAGCCTTTTAAAATGTTATATCAAAGAAGCATTTGGACATTTACAAATTAAGTCTAATGCTAAGGGTGGGGAGGTCAGTGGTTTGCTGTGACTCTTTCATTTTGTAATGCTGCATCATCATGTCTTACAGTGGATTCTTCCAATGTTTGTGAGTGTAATGTTGGGTTTCCAATACTGGTCTAACTGGGCTTTATGCACCTATTGGAACATCTATACATTGCATCATGTGACATAAAAAAAAACTATATTAATTTTATTACCTAGGATCGATTGTCAAATGTGTGAGTCAAAGACCTTTCATAACTCCAGAGTTATTACATAGTCTACATAGAAAGCTCACTTGTTGCTACCTTTACTCCTGTTGGAGGCACTTTTGTCTTTTCAGGGTTAAGAATCAGGTAGTAACTCAACATCCAGTGTCTAATGGCCTTTACAACACATTCCTTACATTTTTAATTTGCCAGCTGTGTTCCATTAGTATAGTGGTGGAAGCTGATACAGTGTTTAGAAAGTGACTGTAAACAGAAGTAGCCAGTGGTGGCGAGACGTTTTACAAATACAGACACTACTAGCTTAACTCAGTAGCTGAGCTATTGTCAAAATAATGTAGTTTTTTTTAGTAACGTTTTTTTCCCACCAAATAGCGCATTAGCGTAACAAAAGTACATTTCCAATTTCACATAACCAGTTCAGCAGTATTTAGCACAATATGTAGCACATACCACAATACTCAAATCATTAAATTATATTATACACCTGCATTGAAATCCAATACTAATTAGGGTAGTTGTGCGGACATGTCTGGAGGATAAAAAAAAATCATTCTAGACCTGAAAGATGATTTGGGATACAGATGGGATGCAAACCAATAATAAAAAAAATACATGGGTCATTCAAGTCTTTATCAGGATTATTGGGTGTAATAAGTGTTGTTATTGGGTAACCAGTTGGTGTTGAAGTTGATCATGAGTGATAAGTTCTGTTCAGTGAAACACACACACACTAGAGGGCAGTGAGCACACTTACCCAGAGCAATGGACAATGTTATCCATGGTCCCCAGGGAGCAGTTTGGCAATAGATGCCTCTCTCAAGGGCATGTCAGTTGTGTCATGCTGGTTCCAGGGATCGAGCCAGTGACCTTCTGGTCACAAGGCTGGCTCCTCAACCACAAGCCCACAGCTGCCCTGTGGCCCTTCTAATTTCAATTAAAAAGTAGCTTTGCAAACATAGCATATATATTGGATGGAAGGGCAGGAGTGGACTTTGAACAGACTCTTGTGGAACACCAAACTTTAGTTAGTTGAATACAGATGCATTTACTATGTTACAATGAATTAAGTTACCATTAACATTTACAAGTTGATAATGGTCAGGCAGATAAGAGCTGAGCCAAGAAAGAGCTGCTCCCTTCTCCTGCAGTGGCGGCTTAATGGTTAGTGATCAAAAGGTCGAGAGTTCAAGGCTGCCAAGTTGCCACTGTTGAGCGACTGCCAACTGAAGCAAGGTCTTCTGTATTTCAGGGATGCCATACCATGGCTGACCCTGAGCTGTAACTATTACTATTAAGCTGAGATATAAGAATATAATGTGTGACATAATGTATATATTACACATAAAGGCTACTTCTTCTTCAGTACTTTGTCATCTCGTATATATCAGATTGAGCAAAACAAGCAAGAGGACACAGGCCATAGTAGATTATGTACCAGCAATGTCTAAGTACTCTGCTGAGATTTAAACCCTGAGTAAAGGATTTCATGAATCATGTACTAGTATGTATGCAGGCATATAAGGCTTTTCTTGCTGAAACAACTCAGTTTAAGTGGACGTCTGCAAATTCCAATAGAAATTCTAAAAAGGGCCTCGGTGGCCTGTAAATACTAATTAATGGAAATGATTGACTTCTTTTTGTGGGCAAGCTGGTATTTCAAAAAAGTTCATTTCCAGAGTTCTGGGTAATGCCAAGAGTATTGATATAAATAAGTAATTGCAATGCCTCCTCCTTGGCCTCCTCCTCTAGCCTTATTTGAAGCAGATGCATTTGGTCTTATCAAAATTTCTGTCAAGCAAATTACATTCAGTCTGTGATCTGTTATAGTTTCATTTACAATAAGTGCTTTAGACGTAGCTTCAGATCGAAGTTCCTGGTTGTGCATTTCGTATGATCTATTTTTAACTGGAACAAGCTTCTCCCTTTTCATCTATGGTTAGTGCCTGGAATAAAAACAATGTGGAGAAACCTGAGCGACACCTCAAGGCATCTAGCAGATGGCCAGTTTAGCTGCCCCCCAGCTCTGGATGGACATTTAACCAGACTTAATTTTCCTGATATCCCACCCTAAATGCCACACTTGTTTTTGAAGTACCACTTAGACTTTCAAGAGTCTAAGTCTGTTCTGACTGTTTAAGTAAGAGAGGAGTGGTGCTGTCATAGACAAGTATTAGTCTTGAATTATCATGCAAATCTGAGTAAAATATTAGTTCTTTGTGAAATTCAGTTTAGCACAGAAGAACCAGTCTGAAAAGTTGCCAAAAAATGGTAACAACAATGTATTCTTGGTTCAACCTAATGATCCTTAATATCTCCAGGGTTTTCTAAGCAGATGTGTCCTGTTTCTACATCACGTGACCTGCTATGTGATCAACATCTAAGGAAATAAAGAATTTTTAAAAAGTGTAAGATTTTTAGAAAAGGTGTGTGTTCAACAAGGAACCGAAGTAAAGAACAAAAGTCTCGGACAGCTAAACTCTGAACTGAACCTGGTGACATTTCTGAAAATGTCAGCAGGGCTGATGGATGGAGGTTGTAGCTGGTAGGCATGAAGACTCCTCACTGACAAGAAAGAGCATACCATCAAAGAGAAGCAGCAGCCTCGTATTAATTACCACTATAAGTGAATTTCATTAGACCTATGCTGGGAATGTCCATTCATAATTAACTGTCTTCACATTAATAATAGATATACAAATAATCTTTTTACAGCTACATACTAACTCTACTGATAGATAGATAGATAGACAGACAGACAGACAGACAGACAGATAGATAGATAGATAGACAGACCTGGGACAATTTAGCATATTGAATTAGATTTTCATGTATGTTTTTTGGGAGGTAGGAGTAAACCTGCAAAAAGTAAAAAAGAGGTATTAAAAGAGAAAAGAGGGAAAACAACATGAGGTATCTACACAAGTAGTTTCTCCCACCCAAACTATGGCTCCCCTGGCTGAGTAAACATAACAGACAGACAGACAGACAAACAGACACACAGACAGAGAAGCATAATTCCTATTCCCAAGTTTACATTACAGCACAGTGTCATGTGCATGGAGTGGAGGTGAGATTTTAATGAAAAACATGACAATAAACAAAACTCGAAACTAGATGTATAAATTAGAAACACAAAAACTGCCAGGCTCAATACTGGGAAACACAAAAGACATGGCATGGACAAGGCAAAAATAAAAGCAACGCGAGATAAAAAAAAAAAAAAACAGTAAAACACCGTGACTATAAACATGGTGCCCATTCATGAAACACGGTACACATGCTCATGATCAGGGAACTGTGAACAGTCACATGACATGCTGGGGCTCCTGGGTGTTGTAGTCCTGACAAACTGTCTGATTTTCTTTTGTGTTTCCATTTTAATCTGCAGATTAACATAATGCTCCTTGACATAAATAGCAACAAGGAAAGCAGTTTTTTATTGGATTCCAGTAATAAAATATGACAAACTGTGAGAATTAGCTTACTTTTCCTTAATCTTTACTTAACTAATTAAAATTCCTACACCTTCGTGATTCTGAGTTAAACTCTGCTGGGACAAAGAATCTTCTACTTTCTTTACAGAAGCAATGCAGTTGCTGAAATAAGTCTGCATAATGTGTAGCAAACTACCTGTTTTCCATCTGAGATCTAAACACTATCCACTCATTTTCACTACTTCTCTGTCATCCTCTCTAGTCCATCCATCTAATCCCAGTGGCTTTTTTTCTCTTTCAGGACTTCTAATTCACTCACGTCCTTCTCTGCCTCCATGTTTTCAGTCGCGAATAACTCAACACACACGTCTGTTTGACAAGGGCTCCCCAAGTGAATTATGTGGAAGGTACATCTTTATCACCTCAGAGGGGATCGTAGAGGCTTTGAGATTGCGGGTAGGTAGTGAGTGAATACTATGTATTATGAACCTTCTCGAGGGTACAGCAACAGCTGAGATTGTGAGATCTCAATTCAGCAGTGCAAAAGTGTAAATCTGCGTAGCTTCTGTATTCAGAAACTGATTCGCACACAGCCATAAAGAACTACTGCAGAGTTTGTTAAAAAAAACAAAAAAAACAGTAAAATAAATTGGGAACGGGTGTTAAGGAAAGGCATGATGAACGAGTATGGCAATGAGTGATGAAGTGCCCAAATCTCCATTTGTATGTTAATTGGATCTGCTCTGCTGCCATCTAAAACGCACAGCTTTAGGCACAGGAGGAAAGAGAAGAATTTGTCAGAGGAGTCAGCATCCATATCCTATTATAACACACTGTACATATCAGATTGGATCAGATGTTTCACAACACACCTTACATCCTGTCAACCTCCAGGACATGCTCTTAGCTTGTTTGTTTGGGCATAACCAATAGGTCTCTGCGTCTCTCTCAAGGGGCAATGTTTGTTTGACAATAATATGATGCCCAGTCATGCCTTTGTCTTCAGTGTTATCAGAAATCTCTTTTCCAGCATAGGCAGTCTCAATACACACCAAGGCTAAATGAATAAAAGTCTTTTATTTGAGGCTTTTGGGGCACACACAAACAAATAGAAATGCAGCTTTAGAAAGGAATATCAGGGGAAGGTGGGAGATATTGAGAAAATAAACCCATCTGCTTTTTTTTTTCATCATTAAACAATTTTTTCATCATTTTTATTCATCATTGAACAACATGCCATGCACTGATTACATGTATCCTTTGATGAAACATTTTTATCCCCATAGTAGTGGTCTCTTCTAGGAAACCCCCCTACGCTACCCCACCCCAATCCACCAACAGCATCAAATCAACAACTGAGGACACAGCCTCTGGTAAGACTCCATCTGGTATACAGTTCCACAGCCAAGGTCAAGGGTCCAATCTTTGCATTTGATGCTGTTATGGCAACCTATGTTGGCATAACCTCTTGGTTACATGTTGTATGTTGACAGGCATAGCAAAAGGTTGGTGTTTATGTACATATATAGAGTGACAAGTCAGGTATCTGACCTGCAGAAGGAATGAAACATTTTCCAGCACAAAATGGAAAATCCCAGCTAAATGTTTCAGCCCAGCAGCCCATCCTCACCACCATCGATTGGCTCGGTCTTGTATTGATTGACACAGTGCAGATGGATGATGTGGAATGATTTCTGCCCATTCTCCCTAGAGCCTGAGGGCTGAACCAAGCCATAGGGAAATAGTCGAGACCCCTGTGATCTCCTGCAGCTGTGTGTTGTCTCTAAATTCCAATTCAAGCCTGTTGCTTAGTAGTGACTGTGTTTGTGTGTTTTAGGGAGAGGGGTATGATGAAAAGCTCCCAGGCTGATCTTATGGATGAAGCACGGCTATGAATTGTGGATCTCCTGGAAATCAACTTCTGGCAGTGGAGTGGAGAACTCATGGTACCTCATTTTGAATTGACTCCAAATAGCTCAGAGTCATAGCTACCAAACAGACGTCACTGTTTCTGAAGTTTTATAGAAGCCAAGCAGTACTATTTAAACATTTCCTAATACTTCAGGTTCAATCACATGTCTAATATCTTAGTATGAAACAACACATTTGGTTAACACTTTTTTGACATATTATATGATATATCAGAAACATTCCAAGATTTGCAGCCTGTAGAATCTGTAACTAATTAAACAGTGAATTTTACACTGACTACCATGTCTTTCTATTTGGGTGGCAATAAACAAGTTGAAGGAACCTGAGGAATACAGATATGGATCCTCAAGAATGTCACCTGATTTCTTAAAATCCACCCATTATGGCACCCACAACAACATACTGCCTCCAAGGTCACCCTCATCCGGATGCTAGTTAGGGAACAAAGAAAATAAAGAAGAAAAGCCAGTGGCTGCATGTGTGGTATTGCATCATTACCTCAAGCCAAGGGGAAGCAAAAAGAGATGTATTAGAAAAGAAAAATGGACTCATATGTCAAGTCTGATGCTGTTTTTCCTAACATGAGATTCAAAACACTGAAGCCACCATGACACTGACGACCATCAGCCATATTGTGTCCAAAAACAAATGCATAAATGAGAAGCATGGTATAAGTGCAATAATCTACCACAAATGCATCTAACATCAAAAAAACACAATCAGGGTGGAAGAAACTGAAATCCATATCCAAGATATTTCCTTGTCCATTATAATTCGGACATGACTTCACACACACACACACACACACACACACACACACACACACACACACACACCACAAGCCTTCACTATGAGGGATCATTTCCCCTCACATATGCTTTTACAGTAATGCCATTGCCTCCCTTTTAAAGTGTTATGCAAAAAGATTTCTCCTCTTCCGAATTTCCTTTCATAGTTGAGGAATTAAATGAATATGGAATTTTTGTTTTTGCTTATCCTTGCTCACGCACATGCTCTCGCACATGACACATAAATACAAAATGACATAAAAACAGCAAAGGAGGGGTGAGAACAAGCTGGTCATGGATGAATTACTGTACGTGTTAACTGGGGTATTACTGAGGCTGAGACAATGAAACAAAAAAGAGATGACTTGAAAATGACTTGAAGTTTATTTCCATTGCTTTGTGTTTAATCTATGGTTGCTTGGTTAAAAAATAGATGTTGGTGATGTTAGTCCAAAATCTTTTTTGTAGATGGTTTTTAGATGTACCAGGGGTCTCATGGAACACCACCTAAAAAACCCATACCATAATGGAGCCACGACCAATCTATACCAGTTTTTATTACAGTCTGCAAACAGGTCTTTTTAAACATTTTTTTCTGGTACTTCAGTGTATTTATGTCAATAAATGTAAATCTTTTGTAACACTCGTCTCTACCTTACAAGTCTGACATACCCAAGCCAAAAAAATGTCATATGTGATTATATGTGATTATATGCAATACAGTTTATATAAAGTCAAGAAATGTTAACATTACCATTCATTTTTAAAACAGAAGCTATAAAGGCATCAAATGTCATGCTAATTTCTCCATGTGCTTATAGTAAATATAACAACAGACTCAATCATATAAACAATTATAAGTTATACTAAACAATGACCACAGAAAATACTTGTTTCTTATTAGCTGGCAGGCATCTGTTATTTTGATATATGAAATGCTTCTAATGTAGAGTCAGTGAAAATTCATCATAGTTCTAAATCTGTGCTCATGGTAACCATGTTGAACCGTGTCGAAACCATGACAACAAGCAGAAACAATGGTTTAAATTAGGTCTACACTTACACTTCTCTGTGCTTAAAACAGGAAAATAGATTTGATTTATATAGGAAGAAAAGCTCTATAGGCTTCAGAGCAAGGAAGTGTTTTCATTAACAGCAACAAGAATGGAACGAGATAACGTCATCATGACACAGCCATAACAAGGTTTATATAATGGGAATTATTAATGTGCATGCGTGTGTGTGTGTGTGTGTGTGTGTGTTGGTATTCCATTTATGAGGATGTAAAACATGCACAAAGCCTCGGTACTTTACGTGCTGAGAAGTAACCATGGTATACAAGAGATAGCGCCTGAGAAAACAATTCTGTGTCAGCTTCTTTGTCTCTGTCTTTTCTGTTATTATATTTATTTATTTTAATTTTACAGATGATTTCTTGAGTGTTATCTATTGCATATTATGTGCAAAAACCTATAAATGTAAAGTGACTTATTTATGAAGTAAGAAAACCAAACACACTGATAATGATATTGAGGCATGATAATAAATTAAAATCACAACATGCATCACATAATGTTATTTTCTAATTGCTTATACAACAGAATTATAGTTGGCTTTTGTAACCAGGTACATTAGCATGTTTTCATCAAGTCAGGTCAATTTCCAAGGACTAGAACAGTGCGAAGACATTGCTGGGTGCCTTGATATATGATGAGTATGTCTGGGAGATCCCTGGAGCCTACAAATCAGTGGCATTCCGGATAGGTCTCCAAGGAGATTTTAGGTTTGTCTTTGGGACAGCATGGTCACCAAGATACACCACCACTACAAGTAGAGAAGAAATAACCTCAAGTGGGAGCCAATAATGCAGCCTGGAAGGTGCTAATGCCACCATTGTATATCACATTGTGCTTCATGAGACTATTTACAGTCACAGCTTTAGATAAGGAGTCAGCAAACTTTAAGACTTCTTTCCTAAGATGTCCGAGTCATAACTCAAAGCCGGTGTCTCCATAAGACAACAGATAAAGAAAATCCTAGAGTGTAAGGAATTCCATAAGAAGCTCACTAAGAAGGAGAAAGCAGCTTGGAACTGCTTGTCACAATGGCTCAGGGCTTCCTGAGTAATCACAGATCTGAGTACTATGTGGATCTGGTTGAGACAATGAGCTTCAGGATGTCTCTCAGAATCCATATCCTTGATGCTCACCTTAATAAATTCAACTTTGGAGTATACTCAGAGGAACCATATACAGTGTACTGGAGTTTGAACACCACCACCAAGGACAATATAACGAGAACAACAGTATATATTTACACTATAATGTTAAATCTTTTGTGCTTATTTTTATCACATGAGTATAAATACATTTTTTTAATTCAAATATTTATGTGAACAGAAAGACTCAAATACTACCATTTCCTCAACATGGCTAAAAATGGTGTCCTGGTCTAAAAAAACAAAACAAACAAAGTTTAACGAGCCATTTTTCATTAAAGCCACTTTAAAGCCATAAGTAATTAGAAACTCATGTTGCTTTGGTAATCTGACTGAAAGCTGTAATAGAATGGTCTCATTTCTGAATGTTACACATGAGCTGATTTGTGAACTTTAAGTAAAAAAAAAAACCCCTGTTTAACAGTTAGAGCTCTGAACAATACTCAATAAAATAATGAATCGAATTTGCCAAGCTCTATAAAGTTTATTGGTTTATCAATAATAAATAGTGGAGTATAAGATTGCTTGCCAACTTATTGTAATTTCTTACTTGCATTTTGAAACTCCCATTTATGGTCCATTACAGGTTGTAATTTAACAATCATTTTATCATTATACTGGAAAAAACAGCTAATTGTTAAACCAGATGAATCAGTTATTTCCAAGAGTTAGCAAATACGTCTAGCTGTCATATAAAACATTTATCCATGAGACCTTGACATACAGTTGAGTGTGTCAGAAGCATGTGACTGACATTAAACAAGGGCTTTAACAACTCATGTGCTGTGTATGAATCCTTGGCCATACGGCTGGAGGGAGGACTGACCTTCAAGCCATGCCTGTATATTACATTGTTTTTTCCAACACAGAATAAGAAATCAGGTCCTTGCTGAGCTGTTGTTACAAAGGCATTAAAACAGAATAAAACACTTTATTTAGTATTTAACTGCAACTATTCAGATTGTCTACCTGACTGACAAATCTAAGCACAAACACTTGCCAAGGCCTAGATAAGAAAACATTAAGACTTCTATCTTAATCTGTCTGAGACCCAAGTCAGAGTCGGCGTCTTCATTAGATTAAATGCAGGTTTTACTGCACAGTTCTTGGAACATCAGGCAAACGAGTTCAAAACACAAATCTAGAAATCAAGGTCAAGAAAAGTGAGGGTCAGAAAATGTGCAAACATGCTTAACTGGACTAAATAGAAATAGCAGACTAGCACAAAACATGAAAATACTGCTCAGTACAGGTAACGTGATGCCCTAATACTTAGAAAAGAGTGAAACAACTCAAAGGGGCTTAAATAGACAAACAAAGGCAGGGTAAACTGAAAACTGGTGAAAGCAATCAACGCATTCAGTCACATTAAATGGGTGGGGAAAACTTGAAAAGGGTGGAAACTATAGTGGGGCAGTGGATTCTGGGAGTTGGTGTCAGAGACTGTAAGCTCCTGGCTGGAGAAGGTCAGGGCTGAAATACTGATATGAAGTGTTCATAATGTCTGGTCTTCTTATTAAGAAACTAAACAAAATTCATCAAATTTAGCAGTAATCAGCATCATTGTAAATCACTGTAAATAAATTTGCTGAATTTTACACTGCTAGTTAGCTAATGTTCATTTAAATAATTTACTGGCCAAGTACACTGACACACACAACGAACACGATCTGGTCACTCAGACAATATATATATATATATATATATATCTGGTCACTCAGACAATATATAGACAATGTACATATTATTTACAAATAATATAAAATATATGTTAGATCTGGAGTGTATGGGAAAAAAAAGGTGGACACAACTGCAGGTGTCTATTATTAAAATTAAGGCAAACAAAGTCCAGGACATACTCTAAGACGCAGAGTCAAAAACAGCCACAGGATCAAAACCAAGGCTTGGTACAGTGTAGCAAGAAAACTAAATACTTCACACTGAGCTAAAGAAACAACAGGGTTCGAATATAGACAAACAGTTCAGGGTAACTAAACACAACCCAATGTAGGTGGGGAAAAGACAACTTAAAATTCAGCGAAAAGAGAACAGGTGAAATGTAAAGTGGATGGCCAATTTGTCCTGCCAATGTCAATCACATATACAAATGAGTATTTCTGCAGTATTCATAGATTTGTTGCAGGAGAAAAGTAACTATTTGAAGAACAGTACTGTACCAACACTGCCATTTGCAGTGCCATTGTTTACAGTAGCATACTGTCAGAAGTGTGGGGTGGATTTCCCCTAATATATTTTATCACAGTTCCAGGCATAGCACACATACAATGCAGGTGATTATGTACATGTGAAATAACATTGCATTTCAGCATAATTATGCAGTAATGATACTCATTAAAGGTCAACATCATCATCATTACAAGCATTTTGCATGACTTGTTTAATGACATTCAGACCAGCTGCTATGGTAAGATGCAGGATTAACCAATCAGGATTAACCAGTCAGAGTGAAAGTAAATCTATAAAACCTTAAAACTTCTCTGCATTAATGCATCGTACCCAGATCGAAAACTGATGTAACAGACCAACATTGTTCTCTGAGTTCAGGGATATCAGTCTGACACTTGCTGAAATACTAGAGGTTTAGTGCAGGAAGAGAAAAAGAAAGATGGAAGTCATTTGATTAGCTAAGATATAACTTGAACACAACTGCTATAAACTTATTTTATTATTATTAGCATATTAATATACATAAATAGAATATAATACAACATACTATATATCAGTATATATTAATATGCCAAAATGCGTTGGTCTTATTCGGCACATCAAAATCAATTGCTAATAATAATTATACTAATGATTACAGTAAATTATTGTTTAAAAGTTTAAATAAATAAAATACCTTAATAGTAAACTTTAACAAATATACAGTCTTGCTGTATGTACACTGCCTGCACAAAAAAGCTCTAATATTGTTTTGGACACCTTTAACTTTGATTATGTTGTGTCATTGTTTCGACAGCCTTATGCAACATAACAAAATTAATTTCCATGTAGAGATGCATTCACTTTTGCTTGAAATCTTGTTGATAGTCAAACTGCTCTGTAAAGTCTTTTCCAGCAAATCCCAAAGACTTTCAATGGAGTTAAGATCAGGACCCAGTGATAGCCAGTTCATGTGTGAAAATTGTTCCTCAAGTTCCCAGAGTCAATTTTCCCTATTTGATCCCGATAAATCTTAGAATTGACATTCTGAAATATGCCTGTGTCATCAGGGAAATAAAAATCCATTCATGGTCATTTAGTACATTCATTCACTCAGCTAACTGCATGTTAATTAAAGCAACCCGAGATCACTGCCTCCAGGGATTCCAAAACCAAATGGTGACTTTTATTTTGGCCAGGCAGTATGTATCAGTAGAAGCTTCTATACTGAGTGAATAATATTACTCTCTTTTAACTTTAGTAATACTTGTCGGGTCATAGATTGCATCTCAGGAACTGTCTGGATTGGACAGCATTCCAAAACAGGGTAGCATGTACACCTCCATTCACATGCTCCTTTACACCAAAGGACAATCCACCTACTGGCATGTTTTTGGGAGGAGAACCTGGATGAGACTCACAGTGGCATGGACTCCACAAGACCTCTGAGGGTGTGCTGATGATCTGTGGGATATGACCAGACAGGCTAGCCTTCATCACTCAAACAGTGAGTGACCAGGCTCCTATCACCTGGTTGCCGGTTCACTGGTTGTCCTTCTAAGCCTCTAAACACCCAACAAGTCCTGCACTTTTGGAGATGCTCTGACTCAGTCATCTAATCTCTACAATTTGGCCCTTATGAAGGTCACCTAGATCCTTACACCTACCCATTTTTCCTACATTAAACATATTAACGTAGACTGTTTGCTTGCTGCCTGATATATCCTACAGCTTGACCGGTGCCATTGTAATGAGATATTTTATGTTATGCACTTCACCTGTCACAGGTTTGGTTGTTTTAATGTACTAGTTAGAGCCATTTTCATTTTTTATATATATACAATGTCTTTGCAGATGGTAATACTTATCTCATTCCAGTTATTATATTAGATTACATTACATTACATTTTTCGTAACTACTGAGATAATGACACTTGTAGACTACAGTGACAATGCTGAAAAGAAGACAGGTAAATAAATAAATAAACAAATAAATAAATAAATAAATAAATAAAAGGCTATGCAATTTCTATGTAAATATACCCCATGGCAGGTAAATCAAATGGAATGCAATGTACGATTAGCATTTACCCTTGACATATATTGGAACCGTATCCTACAGTCATACCTACATGTACACACACAACACTTCTACAGAGAGATGAGCAATATCAAAATCAGTTTATTTATACTGTGGTGGATGTAAATGGATAATATACAACATGGTTGTGTTTTAAATAATTTACAGCAAGACCCTAGGGAAAACTAAAGAAGATGAAACAGGCCATAATTATTTGCATCAATTAAGAGGTAAGTGGATGGATCTAAGCCCATTTCAGGGTGGAGCTACAAGGGAACATGGTATCCATGGCGATAGGACAGATCAGACGATCAGATTACTAATTGTAAGTTAGATGGTAAAAACTTGGTACGGCACACAGCGATTATTAAACGGTCTTGACGTCTTGATAAAAGAAGGTGATCTGGGCACTTGGCATGTTCTAAAGAGTGCGAAATAATATTTTAATTATGCTTTCATTTTCCAGGCAGAATAGAACCACTGTAAGAAAGTTCCCTGTATGATTGCTTAAAAAAACCCTGAACGCTGCCATCATTTCCATTTAAAACTAGACTTTGTCACTTTTCAACCTCTGCATAAAATGTGGTCAATTACTTATTAAATGTACAATGGAATTTCTTAAGTCCTGATATTAGAAAGGTCTATTAAAAATGACTCATGGAAGGAGCAAAGGCTTTCTGCATAGGTATCGCTTCAGACATCCAATACACACGCTATTTCTTTATTCAAAGGACAGGGAACCATTAAAGCCATTATGACGGTAGCTCAAATACTTTCTTTTTTCTTCTCATAATTATTTATGCCTCTTTACAGCTGACAGCTGCAACAAAACATTTCTCTGGAAACGCTTTCTAAGGCACGGGTCCAAAAAAGAAATATTAATGCACATTTACAGTAACCTATCTCCTTAACTGCATTCAAAACCCATAGTCTACTGACTCTATTTCCAGAAACCATCACCAGGACATCTAGCACCACAACAATAAAATTAGGTTTGCCATTTGGGAGAAAGGGAAGCCTGGTTCAAATAAGTGAATTTTATTCTAGGAAATCAACTCAGCACAGATATACAATGTAGCAGAGTTCACAGCTGTGAGGAAAATGTGTTTCTACATGAAGCATGGAACAAATCACAGCTAGGCCACATGGCACATGACCCCCATGTTCTCTCTTTCACTAGGTGGCTGATGCCCTACAGATGCCGTTGATTAAACCCATCATAGTTTTATAGCAATACCATACCCAATAGACACTCGCCAGCCACTTTAATAGGACCTCCTGTAGAATTATTTATTCATGTAATAATCCAATCAGCCAATCATGTTGCAGCAGCACAACGTATAATGCAACCATATACAGCATCAGTTCAACAAAAACACGTTTGGACAAGAAGGCTACAGTAACTCAGATAACCATTCTTTACAACCATGGTGAGCAGGAAAGCATCTTAGAAAGCACCATGAAATAAACCTTGAGTCGATTCCTTGAGTAAAAGACGACTGAATCAGCTTACACCCCTGTCAGCCAAGAACAGCAATTACAATGGACACATAACACAACCGTAGATCTTTGTGGATCTAAGCACACCTATGGTGGAAAATTAATAACCTCAGCACCTGACTCACAGTTTTGACACAGACTTTTGTTTGCATAAGGTTGGGTTCCGAATAATTTCCATGTTGACTTATGTTAAATGTCATGATTGATGTGTAGCCCAGGTGCTTCTGGTATCTCAGCACATCCATTATCTCCTGAAGTTACTGCTCACTATATTTTCTCACACTATATATACTATAACTATACTAGTATTTAACCCTTGAATTTTTAAACAGTTACATAATTCATGGCATTGTAACATTATCTTAACACTGAGTGTAAAGGGGAAAAAAAATGACATAAAGTGTCTTAGTAAGACGTCGGGGCCATGCCACCAGAACAGCTTCTGGGTGCCTTGGTATCAATTGTACAGGTCTCTGGAACTCTACTGGAGAAATGAAACACAATTGTGTTTTTATGATGACAGTGAAGATGCTGTCTAATACATGGCTCCAAATACTCTTATAGGAGTTCAACTGTTGAGTGTGAAGGCCATAACGTGTGATTTACATTTTCATACTTGGAACCATTCAATAAGTAACCAATGTAGATGTCACCACACCCATTATTAAGAAAATGGCTCATGAATGTTGTAGAGAGTTGCAGTGGTGCTTCATTCTAAATGAATGCAAAGCATGTAGATACGTAGATAGATGGATAGATAGATTGATCGATAGATAGATAGATAGAATTATCAATCTATGTCACATTAGTGTCAAAATTGTGTAACACTGACAAAAACACACTGTGCTAGGAAGCTTTTGAACATAAATCAACCTGGTCAGGTGTCATGACACATCCTTTAACCAAGCTCTGTGTTACTTGATTTGGGGGTTATGTTGTCAAGTTGTATGTCATGTGCTGGAAAAGCTTTTATAATAGTTGATGTAGGTTTGTTCGTTGTCATTAAAGGCTTGTAAAAATGTCCCATGAAGAGTGTCTTAATGTGAAATGTTACAAATTTATGTAAAAGGCTGCCCTAAGAACAGTGTCCTCAAATTTAAAAAGAAAAAAAAAAGAAAAGGGAAATTATGTTCTGAAGAAGATTAATTTCTCAGTGAAATTGCACAATATCCAGACCCCACTGAACATTTCATAAGGGCTGGAATCAAGAGATAGAAAGGCTTTTTTGGAAGCAACTGTTGTTGAACAAGTCCAGCTGGTCATGTTTCATTCTTGTAATTGTTGCCTTAAGGATAGGAGCCAATAGATGGATGCTGTTCCTACGGCATGTAAATTTACATTTAATAGTATTTCTAACCAGAACACACACACACACACACACACACACACTGTCAATTATCAAAGTCTGTCAAAAGAAGCTCCACCTGTCACAACCTTCATCTACCATCTGACCTTTGTGTAGCTAGCACACTCAGCAGATCAATTCCTATGCATTGGCAGGATAATGAGATCAACCAAAAGCAAGGTGCCAGGGAAAAGGTTTTGGGGAGGGAGACGTGAACGGCATGCATAAAATAAAGGTGAAAGCAAGCACTCGGTTTAATCAACCTGCTGGTATATGGGGAAACGTGCACACACACACACACACATGAACACACATGCACACAGAATAGCTGATATCAGCAATGCACTACTGGACGGCAGCTGTGTTTGAATGATGTGCTTGCAGGAGTGAAAGATATGGCACTTCTGACTGATGGCGCTTTGTTCTTTAAAGAGTGCACTCCATTAGGCTCTTAATCACGTCTAGGGTTTCCCATGGCCAGGGAGAAGGAGGGAGGATGACAGTGTAATTTTGTGTGTGTGTGGGTGTGTGTGAGCAACAGAGTGAGAGATTAGTGAAAGGTAATATCTGGAATGTATAGGAGATTGAATGACCGAACATTTGAAATTGAAGAATTAGGAAGCCGGGAAAATAATGCCATGCCAGCATGTCTGTGTGTCACGAATCATCCTGCCTACAATCCTGTAGTGTATAATATGCCCGTTGACTCTAGCAAGAAAGGAAATTTTCACTGAGCCGCAGCACCTCCCTAATTCATTATCTATAAATGACTCTCCCTCATATGCATAAACTCTTTGCTGAATTCGTAATTAGACTTATGAATGAAAACATGAGCGCTAATAGCATGCTAAACAGCTAATTCTGTCCGACAGATAACAAAAACACTAACAGCAACAACTGAGCGAGGGGCTGATAGCAGGGCCTCCATCATGCTAATTGCATTGTCCATTCCGTTTTATTTTAAAGCAATCTAAGTGGTCAGACTTAAACAATATTCAGAGAAATGAACAAAGAAAAGTTATCTCATGTTTTGGGGATCTTTCTGATGGTCGTGTGTGAACAGTGCGACGTTCGACGAGGTGGCTGCCTGTCGTAACAGATCCTCCATTTTTGAATTTATTATGTATATTTTGATTATGTATATACTGATACTTATTGTATTAGTAATGCTGTATTTTTTTGGACTGAGTGACTCACTACAGCAATGTGAATTTCCCCACTATTGGACTAATAAATGATCATCTTATCTTATCTTAAAAGGTGATTTCGATTTGGTTTCATATTTCACAAAGCCAGTTTACACTAGAAAATCTAGTACACCAGTCTAATACTTGGTAGGTGCAGGTAAACTGGCAGACGCACCCAATGACGTACATAGAGGGTGTTGCTATGTATTTTGCATAGGTTTGTCTGCCCTTTACTGTCTTTTTCTGAAATATATTCTCAGGCCTGAATATAGTTTAGAAGATAAAAAAATATTTTTAGAGAAATTGATCCAAGCGTAATGTTTGGAATAAATAGCATTGATTAAACCATCACTTTTAATTTCAAAGTAAACACAGGGAAAGAGATAGAGAGACAGCTAGACAGTGTCCTCTCCCTGTTCTTGCCTCACTGTGGATGAAAGACTGTGTGATAACATTTAATATCCATGTCTCTGTCACTCCCAAGATCATGGCCAGAGAGTCCCCGGTCGCCAGACTGCTTATTTATGGAGTGTGCTGTCTGAATGTTAATGAGGTGCCTGTCCTGTATGCTTCCTGCTCACTGCTGCCCCCTGTGGGTCAATAAAAAAGGCATGATGCAGGAGCATGGAGAACAGACCCGTTAGGCATGACTGGGTCCAGTCCTAATTCAGAATGCCTCAGTCAGTTTCCCATGGCACTTCCTCCTGGATAATGTTATGTCATGGAAATTGGAAGACTCTACCTTCAATGAGCTAAAGCAGGGCTATTGGAAAATGATAAGTTGGCGAGGATTTTCCGAAGTGGACATGTGCAATGGAAGTAAAGGGAGGGCTGCTTGTATTTCTAGGTCGGAATAGGGTGCTAATGCCATAGGAAAAACTTTACACTTAGCAAGTGAGCAAAAAACACACAGTAGTTAGTACTTAGTTCCTAGCTCATTTTTATGATATGGACATGATGACCCCCCCCCTCCCTCCCCACCTTTAGTACTTCTCAGTAGAAACTCTAGCTTTTTCAAAGATTCTTATATAATAATCCAATACCCTCAACCTTCAGCAAATGTTTTGAACATCATAGTGTTGTATCTGTCCTTACACTTTTGGCTACGATCTGTGTTGCACTGCTGTGACTTTGTCATTGATCTAATCATCCTTTTATGCTGCTATTTCCAGCATGACCTAAGCGATAGAATAATGAGGAGAGATTCTTCGGAACCGAAGATGAAAAAAAGACATCCCATGGTGCATGGCCTTGCTCTCTGCTTCAGGCACGCTGCTGTTTGCTCATCAGCTTACTGCTATTAAAACGGGGAGATTTCCGTAAGGAAGACACATCAAAATAAACACGATCCCCATTATGGAACAAAGTTTCTTTTCCCCCTCGGGGTTAGCCGGCTTCAAACGCCTGCCTCAGATGCTTAAACCTTTGTGTCCTTTAGTCACTTCTAGGAATGTGATTTTCTCTTTTTAGAAACATCACACAACACATCACACAACACACACACACGTATATATATATATATATATATATATATATATATAACAAAGATGTTCAGTTGTTGATATGGTGAAGCTTATACACTGAAATGCCATAAAGACTGGTACAACTGAGCCTATGCAAAATACATAGCAACACCACCTTGATTTCCACCAGTGCATATATAAAGCAATAGACTACGACAGCTTCATAATAGGGTTTGTTTAGCTGGCATACCATGGGTCCCCTGGTACATCTACAAACGTCTCTGACAGGTGAACACTGTGTGTGTCTCCTTCTTGACGAGTTACACCTGTTCATGTCCTGCATTCATTCTCATGGGTTTGGCCTCTCTAACAGGACAATGCACCACCACCACATATCTTGAGATGCCAAATTATGGTCACAGGAACACTCATCTGAGTTTCGGGTTATGCCATTGCCACCTGACCTGTGAACTGTGCACCGTTCTGAAGGAAATATGTGATCATTGCCTACAGATTATTTCTGCAAGCTTGTGGAGTCCATGCCTTGCCGTATTTCTGCAGTCTTATGTGCTTGTGGGGAACCAACTGGCATACCAGGTTATAGCAGGAAGGAGTTTCCGGTATAAGCACTTTGTAATGGTCAGGAAGTTATGTGTCATCTTCAGGACAGAGGATTTAGCACATGTTTTAATAAATGTAACAGTTAGTGGTTTGCTTGTTTAATAGAATTGTGAGGGAATAAAGAATTGTACTTTCTATAAGTGCTAATGCGTTTCATGGACTGTCAACATTATATGTAGCTAAAATAGTTAACAAGTGTCATAGCATATCTATAAAGTATCATAACATATCTATAACTTTCTTAAATAAAAAAGGAATCACTGACTAATTTGAGGTAGTAACAGTAACTTAGTCACTGATTATTACCGCCCTAACAGCATGTCCCTTACTTTATGTCTAAACCTAAGCAGAGGCATGTCCAACATGTCCTGGCTACAATCACACATTACTCATAATGCACATATACACAACAGGAATTAAATATCAAAGATAATTCTACTCCATTTTCACATACATAGCTAGGACTGTCTGTGTAATACACCACTCTAGCCATGTTGTTTCAGCAGCATGACTAGCAGCCTCCAGCTACCACTCTCTGCTGAGGCGTGGTGGGTTTTTTCCTGGAACAGTTCCTTCATGTCTCTAGTCCCCCTACTGTAGGATGGATGACTTCAATTAGATCTGTTCCTCAGTGACATGAGGCATATCTGTTGATCTGCTATGAATTTAGAGCCGTTCGGAGGACTGCATTTACTAGAGACGTTTCTATGCCAACAATATTTCAGAACCTGTACATTGTGTTTATTAATAAGATTTATTAATAACATTTAATAGGAGAATCAAGAATTATTATTAATATTGATTATTAATATTCAGCAGGTAAACAGAAAACAAACAAACAAACCAAAACAGAATAATGTTAACAAATCCAAGTCCATAATAATTATCTGCCCTGGACATTGATTAATATATAATCAATACTCTAGCATGTGTGACCTTTAATGAACTGGGGATGTGGTTTTGTGGGCTGCTCTGGTTTAATGTTAGCAGATTTCTTTGTTTATGCCTCTTCTAGTTGAATTGTATTTTCACAATCTGCAATACAAATGACATACGTTAAAGCCACTTTAGAACACTCAATTGGGAAATGAGATGGTTGCTGCTCAAATGCTAATGAGCACTGCAGCAGGAACCCTTAGCATTTCTCAGGTTTCCCTGCATAGCACCCCCTGACTCGGCTCTGGATCTGACTCGGCTCTGGATCTGACTCGGCTGGATCCATATTTGGTCGCACCTTACTTTTACGGCAGCGGGTAAGCGATGGACCAAGGAGTTGAAAAGGATATGGTTTGTACACTTGAGCTTTTTATAGGTAGATATTTGAGTAGCTTTACTGAGTGTTGGTATTTGCATGTGAAAGAGAGAGAATGCTTGTGTACTGGGTTTTCAATGAACTCCTTGATTGTGGATTAATGACTTTCACTTAGATGCCTTAACAAAATAAACTGAATAATCAGCATAAACTTGAAAAGTGCTTAGAGCTTGACTTAAAACGGCTCGGCTAACTGCTGAGTTCATACTACAGGTATTCCCTGCAGTTTTAAGGGTCACTAATTCATGTGGGGTCACAAATTGGATGAAAACTCACCATCATGTCTCCTCTTGCCAGAATTAGTGTCAACCGGCATTTAACCCATCCCTGCAATGAAACACAGACACTACTGAGCGCAGTTGCCTAGAACAGTGGGAAACGCTTTCCATTGTGCCTGGGGAGCAGTTAGGGGTTAGGTGCCTTGCTCAAGGGCATGTCTTGTCGTGTCTTGTTAGTATGGCGGATTGAACCAGGGACCTGCCTGTGAGATGGCTGGTTCATTAACCACAAGCCTATGGCTGCTGACTTAAGTGGTATTACTAATAGCACACAAATGCTGAACATGTGTTAATGTGTGTGAATATTTTGAATTGTAACTAGGAGTCACATTCAGACAAGCCACATTTCAGCAAGGAGTTCAGCAACAAAACAAGAACAAACCATCCATCCAACCCTGCTAGTTCTATGACAACAAGACAATGGGTCAGAACAACAGAAGTCAGGAAAGCATATGAATAAGTGCCTAAAATACTGAATATTGGTTTGGTGGCCTGGTGGTAAATAGTAAGGAGACTAAAATGCTAAGCCTTAGAAGTGGCATAAAAGTCCATTAGAGGTCATTTGTGCAAGATTTTTTGGGAAACCTTGTCAACTGGATGCCAAATATGGTTTAAAAAAAGGGTTTTTTCAATTAGAAATGAAACAAATAAACAATAAATCCCACTAAAACTATTGTGTTGTCCTTCTGTACTTTGCACTTTGATTGGACAGTCTATGTTTGGTCTATCTACAGTTAAGTATTTTTTTTTTATAAGAAAGGGGATAATATATTAAATAATCTGCCCTGTTTACATTCATACACTTAAAAAATATATCTCTGATATCATTCAGCATTGTCAGTTTCCTACCACAGGATGCTGTTTCTCCATCACCACTACCAGGCCACTATCATGTCAGTGTCACTGCTGCACTGAGGATGGTCCACTATCTAAATAGTAATCTGGTCCATGGCGGCCTTTTTCCATTGATGGACAGGGTAAGAGTTTGCCATAGAGGATGAACCCATGATCTAATCTCACTCCCATCAGCCTCAGAGCGTTTCTTGGTGGCCAGAGCTTTATTATCCTCACTGGGAGTGCTAGGTGATAGAAATATCACACAGACTGTAAAGACTTCTGTATCTCTTTTGTAGTGTGAAGCAACACACAGATGTAGCTGTAATTAGCTGCTCCTCTAATGATCAAATTTACTTACTTGGAGTAAGCCTCAATCTGTCGCCCTTATTAACGTTTCCTTAGTTGGTAGCCTTGATACTTACTGGCAGCAGCTCTCATCATCAGGGAATGCAAGCACAAGCAGTTCCTTTTACTGCAGTACATAAGACACTCGACTCCATTTGGACACAATTATATGAATTATGGGAATCTGAATGTATTTTTCAATACATAAAAACAGTTTAGATATTGTCTGTGCAGAAGAAAATAAAATCAACGTATATGTTTTTCAAATTAAATTTTAAACTATGTTACATTAAATTGCGTTTCACTACATGTGTTTGAAGAGAAGACAAACACCTTGGGATATACAAGCATCCTTAAAATAAATTCAACCACATATAGTTTTAATTTGAAATATATTAATTGCACTTAGAGAGACTACTTAGTCAAGGAAAATTAGTTCTGAATCATCTGCATACCTTCTGTATGCATGCACAAACACTGACTCCTCCAGCAATACTGGATATTAATAATATAGACATTGTCAATGCTTCATAACATTGTTGACTGGTTCATGTTGGATTGGTGCTGGTTCCAAAAGATAGGGTGTTTTCTTACAGTTACACACAGAACTAGCTATTAATCAATGGATAATTGAACAATGATGTCTAATTTGATGTCACAATATGTTTATTAACCTAAAGTAAAGTAAATTTGTACACATTTTAATGTTATTCTTTATACAGCAATGACTAGATTAAAAACATGTATTTTTTGAGGAGACATTTATTTAGCATTTAGTAACCGTCAGACACAAGTCTGTAGATTTTCTGTAAAGAAGGTTTTAGGGTAGGCCTGTAGTACTCAAATCCAGTACAGTCACATCCATTTTTTTTTCTATTGTCATGGAATTGTCTTGAACTCGTTGGTATTTGCACTTGGACTTTAGTCTGTAGTGACCATTGGCTTTTTCAGATTCTCTAGTTGGCTTGGACTGATTCCAGCTAAGGTTGGCTTTGTGTTTTTTTTCAGTAATGCTTTTGTCTTACAAGAGACAAAAAGAAGAGACTGTTGAGGAAACAACTGTTTATAGCTGAAATAACAAATATAAAACTCGTTAAGCAGACATTCTGTAACATTAATTGTTACTAAAGGTGACTAAAAAGCATTGCTATGGAGTAAAAACAGGACTTGCTGTTATTAGAAAAGTATTAGCTATGGGAGATTATTGGCATCACCACTACCTTGTTGTTGATTAGTGTTAGCTTGTCGTTGGTGTTGGTACGTCAACTAGGTTACTTGCCTCAACTACATTTACATTTACGGCATTTGGCAGACGCTCTTATCCAGAGCGAATTTCAAGGTTACTGGTATTTCAAGGTAGGCCAATGTAGTGTTAGGAGTCTTGCCCAGGACCCTTATTGGTGTAGCACAGACTGGCTGCCCAGACCGGGAATCAAACCCAGGTGTCTCACATGGGAGCCAATGATGTTACCACTGTACCACACCAACCAACTAACTAGCTGACTAACATTAACAGTGGCAGTAAATAATCCATCAGGACATTAGAAAGGAAGCTTCAAACTGAAGTTTTATATTATTATGTATTATGCATTCATGGATGCAGACTCACTGCAACGTCTGAAAAAGTAGTTGTAGTTTTTTTCTGATGTCAGGTAAACCAAACAAGACTTTGTTGTTCTAACTTTCATGATTTTACAGTATATATCTAGGTGCTTAAGCCTTTGAAAATGCCATAAAAAAAACATGGTCTGAAAAGCCATTTATATGCAAAATAGAGTAAAATGATTCTTTATAACTTCCTTCTAGCCATTTAGCATGTTTTCCCATGCAGTTCTTTTTCCTGTCTTTCACAGTGCTCTAAAAGCCATTACCCATCTAACACCTCATCTGGTCTTCATTATTTCATTTGGTAACAAAACCATTAGAGGCAACTTTGTAATCATTGCAGCGAAACACAAACTTGTACATTAGCTGTCATGAGAGGAGAGTGCCATGGTGAAACGCCGTCAGACGATCGCATTGCTAAGCAAACCTTCCCATAAATAGATGGTCTGAATACAAACATCAACTGCTACTGAGACTTAAATATAAAAAAAAAATCTTCCATACTTGGCCAACCACTGAGAGGGCAGCCTGTTTCTGGACTTGACTCATTCTAAGAACACCCCCTCATCAAAACCCCTATAACCTTCCTATAAATCCCATGGGAACAGAGTAGTGGTTTATAAAGGTTGGCTCAATACACCCCCTTTCTCTCTTTCTGCATACCTCTTCCACAAAAGGAAGAGAGAGCAGGGGGATTCTCAGTGATTCCAGAGCTATGAGTGATCCGACCCGGGCTACAGTCCTGCATTATATCTCTCTCTGTTGTATAAGCACAAGGCTTCTGCAAAGCACACAGCCCTGACTCCTGGCTTTGCCAGACATGACTCCTTAGCCTGGCTTGTCTCGTTTTTTTTTTTTTTAGTGATTGCATGGGTTATGACCAATGAATGTTTGGGGTAATTAAAATGCCCTGTCTGTCTCTTCCTGTTGCGATGTAATGTGACCACCAATGAAACCAAATGCTAATGTGACAAAACACAACATGAAATATTTTCATTTATCAGATCAGAACAACTGGCTTCAAATGAAATACCTATTAGTGGATGTGCTAATGCACATGAAAGGTCCAAATAACGGAAGAAGGCATGTAGAATTTTAATGAGTGAGGATGGCTGCCTTAAATTCAGTTCCTGCAGAATTTTAATGAATGCTTACCCTTGCATTCCTAACTCGCCGTCCTTGAGTTATGTTCTCCCAGATGCCGTTTGTTCACTAACACTTGTTTTCTCTCCATCACTTTTCTCTCTGTGTCTGTCCATTACGCTGTCGCTATTGATCGTCGATGCATGCGCATGCCTGTGCCTCTCACCCACCCACGCATTACGCCTGTAGTGTTGCCGTGACTCTGCTCTCTTTCTCTCTCTCTCTGTGCCTTTTTCTCTGTTCACATTCATTATTTTGTTACTTTTCTACTTTTTTCTGATCTATTCTTCTCTGTAGCAGTACTAATGTCTTCTTTGAACCCCTTTCCTCTTCCCCCTGTTCCCCCATCCCTCTCTCTCTCTTTCTCTCTCTCTCTAACTCTTTGCTCTCTCTCTCTCTTTCACCCCCTCTCTCTTGATGTCTGTTTCTGTCGTTCAATCTTCAACTGTCCGGCTTTTAGTGAGCCTGTGCCTGCAGTATTTTTCTGTTCTACACCATGTTTTTCTGCTCACCATGATTGTATAGAGTGGTCATTTGAGTCAATGACCTTGACTTGTCCGTCAACTCAAACTTCTCGTTTGACCTGTCTCATCGACAACACCTACAAAGGTGGTCTAAAGTTTCCATTTATTATAGGAGGAGCCGTATATGAGGAGCCATTCACACCATCCTGTGTGTAATATCTAGCGACTACTGAGGGGTTAAAAATTCCAAGAGATCACCAGATCCTGAATTACTCAAATCAGCATCAGCAACCATGCCACAGTCATGTGTGGTGTCTGATCAGTCAGTCATGTGTCTGATGTTTGATGTGGACATTAAAAGAAGCTCTTGTGCTACTGCCGGATGATTGACCGATTGCATGATTGTATGAATGAGCATGGGTACCGGTGTTTCTATTAAAGTGGCCAGTATGCTAGATATATTAGATAGTGTATAAAATGTCCAAATAAATAGAAGTATGACAAATTGCATTTTGATGTTTATATAGCAAATGAGGTCACAGTGGAAAAACGGATGAAAACAAGGCACAGACCGGCAGGGTGACAGGTTTTTGGTCCAGGGCTACCACTAACCAGCTCAGCTGAGATTCATATAGTGTTGCTAAGATGCAATTCTGATTGCTTGAGGATGAAATTTGTCGCTGTGTGTGGGTGTATGAGGTCAGGATTTGTGTTGCTCAGAAGGAGGCTTGACTCAGTTATTCGATAGCTTAGGGCAGCTGGGATCACTGAGAGGTGGATGGATGCAGGTCTTATGTGTTCCTGTTTGCTAGCTCACCTACACACACACACACACACACACACACACACACACACACACACACAGTAGTACTGCAGTACACCCCCGCACCATATGCACCTATGTGCCGCCCCTCCCTCGCCTGGTCGTGTGGGAGGGAAGCCCCCAGGTCCTACCAGTGATGCGATCAATTGGTAAAATGCAAGCAGAATCCAAGGTCACCTTCATGGGAGAAGTGAAAAATGGGTAGAGAGGGACAGAGAGAGAGAGAGAGAGAGAAATAGATAAATGGGAAATTTAACATGGAGTTGGGTATTAGGATGATGAGCAAGTCTGAAACAGGAACCTCTGAGGAATACTAAAGAGTGAGAGAGAAAGAGACAGAGAGAAAGAATAAAAAAGAAACAGGCAGGTAGAAAGAGGGATGGTGAGTATAAGTGAAGAAATTAATGTTGGATCTATAAAAGTGCAATAAGATAAGATTGAGACAAAAGTGAACAGAATATCAATAAACTCAAGATCTATAGCAGGGTTTGGAACAGAAATCTGCAGCCACACTTCACCATCTATTCATCCGAAGCTCCCTTCTTTTCTTTCTCATCGCTCGACATCTTTATGTACCAATTAGTCATGTGCGTCAATGGCCGAACTCTTCACCCTAGAGCTATACTAAGGGTTTCTAGACAGTGATTCCCTTTCTTAGCTTTATGTTCAGCAGGTGAGTTATGCTTTAAGAGAATATGAGCCTTTACTGAAGTGAAGATGGGAGGATGAGTCAGCACGATGGGAAAAACAATAAGGAGGAAGGGGAAAATAAAGCGATGATCCTGCTGAGCCATGAGCCAAGTCCTTAGCAGGACATTTTAAGAACTACTAAGCACGTCTCATTCTCTCATCCACTGATGAAGTGCAGAACTCCGGGCAATGGAATGGAGCCAGAAGTGCACCAGAATAAGATTCACTCTTTCCACCACTACACTTTTTTTTGTGGGGGAAGTTTGGTCCAGGCCCAGAACAGTAACGTCAATCTTTGTGCAATCCTTGTGTAAAGACAAGCAATGGCATCACATGGAGTTCTGCATGACACACATCTATTTTTGCATGTGGTATGCCACAGAGTACTGATGTTTATTGTTAAGTTGCATAAGGTTGCCACATTTTGTATACTTTGGGCACAGAGGGTGAAAACATGACCAGTTCTCTGAAGTTTGAATTAAATGGATTTTTATGTTGAAACATATTTTCCAGATTATACATCAATGCTTTATATAAAGATTAGTCAACATTTTCTAATTATTAGTTAATATTCTGTCATGCTGGAATATCTTAATGCAGTGGCCTATCTTAAACCGTATGTGCTGTAGTATTTTATTCCTTATGTAACATAGCAATTTTCACATTTTCTTTTACAAATGTTTTAATGCAACATGTTATGAACATTAATTTGCCACCGATATGTACAGAATATAGAATATTCTAAGAATATAGAATGTCTGCAACATTCTATTTAGCAGCCTGTGTTTCTCTCATTTTTGATGTTTACATTTACAGCACTTGGTAGACGTAGACGCTCTTATCCAGACCTACTTACACCTATCTCAGCAGGTAAGGTTCAAGGGTATTGAACTCATAACCTTCAGATCAGAAGTCCATCGTGTTAACCACTGATACAATAAAAAAAAGCAGCTGGCACTGGAGACTCTATCCACAGTCAAGGGGTATGTATATGAGTCATGTAAATATCTACAGAAAGTTTTACAATATTATCAATCTTATGTTTTTACTTGTTTATTGTTACACATAGATTATATGGAGAGTCCAGCATACAAGTCCCTATTACTATAGAATATATAAGAATATAAGAATAAATACATTAATATAAACCTGTAATTTGTAAAGCTGCTGTTTTAGAAAATTAAATCAACACCATCGGGCCATTTTGCATTTTGAATTCAAAATTGATCTATCACATGGCATGATCATTGGCGTCAGAAGAATTTTTAATATAATAGTGTGTGTATAGAGTGTATAGTGTGTATAGTGTGTATAGTGTGTGTATAGAGTGTATAGTGTGTACAGAGT
>JAOVVF010000001.1:10648379-10667973 GCA_028565595.1 Duopalatinus emarginatus
TCTCCACATCATTGCATTCAGTTTTTATTCACAATTTGTTTAGTGTCCCAACTTTTTTGGAATCCGGTTTGTACAAGCTGAAATAATTCATTTTTAGTTAGGATGTTAGGAAGAGCATTTTCCAGTATGTAATACAATACAGAAGAATTTTTAGAGAATAAACATTTAACAAACCAATAGAGGTGACAGGATAAGAGGGCATGAGAAAGCAAGTTACATAAACTAGCAGTATGATATACAAAATGAGTGACTGGGTGAGATGGACAGTTCGGTTGCAGTATTGTTTCGGGCCCTGGTGAACACAGCAGCTTTAAATGGGGCCTCTGAGCTACACTGAGAATGTACAAGTCAGGGGCGGGAAAAACTGGGGTAGTTATCAGTAATGCCAAAGTAGTTAATGACCTCATTATTAATATAAACAATTCATACAAGTTAGAATAGGAAGAGTAGTGACAGTGACAGCAGCCACACTTGGCCAGCATGCAGAGCATAGTAGCAGAGGTTGTAACAGCCCCACTCAGTCAATGTGCAGAGTAAAGCAGCAGTCGTTGTAAGAGCCCCAGTCAGCCAGTGTGCAGAACAGAAAGTAGTGGTTGTAATAACCTGACATATTCAGCATGCAGGACAGAGTATAGTGGCACCTGCAGCAGCCCCACTTTGTCAGAGTGCAGGGTAAAAGGGCCACACGTGGTTTCTGTGCAGGGCGGAGTAGAGGCAGTGCTAGCAGTTGTTAGCAGAGCAGTATAGCAGTAGTAATAGCAGAATGGCAGCAGTGGATAAAGGAGTAAGACAGCACTGTAGCAGTAACAGACAGAATCAGTCAGCATGTAGTGCAGAGCAATGGTAATGATAGCAGCTATGCTGAGACAGCATGCAGGGGCAGACAAGTGGCAATGATACAGCCAGATGTAATCAGCATGCAGAGCACAGTAGCAGTAGTAATAGCAGCCACAATTGGTCAGCATGTATGGCAGAGCAGCAGTGGTGATAGCAGCCTAACAAATTAACAAACTAAACAAGCCACAAAAGATACAGCCACACCAGCATACTCTCACCCAGACATTACACAGGTAGTATAGTATAACATGCTAGAAATGTGTCAGACTCTGTAAATCCACCAGTAAAAGATGAAATGTAAAGAGCAACAGAGAAGACCACAATGTGCACCAGTGCAGATCTGGTGGTACAGCTGAGGAGCAGGGTGTATCCTAACATCACATCTTAGACTGTGCTGATTAGATGGCCTAAAGCCTGACAGACTACATAGATTCATACATGAAGTGTCAAAGAGGACAGTTTATGTAGGAGGACATAGATTGTATGTCAGAAACAATGGACAAAGGTAATATACAGAGGAGATTTTAGACAATGCTCAAAGGGGCAGCTGTAGGCTTGTGGTTAAGGAACCAGCCTTGTAATTGGAAGGTAACAGGTTTGATTCAAGCACTGACATGACCCGATTTAAGATTCCTTTGTTTGCAAGCACAATTGTCAATGAGTCACGTCACTTGATTGTGGCTGCAGAAAGATTTGGAACCAAGGAAGAGAACCAGGCCAAACAGCCACCAACATCCATAACATTAAAAACCAGGATGAAATGACACCACTGGAGGAACTGTGCTTGATGCCCAGGAACAGACTCATAACTCTAAGATTAGAGCAACAGTAGAGATGAATATAAAGAAGCAACAGAAGGATTAAAAAATTGCTCAGTTGTATCCCATTTGATTGGTAATTTAGCTGGTAAAATTTATCTTCAACAGGAAAAAAACCACCAGATGGTTATGTGTGTGGTGGAACACTTGGTCACCCGAGTGGATAAAAATAGTGAGCAAAGATAACATACCAGGTTTCCTGTTACAAGCTAGAATAGTTATAGTACTAATACAATAGTTATAAAAGTTATGGTTGAAGCTGAAGACTTTGTTAATAATACAGAAGGAGTCAAACACACAAATAAGCCAGTAGGTATGAAGCTAGCCACACTGGTGGTGCTGCCTTGATCATTTCTTCCTGGCTATGAATGCAAATTTCTATTTGCCTGAGAATACAAAAGCAAAAGCACTTTTAGGTAAAACCCTCTTCTCCATCTCACCAGATTCTGATTGACACACTTGCCATGCTTGGCATACTTGAAAACAACCTGAATACTTAGACCTGGCCTGGCCTTTCCAAACACTAAAACTCTAAAGTCTAGCAGCACAGCTGACTGTATACAAATGTAATATATAAAAGAAATGACATGCAATACAATTTAAGAAACAAGTATTACAGCTCATGGCAAATTGTTAGCAACATAACTGTTTAGGAGGAAATTTTATAGTAGCGCATGACAGTTTTTAACAGTGAAGTAGGAAAAAAAGTAATTTGGTGAACATTGAAAGTTATTGAGCAAGTAATAGTATCTCTTGAATGATCTTTGCAGAGCAAGGTCTGTTACATCAAAGCAGCATTCCCTCATACCCTGGACCTTCTGAACACACACTTTACATATGAAAAAGGTTCGGATAACTATCGCTACACAAGTGCACTAAAGGACTTGATCTACGACATTTATTCCCAGAAATGCATCCCTCAAATCAACGAAGAGATTGAGGTAATGTTTAATTTTGACCATTTTCAAATATTTGTAGGGTAAATGTCTAAATATAACAGATGACTGAGATTTGTGAAACTGCCTCTGGCAAGGTAATAGGAAGGCTTTATGAACTAATTTTTTTTAAATAAGCAGTAAAATGTCTACATATTATGAATTACATGAATAATGTAATAAAAAGTATTGATCTATCCTGCTCCTCCTGTCTAACCTTCTAACTAATGTCATATCCCTTGTTTTTTTCTCCATGGCAGTTTTACCTCAGACTTACTAATTAGAGATTTGCAGTATAAATCAAGTAAAGCAGATTCGTGGTAATGTCTTCTGTTAAAAGAGTTATGCAAATAAAATTTAATTTAATCAGGTGTTGCGTTTGAAAAGTAATATATGAGAATAAACACAGCAACATTCTATTTTGAAAATCTATCAGTGTCTTAAATCATGATACAGGTACACTCGCACAAAAAATTTTATTTTCTAATTTTTTGAATATTTCTAAATACACAATAATATGTAAACAAACTAGTAGCCTAACCAACATAGCTAGGACCAAGCAGTTACTAAGGACAAAACAATAAAAACATTAACTGCATTGCATGTTAGTAGATGTGGTCTTTGTCTGCATCACATATCTAATTGACTGGCTGTGTCAACTTTGATGTGACATAACCTAATAAGTCAAGTAATGTTGTGGATACAAAATATGTTATGACACTTTCTGGCTTAAAGTTGTGGCTCATGGAATTTATGATATATGAGATACATCAAGCCCAAACCTATTAATTTCAGTTTAGATAAAGTATATACAGATCTTTGTAACTGTTGTAATTTAACATTGTGCTATTATTGGACACATCACATTATAACCTTGACATCTGTGAGGAGTTGAGTGTAGAAACACTCACCAAGGTGTTGACTGTAAAATAATTAGAGGTGTTTCATTGATGGTTCTGAGTATCAGTCTTTCAAAACCCAAAACATAATCCAACCAAATGGCAGCCGAATCCATCTCTAACTAAGGCAAGCTCAAAACAGGTGAACATAATTAACTACATAAAAAAGGTGAGGGGAAAAAACTAAAGCCTTGTTGATTGTGAACTGGTGGAAACTGAAGTATCATGCGTGGGTGGGGCCATTTTAGTTGCCTGCCAGGAATTCTGGGAAGTGGAGTCTTGGCTTGATAATGGTGTGGTTGTACTGACGGACTTTGACGTACCAAAAATTTCCTGAACTACAAATCAAAGTGCCATAAAGCCACATTTTGTGAATAACGATTTATAACTTCAAATTTAAGGCACAACAGTCTTAATACTGGTTGACAATTTAAACGAACCTATATAAATGTTTGTGTAGTTTTATGTCAGATGCCATCAATGGTTTAGGTAGCTGTTATTAGCTGTTTAAACTGTTTAAGCTTAAAATATGATTATTATCTAAATTTGTTAGAAGTTAATTTAAAATGCTGATTTATATATGAGGCTTTTATGGCAACAATATGACTTAACACTTACAACTACATTGCTCTTTTGTACTCAACTCAGGAAAATCCAGTCATTTTTGCAAGACTGTACACATCTTCACCCAGGGAGGCTCTACAAAAAACAGAGGAGGTCTTTCAGATGTACAAAAGGCTGATAAGCAGAAGTGACAAACTTGTGAACTGGAACTGTGAGGATGAGTATGCAAATAACTTTGCAGAATTCACCACTGCAGTTCACACACAAACGACAGGTAACCTGGTTAAGCAAAACAATCCAAATACTTTGTATACATGCTTGGTATACATGTTGCTTTGCATTAGTTTATGACATAAAATAGGAAATAAATAAATACTTGCTTGTTTTCTTGTTTGTTATTTTCTATAATATTTCAGATACTGCTGTTATTTAATGTAATTGGTATAGAATATCAGTCAAATATATACATCTTACAATTTTTTTCTGTTTGGATTTAGGTACCCCAGATTGCCAGTGCTCTTGCCCTCAAACTTTGTTTGCCAGATCAACCCCAACTCCATCACCTACACCTCTCCACACCCAATCAGGAGCAAACATAGGGAACAAATATGAAGGATCTACAACACCTGAACCTGCAGTCCAAGATAAAGCACCAAACTCAACTTCTGCAATTTCACCAGGTCCTGATACTTTTACTGGGCTGTACACCAATACTGAACTCTTTATAGAACACCATTCTGTACCAATTCATGTGGAATCTACAAACTTCAATACTTTCACCACTCCAAATTTAGTGGATAACAGCAGTAATTCCTCTGTAATAATGGGGAGTGAACCACAATCAGTTACAAGTGAATTACTAAACATACCAACAAGAACTCTTCTCCAATCAGCAACACCGAAGCCTGCTGAGAAAATAAACACACCACAAATTTCTGATAGGAACACAGTGCTAGCACTTGCCCGGAGGTCTTTAAATACCAGAAAGCAAAGAATGCTGCCTGATTCCTATCTCAAACTGCCCTGGAGTAGGATTACAGAAACCACAAGAATTAGGAGGAATCTCACACCAGGAGAAAAAGAAAAGTCTCCTGTTGAACAAACCAGTCCAACACACCTCCAGATGCATCTTCACATGACCAAGTCTTTACCAGGGAATGTGTTTAAAATCATCAGCGTGGAACCAGATTGTCAAGGTAAAGTTTATTTAACATGTGACTTTATTCAGTACTGAACATGATCAAGACAGGAACGATGAAATTCTATTTTAATGGCCACTTACATGCACAGCCTGTAATTGATATATAACACACTGACTTCTGACTTCCCTACCTGGATATCTTTGGACTGTGGGAGCTCCAGAAGGACACCTGACAAAGAAACAACATAAAAAAAGTTCACATAGAAAGCACCCTGGCTATGTGGCTCTTATTGCTGTGAGGCAACATCAGTATAAAAGCTAATGTTTGGAATTTATTCACATGTTTATAATACAATTTTCTTTATGGATAGTTAAAGGCTTTTAGCTATGTACAGTGGTCTGCTTAGAAACTTTTCTGTTCTGTGCAGGAATCAACATTGTACTTTTTCCAAAAAGATCTCCAAAGAACCGCTTTGTAATAATTTGGATACCTTTCTGATAGAGCTGCACTGCCTTGTAGAAAACGACAATAAAAAAAAAATTCTTGGTCTTTTTCAGATTCTAGATGTCAAAAAGACACTGAAGACAGATCAGATCAGAGAAGCAGAGATCGTGTAAAGAGACACTCATGGGAAAGAGAGTACCAGCTTATACACATCTCTATGCACACAACGTTTCTGATTACATCTGCATGCTTTTTACTACTGTTCATCACGGTCCTCTTCTACTGCAAGCAGCGACGGGTGAGATTTCACTTTATAGCTTGTTGTGTGGTATTTGGAATTATTTTTACAAAGATTTATATAATAATTGATTATGAGACTTTGTGTATATAACCATTTCCAGTATTTTAATGGCTTCCTTTGTTCATGGCTTTTCTTGTAGATCAAGAATTTACAAAAAGAAGAGAGGATTATACATTTCTGAAGAAAACAACCGGTGGGTTGCTACATGCTGTAAACATATTTAACATATAAAACATGTTACTCTTTTTTGTCATACATTTTATACATATTTAATAAATGGATGCAGATAAAATATATTCAGACTTGCATTTATTTTGACAAAAGTAATTTAAAGTTTTGGGTGTTGGTAACACTGATTCTAAAAATTACCATTACAAAGGGTTAACCAATCTCAGGCTAAAATATCCCAATATACAGGTGTCTCTGTTGACAACAGCTACATTTAGACTGTAATTGAGTTTTTAAAAATGGTTTTTTAGCATATTAACTATATTCTGTGCTTTTGGCATGATGACAATAAACACTGTACATTAAATACAATGGCTTACTTTTTTATTAATGTCACTAATTCAGATAACAGGTCACCTCATCAGTCACTATTACATTACGATAAAAGATAATAAAATAAAAATGAAGAAAATTATAAAACTAAATAGTTTTCTTTCTTCTGATTTTTTAGGAAATGTGGATGATGTAACTTCCTGTTGAACATGTGACAAGGAATATTCCAAATATTCCATATGGGTGAACGTGTTCATGTCAGCAGATTAAGTAAAGTTGTGGGATTCCAAAATATTAATTTTTTTATAAAGGGATGACTAATGTTAAAGGATGCTTGATATGAAATAGATCATTCACACACACACACACACACACACACACACACACACACACACACACACACGTTGGCTGGTATCTTTATCAGGACTTACCATAAACATGTAGCTAATTAACATTATGTCTAACCCTAACCCCAACCTCAGTAACCAAAAGGAAAACTTTTGGCTCTTTTAGTTTTTAAATAAAAACGTTTTCACCATGAGTGTAACTATGTCCTGATATTTCACATACACTCGTGTACACACACACACACACACACACACACACACACACACAAAGTAATATTTTTTAATTATATTAATTATTATATTTCAGCGTAAAGTTACATTGGGCCCGGACAGGCAAAAATGAAAAATGCTGTGTTATAGATTCTATTTTATTATATTATATTATTATTTTAAAGTTATTTATCTGAAATGTGCACATTCCCTGTTGTGAAGAACACTTTTGTTTTTTAACTTTACATGCATTCCAAGTAAAATGCAATTAAAACTAAAGTAAAACACAATTACAAATAATACAAATGTTGATTATTTTATATGAAGAGATTGTGTTAAGCTTGTTTAAGTTTAGCCTTCTGCTAAAGATTAGAGCTGAATACTGAAAGACAATAGATGAATCTGGTGATCTGACCAAAAAAATGTATCAAGTGTAAAAATATAATAAAATGATTACCTGCTTTTGACTAAACAAATCAGTCTCTTGTTTATTTCATGCATTCGTTTAGTACTAAGTTTAGCAAGCTATTAATGCATTTTTATGGTGATTTACTGGTAAGGTTCTTGCTCAAGCTGCTAGGATTCAAACCCAAACCTCCAATCTGGGACTCAAAGCCTTAACCAATGTGCTCCACTGGCTTACATCGATTTAATTACTGCCACCACTGAATTAACTCATGCTAAAACGACTGCATTGAATCCATGATTGTGATTCATAGTTACATAGTTACTATAGATTTTATAGTAAACACATGTATGTGTGAAATGTTTATTTTATGCTGCACTTTCAAAACTCAATACGCTACTCACTGAACATATAAAAACACACTTAAGTCAAGTGCAAGTAACAAGACACAGGTGCCAAACATCCTATGATATTTTAAATCAGGGCATCACCCATCTGTTCTCCACCCCTGCTGCCACATACCCCCACCACCCAAGTCTGGGGAATTTAAATGGCTATTCCAGTTGCCAAGAAATTATGTCCCAGCAGTTAGACATGAATCACCAATAATAGCCAGCCATATGAAATACCTCATCCGCTTTTTGGTCTTGTACTTATCTAATTAAATGCCCTTTTTATAGGAGTTTATGTGAGATGGTTTGAATGCCACTGTGAGTTGACCATGGTCACCAATATCACCAAGGCTTCACCAATCATTGTGGGACTCTTCAGTTACCCTGCTCCATGTTTAAGGACACAGCTGGGAAGAGAGTGGCTGTGACAGCTTCTGAAGTACCCACCAGTTCTCAGCCTGCTCCTGCAAAAGAGCTTGAAAGCAAGCTGTTTTTCATGGGGCAGGGTAAGAAGATTTTTTTTGAGGCTTCCATTGCTTTGTCTTGTTCATGTTCACAGTTCAAGTCCACAGCAGCCACTTGATTATGTCTCCTCTGCCACAGTAAGATATTACAGTACTTTACTGTATACATGTTTATACATATTTTTCACTGCTACATTTTTGTGGTCCTATTCACAGCAGCAATATCCCCAAGACTTCCAGTCTCAGTTTGCCACATTTGCTCAGGAAATGAATCACTTGTTTTGCACTCAGCCCTGACACATCTGGACAAGAAATCAGAATGACAGAATGTTGCTTATTGGCTACAGTTCCATCTAAACTAGTATAAAAGCTTAAGTATGCTGCATCTGCACAGTTCCACATGCTACTGAACTGCAACTTTTTGTATAAAAGATTCCAGACAGATTGGCAACAGGACATTTTGACACTGACAGTAAATATGGATATAACTTTATTGACCTGTTGTGATATTCCCAGGAGAACAGCACATTCTTTTTTTTTTAACACATGCCTTTGCATTTGTACCAAAAAGTCTTAAAGGGATTAAAATTTGCACATAATATGGCAATTTTGTTAAAGTCTTGGGCACCAATTTCCTCTATTTATTGTCACTTTATTTGTATACTTTATTACACATTAATTTTAACTATATATCACAATGTAATGGGAATGGGTTTTGTTTCTTGTATATAGATCAGAGCAGGGGTGTTACTGGAGATTTATGAATGGAGGGCTAAGGATTGACTACAAGCTTTAGACAACAAAAGAATAAATGTACATATATAAAGTAGTACATTTCTTTCGTTCTTTTTTCTGTTTTTTTTTTTTTTAAAGCAAATACCACTTTATCTACCAGCAGTATCTCTATGGCTTCCTATGCTAACATGTGGTCTTCTGCAGTGAAGAAAAAAAAAACTACAGTAGGCAACCTACTGTGTGTGTGTGTGTGTGTGTGTGTGTGTGTGTGTGTTATATATATTATATAAAATTTGTAAAATATTTTTCTATAGGTACATATAACTACAGTTTTAGATACTGTATATAAGAGGAGAAAAGGGAGGACCATCCTCCCTAAAACTTATATAAAAATATAAAACAAATAAAACATATAAAAAGAGATGCACATGTAATAATGTGTAATGTTAAACTACTAATAATATTACTATTTTTTTAGGTCACAAAAATACATTTCTCTGTCAAAACAGCACACCCTATGCAATCGAAAATTACTGTATGAAGGCCCAACCTCCCATAATTAATGTCCATAATGAGCCTAACATCGGTGAACAATGAGGAGCCTGCCTGCCCAGGGGACTACCTAATCAGAGTTTTGAGGGAGAGGGTTATTATATATATATATTATATAATATCTTGTGTCATTACTCAAACAGCAAAAATACGATCTGTGTTATTGTAAGTTTTTTTCCTGTTGGATGCTTTCTTGGTTATTGCTAATATAAAAAAACAAAGGAAACAGAGGACATGGACCAAGTTTTATTAAATAAACCATTTTTACTTGTTGGCCTACAGCAAAAAGTTTAGGGTCAAAGCAGCAGTGAGACAAGCTATAAAAATAAAGATTACCAAGCCAAATGCTAAGGTCAGTGTGTTCAATACCATGTGTACCTTAAAGTTACTGTATTTCAGGTTAATCATTGGATCTTGCTGTAATTAAAAAAAAAAGGAATGAATGGATGAATGGCAAATTTTATACCACAACAGAGCCAACTTTATTCCAAATAGTCACCAGCTACAATGCTACCAGGCTTTATCAGTGGTTGCTTACTCTGCAGCTGGTGTATTTTATATTTAATTTAGATTGTTAGCTCACTACTTGTAAACCAAAACACCTTACTGCTGCTTTAAAAGGTGTCTGAGTTTTACATAGCCACATATTCTCTCACTAACCCACACACACTAAGCATACCTACTTCTCTTCCTCCCCGACCTTTACAACCACCAGCCTCTACTGATCTATGATCTTTTTATCAGCTTTGGAACACACACACACACACACACACACACACACACACACACATTAAAATATACTGAATACATAAACCTAGATTAGAGAATGAAAGCATGCTTTATCATGTCACATTGATGTGTTTTCACAACTCTACTATTTAGCTCTTGCATCTAAAATCTCACCTCCACCTCAGTTCCATCACCTCCATGCTCTGACTGTCATGAATCTCACGCAACCAATTCAAGAAAGATCATTTTTAGTAGCTGTTTTTATTTATTTATTTATTTATTAATACACTAAATACACACAATTTGAAAAGAGAACAAAAGCATTTATAGGCCTACTAACAGCTCCATCTGTAATCAAACATCTTCCTCATTTCCTGCTCTGGGTGCACTGACTTATATCCATGATTTAAAAAACAATCTTTTTAAAGATTAGGAGAATTATTGACTGATATATTGTAGGTAAAATGCATTTTGATTACACATTTACAATTACGGCATTTGGCAGACGCTCTTATCCAGAGCGACTTACATTTATCACATTTATACAACTGAGCAGTTGAGGGTTAAGGGCCCAACATTGGCAGTTTGGTGGTGGTGGGATTCAAACCCCAATCTTCTGATCAGAAGTCCAACATCTTAACCACTAAGCAACCAGTGCACATCACACCTGACACAAACTAGCAAGTTAGCTGGCTGCCACTGACAAACTACAGACCTTGACTGTCTTTTTTTAACCATGGATCTGGCTATGACTTTACTTGCACTACCTAAAAATGTCTTACATTTTACTGCTATCACATTCATTTAACCTCGCTTTAAAGCAGTTAAACTGTTTAAACTCAGAGTTAGTCTGCTAAAGGAACATATGCTAACTGCAAGGACTAGTGGCCTCTCTGGGAGTTGATGTTCCTTTATAAATCAGCAGCAGTTGTCCATGATTAGGAGAGCATCACCAACCAGCAACTCTTCCTACCTCCTCCCAATGTATCCCACCATAATTGTTTAAAATTAACATGACTTAAAATAAAAGAATGCTGTGAGCAGCCATAATCTACACTTATTACATTAAAATAAGCAGTTGCATTCACTATATATGTCTGTATATACTGCAACACTGTTCGAATTAACATATCTAACACCAGTGCAAAGTTGAACTGATAGGTATCAGAAAGCTCACAATCGTTTAGCTGTGAATAAATTACCCTATTTGTCCTATTTTTGGGCAAACATCTCGTGGAAAATAAAATATGTTTAACATTAAGCAGAATTCAGCCAGATCAGTGTAGTGTACAATTCTGCATTTCATAGCAATTGGAAAGTTGACTAAATAAAAATGTAATGTCTGCCTAAAAAAAAACAAAGCATAAGAAATAGGCTAATTACTACAACACAAAAATAAGCCCTCTATCTGCTTAGCTGCACATGGCATTTCCTTCCTAACAGGATATTATGATGATAATCAGTACCACAGACTACATTTATCTGCTACGATAGCGATTCTCAGGTCTTGTAGCTAAAATTTTCCCATATATGGTGTACATTAGACCTCTTACAGAAAATCACCTGACAAACCCGCACAGAAAATAAAAGCAGTTATTTTAGAGCACAAATACGAGCTAGAATATGATTATTTAAAGAATGCAGTAAACAAGAAAGAAATATTATTTAAAAAAAAACCTTTGTGAAGTAGAAACCCAGCTTCACTGCCCTGTTTGGAATGCATTTGTGCCTTCTTTAAAGACAACGGTGGTGTAATTTACAGAGTCGTCGTCACTCTCGTCACTGCTGCTCTCACTGCTGGTTTGACTCTCATCCTGGTCTCCTTGATGCCGCTCAGTTTTACTTTTTCTGCCCTTCGTTAAAGGCCTGTTCTGTTGTTCTTCTACGTTTACATAGTCCCGGTTTTTCTTTGGCTTCCTCTTTTTATAATCTTGTCCACTAGCAGATTTTCCTTCAGGAATATTTTCATAGTTTACACTTTGAAGAGTGGATTTCAAACTCATATATTGCTGGTTGTTGTCACTTTGTTTTTCTCCATACTGAAAGAGATATGTGGGTATATGTGAAACACAGCTGGTGACGTGATATTTGTATACTTAGTTATCCAAACTAATTGGGGATCGGCCTGATTCAGATGAGAGTAAATTCAGATGATTGGATATGTGAGTAAATAAAAAAATATAAATACAAATTTCATATAAAGGAAAAAGTATGAACAAGTAAGAATACATGCTGTACCAGTTTTCTGTGATAAACCTTTACTCATTTGCTAGGTGATGACCTCCAAGGTTGATGGTCGTCCAGATTCAACCCCCGCGTAACGCTATAATAATTGCTACTTGTGCTTTGAATTTTAGCCAAATCATTATGTGTTCGTATAATTTATATCTACTGGTAATTTGGAAAAAGTGCATTGTATAGAAACGTAAATATTAATAATAAATATTATTATTATAAATTATTGTTAATTATAATAAATATTAAAACAGCAATGTTAGTAAAGATCAAAGTCACATAGTATAAAACCAGTTTTCTTTGTCTTTATATTTACATACTCATAAGAGCTTCTCACTTGATTACATTACATGATCATAGGGTTTTTTTATTTTACTTTTTTCATGATTATATATCGATTCAGATAACTGGTGAATTGGGGTTTTACTCTACATTCCACTGCAAAAAAGAAAAGAAAAAAGACAAGAAAAAAAGACAGAAATATCTCAAATATGGTCAATTGTATGGTATATCTAGTCAAACATGGTCAAATCTAGTAGTTGGCTGTAATCCAAACATAGGAGCCTATTTCATATTAAATCTGTTTTTAGATATTTTACTCATTTTAGATTGTTCTGCTGGCAGAATGTTGTTTGGCATTTAATTCTACAAAGTAGAAAAATAATCTGTCAGCAGAATAAGAAAATGCACAGCTTGAACTGTGTAAAAGCATTTAATAAGATGATAAAAATGTGATATATATTTACCCATATTTTTACTTGCTAATCATAGCTGATCATAGTGACACTAATTTTATATATGTCTAGATAAGATGTTTTTATTAGAAATATATTTTTAAAATTCTAGACAAGTAAAATAATGACTTTTCCCATGTAGTTATAATAATAATAATAATAATAATAATAATAATAATAATAAGACTTACAGAATGACACATGCTCTCAGAACTAGTAGAGGAAGAATCATCACTGCAGGCAGCTTTAACACAAAATAAAACATAGTTAAGTGAAGCAGAATAATTTAATCTAGACAGATGAATATGAATCTGTAGTGTTTAGTAAGTCTCCTTACTTAAGGTTTGTAAGTTGTTTGTGTGACTGACGATGTCTGCATTAGGATTCTCAAGCGCAGAGTTACATCTGAGATCACTCATACGAAATGTGCCTCCTTCAATAGTTGAGTCAGGTAAGCTTTCTAAAAAGAAGCAAGAGTTTAAAGCTTTTTATCTAATTCTATTTCTTATATTTAATTTATATTTATTTATCTTATATTTAACTCTTACAGACTGTTTACAGAGTTAATCTCATATATGAATTGTATAGTTTGTGAGCTAGCCCTGACATTACTATATTATTATCACATCTGTACTGAGAAAAATTCCTGGTCTCTTTTTTTATTCCAGAATTTTTAGCTTACTTCCATTTTTAAATGAAAAATACACCCCTGTTTATCACTATGGTTTTTAGTTCAATCCCAGACTTTTAGACCTCACTGTGAATATACTGTATATATATGCTAGGAAGGCTACACACATCTGAATTATTTATTTACATCTGATAATTAGATACTAGTATATACTAGTTTATATTAGTATATATTAGTCTTAAATACTAATATGCCTAATTAATTCAAACTATATGCAGTGACTAACAGATGTCTGACTTAGTATCAGTATTATTACTTTAATGTCGCAAAAAAATGTTGCATGAGATTTTTGTCAGTATTTTATCAGCCATGAGAAACGGGTTACAAAAATTTAGTTAAGGTTTTTTTTACTCACCCTTGCACTTTTTGCAGCTCTTTTTAAACAACATGATTAGTAGAAGAATAGTTATGATGGCAAGTAGACAAATGGCACAATACAGTAATGGCAGTACGCTGAAATTAAACAAAAATACAACGTCACAAAAGTATATCAAACAGTGAAAAAGAAATAAAATTAAGGTCAATTATAATTTAATGATTAGTTACTAATTTATTACATTAATAATATTAATTGTGCATCTCTAAATCATTTTTTATTATTGATTTATTTAACATTTGACATTATTTTACTTACTTCTCTGGGGCTTTAAGCACTGTTAAAATCACAGGGTAGCAAATGACATGTTAAAATGTAGAAATTCATAACAAAACCATAGACAATATAATATACTAAATATATAAAATTCATTTTTTTCTGTTCTTTTTAGACAATAAATATAACAATTCCAGAGGGGTTTAACACACTGCATGCTTGAAGCTTAAAAATAAGTGGTAAATATACTTACTGTTAGCATTACCAGTAGTACTGGAGGAAGTTGATACATTGACTTCAGAAATAAAAAGCAACTTTTAAATTCTTTTTAGACAAACTAACAAATATAAATATAAACATAAGCAGTAAATGCATTTGATTACCTGTAGTGGTTTTCTTCAGATGTTCCATATGAAAGATCTTGGAATCTGTTCTGATTGTTCGGATTATTTTCTCAAAAATTATTTGCAATGCTTACAGATGCACAGCTCAGGTCAGTGGAAACTTGTGGCATAGCATACTAGCAGTTAACCACACATCAGTATATAGAGGGGCTTCCTCCCTCCTGAATGTTCTCATCAGTCACATGTAGTCTACATACATATACATACATCTACTACATGAAATTGAATCATACAAAATTGCAGAATTAGTATATAATACAAAGTATAATAAAACATCCAATTTTTCATTCTGTATTTATGTTGACAAAAAGTAGATTTATTAGATTAGATGAAAAGTAAATACGTTTTACTAATACATATATTAAAAATATTTTTAAGATGTACAATATTTTATATTATTATGTTTTTATTTTTCCTCTCACTGACATTTATTATGCTTTTTTTATTTACTTGCTGTTAGGTTTAAGGATTTTTCCTCTTTTGGTTACTTTACTCTATATACAGTAACATAACAGTTTTACTCCAACATTGTTAATGAAAACAACAGAACTGTCCTGAAAAGTAATTATGTAGTGCATATAGTATAGTGCAAATATAGTAAAAACAAATGATTCAATTGCACATAGAATTGTAGCAAATATTATAAAGTTTATTTGATATTATTGAAATGTGTCATAATACTGGCACCACTTATCATTATTCACTACATCTACAAAACAGACACATCAGACAAAGTGGTGTATTTACAAGCCTAATATAATTAAGAATTCATCAGAAATAACAATAATTATAACTGCTTAATACAGAATCCACTCTGTAGCCAGATCTCACTTCCCATAACGAAGGCCGAATGAATTAAGATTATATGACGCTAGATTCTGTCTCTTCTTGGTTTCAGGATGCGGCTTTATGGGATGCCATCTCCATGAATTGCTGGGAATTCGTGCACTTAGCCATGTGTTGTACATGTCTATGGGGAGGTGAGAGTGGGGTTTGGATGCCAGAGATTCAGGTGTGGGCCGTGCAGCAATTCTCTGCAAAGCTTTAAGCACTCGCTCCTCAGGAGTGACATCTACAGGAAAAGAGGATGTAAAAGGAAGTAGAAGACTTGTAATAAATATTTCAGATATTCATGGAGACTACAGTTTTATATCTCAGTCATGTAGTTAACTGGTCGATGAGGGGGAAATGTGATCTTCGGCTTGGCTGTTGGTACCAGACCTGCTTGTTTGAGTATTTCTGAAACTGTTGAACTCCTGGGATTTTCATACACCATCTTAGGGTTGTAACTCCTTCTCAATGAAAGAGATTAAAGGACAGCAGCCAGACTAGTTAGAGCTAACAGGAAGTCTATGCTAAAATAACCAGCAGAATAGCAACAAAAGGAACAACACTCAGCCTGATAGGCTACATCAGCAGAGGACGCACAGAGAAAGGACTGCTAAAAATTGGAAAAATACGATGCAATTTTGATAAACTATTCTGTATGTTGCACTATATTGTACTGTTGCAAGATGATTTGTTAATTGGAAAATTGCATGATTGTCCTAATAAGGTGATCAGTAAGGTAATATAATAGTTAATGCATACAGAGTTTTGTATTTATATACTGCACACATACTTGTTTTATACTTGCTTTAGACTAAATTAAATGACAAGTTTTATACTATTAAGCTTATTGACTATGAGTACTTAAAAGTGCTCATGATTATATAAATGCATACTATAAGGTACAAATATGTAAGGCTGATTCTTATACAACACCGAGCTATGGATTAAATAAACTCACTTTTTGGTGTTCCAGTTGCTTTTTTATTATCTAAATTAAATAGCATTTTGCAGCTGCTTAAAAAATGAAAAATGAAATGAAAACCTAACCATAAAAGCTAACCTCGTCACCACTGGCATATCATAGTAGCAGCTTTAATCCTAACCTTCCTGCTTTAGATAACGTCGTGCACAAAGTAAGTATAACATTTTTTATCCACAGTCATAATTATTTTGTATACAGTGATGATTACGTCACATTTTTAAAATCATTTTCATGTGTTCTGCATCGGAGTCCGGTCACAGTGCATTATCTAGAAGTGTGAAAACCAGCTATGTTCTAGCAGCTGTGGAGGGCATAGGAAGATCTCTGAACCTTAGTGTATTTTGTGACTTATGTTGTGTCTGTTATTGCATGGAATGTGCCTTAATCAAGAGATTAAGAATCTTTACACTATACCGTATTGTGTCAAATTAAAGTGTAATGGCATGGTATAGTTTCAGGTATATACAAGCAAAAAAATCTGTGTCTGTTTTGCACAGTACCTTCTGTGTACTTTCCCATGGGGCTGGTCTCTCCGATTGTAACTGATAACAGCAGAATCACTGCAAGCAGGAACATTTCTAATAGCCTGAGCAGTTTACTGAATGGAAATCTATACGATGTGTCTGTGAGGAAATACAGTAATCACAATGAGCATACAGTAAGCAGCTATCTATAAGTGTCAAAGGTTAAACCCACAGATCATGAGGTCAGCACTGAGGGGGGTTCTAAATACAAAATATCTTTAACTGTGATCTGAGACAGTTAGTTAATACAATCGGAGTGAAAGTGTGTGTGTGTCACTGCGTTATTAATGCAGCTAATAGTATGCTAAATCAAATGCTGACCATAACCTCATTTACCAAAAAGTGAAACCTAGCAAAGATTAACAATCAAACATGTGGAGAGCAGCTCAGTTTCAAAACATATTCCTATCTGCCTAGACACATTAGTTCCCCACCAATATATAAAAATACATACAACATGCATACAAACTCTCTCTCTCTCTCACACACACACACACACACACAGACACGCACACACAGACACACACACACATGCGCACATATACGCACAGCATGTGTGCACACACTTCAAATACAGCATACACCATCAAAGACAATATTACGTCACCTTTTCCTGTCATGGTCTGAAGCTGAAAGGTTAAACTTAACACACGAGCTGTAAGTGTGGTTTAAAATTCGAATGACATTTATATTTATTTATGTATTACAAATTGAGGTAATGCCCACATCAGGTTTAAATATATATTTGGACAAATGAACAGATGCACATACAGTGCCATTACTTTAAAATTTAGATTTGTCTAATCATGAATGAAAATATCACACTAGTAGTTACCGCCGCTCATGGTTTAATAAATGTTAATGGTCTATAATCTAAGTAAAATACTGGAAATATTTTTGCGAAATACTGAGATGGTAACAGTCAGCACTCGGTACAGTTTATTCAGAAGTAGAGGTGAGGATGGAGTGAATGAAACTTAACTTAAAACCCAAAGATCTGCAAGATATATTCAACCATAAACCATTGACCAGCTCATGACCATTGCACTTCTCAAGTTTTACTTGCCATACCCAAAACATGAGTAACTGCACCCCCACATACACACACACACACACACACACACACACACACACACACACACACACAAGTAACAGATTATAGGAGAATGCTGTTCACACAGATATGTGGTCAAGGTAATAGAACATAATCATGAAATACACAACTTTAAAGTCTATCTTTAAACAAAATAGTGAATAACATACCTGTACGTACTCCTTCAGCTCTGGATGTGCAGTAAATATACACATACACAGTACATCCCCAGGTTACTCTCCCGAAACCCTTTTTATACTCCAAACAATCCTGCGTCATGAATTTCCCAGCGGGCTGTTGGTGAGACCCCAGTAACATTTTCCCCACTGATCTGACTGTGTCTCTCCATCAACCATTTACTGGAATTATGAAGCATCGTCGTGGAATTTACCATCTACATCTAATAATTAATTTAGATCAAATTTAGTTTGAATGTAGTTTGAACAAATAAAAGAAAAAGAGAACACAAGGTTCACACTGAACAATGAACTGGGTCAACAAGCTTCATCTGCATTTTGGAGCTTATTTTGCGAAGGAAATGAATATTATTCAGAGTTATTAAAAATTAATTAAGTACACAATAGAAACGCAATATACGAACTCCTTCAATTATTCCTAAGCATTCAACTATAAAGAGCAGGGTTTTAAAAATAACACTGGGTTTATTTAAAATAGTACACAAATGAACATATTCTTAAATTTCTTTCTCCAGACAGAGAAAAACAACAAACCTAAAACATGCATTTCACACAGCAAGTTCCATTTCAAATATCTGTTTCATGGATATGTTTTTAGTCAGTTATTCCATAAAAGCCATCATACAACATACTACACTGATCTACACTTGGAGGTATCATGGTGTTCACATGCTTCACAGTGTCGTCATCTCTGTAAGGACTCTTAGACCATCGAGGAGCTGCTTCCTGAGTAATTAAATAGCTAAAGAGGAGAGCAGGAACAAGCATTACTACGGTCATCAAATTCACCTTTAGTGTGTCAGAGCTTGATAATATTAATTCAGATTCCTCTTACTGTAGTGAGAAATGGCAGATTCAATACTGTTCCAAGAAATCCAAAAGCCACTGGGAAGAATGACCTGAAAAAAAAGATATATATACATGATAGGGCTGTCAAACGATACAATTTTTTAATCGTGATTAATCTCAGAATTTCATATAGTTAATCGCGATTAATCGCATTTTTAAAATCTATGTAAATGAATAAGGCTTTAA
>JAOVVF010000001.1:10693538-10711038 GCA_028565595.1 Duopalatinus emarginatus
TTTTCTGTAAAGCTGCTTTGAGACAATGTCTATTGTTAAAAGCGCTATACAAATAAAATTGAATTGAATTGAATAATAATAAACATTATTATTATTATTATTATTATTATTATTATTATTATTATTATTATTATTAATTAACTATAATGCTATGTGGTAGTCTGTCTAGCTTTTTGACCAATTATCTCTACACCTCTAACTTCTGGTATGTCCAGTGTTTGCTTTCTCACCAGATTCTACAATAGATTTCTCTTTAATATGATGTTAAATATTGCTGATTTGTTGGTGAGAAAAGAAGCTCTTGATCTTTAGTGTTTAGGAGCTAAAAGAAGCTAAAACCGGATCATTATGCTACTGATATTTGGTGACTTTTTTTTTAAAGATGACTGATAAATAGTGGGAATAATGAAACCGAATCAATAGAATCACTATAAACGTAACAAACTATGATCTATACATATGTGATTAGTTTAAGGCAGAGAATTCCTTTAATTCTACTAAAAGAATTAAAATACCTTGTCTATTCGCAGCCGATGTACTACAGCTTCCTGCTCCTTCAGGAGTCTGTTCTGCTCAAACAGGCGATTCAGCAGTTTCTACATCAAGAAAAAATCATGCATATAATATACAGGTCTGCTACACACAACATATTCAGAAATACATTATAAAACTGCAAATAAAGTCTTACACTGGTCTCAAGTTCATTGAGCTTCAGCGTGGGATGCAGGTCTCTGTAAATATCATGTGCTGGAGGCATCTAAAACCAGAGGTCAAGAAGGTGCAGGAGGAATTAATTCCTGAGTGCTTCTTACAGTAACAAGTCACCAGATTCAGCACTCAGTACTTAAGCACTGACACATACGGCAAATTAACACACTTTTATGCAGCAGCGCGGTCCATTCCCATATGCTGTGATAATGATGCCGTGATAATGATGAGTGTGTGGAAGCAAAATATAGTAGATGCTCTTACTGCTATCTGGCTCATGGTGAAAGAGACATCACAGATATGACTCATCCACAGGACAAGTAAACAAGGGACATAATGTTCTTGAAATGGAGAGATGGGCATCAGAAATGAAGAATTGCATACACAAAATATGCCAGTAAACAAAAAGGGACTTAGCAACGTAAAAAAACAAAACAAAAAAAAAAACTAAACAGGAGACTAAAATCTGCCCTATTAGGAGCAATAAAGGAAGAATTACAACCTAAATAAATAGCAATATAAGTTTCTACTTCAACACCACCTAACATCGAACATGCCGAGTTTAGGCAGAGAGGCAGGTTTTGCTTTGGCTTTTGCCAAGCTGATACCAGCTCAGGATTTATTTGAGCCTGAAACTAGCAGCAAGAGGCTGAAATAAATCCCAGTGGTAGATCTAGTGCAGTCTGCCTCACGAAGCCACTCTAATTTCTCTTACTTGTGAGAATAACTTTGTTCGTGGGGTGGAACGGTCAACGATTCGGGTTACCATCCCGATTAGGTAATCTCCCTCCATTGCCTGAGAGAAAACACACCATCATTTGCTGAGTGTATTTTTTTTTTTTTTCAGTCAATTCAGGAAGCCAAAATCCATATAGCACAACAATCTGAGCTTTTCTCCTCTTCATATCCACACTACACCTATTTTGTCTTAAACAATAGCTAAGTTTCCATGGATTGTAAATGCATAATACATGCGTAAACACTCTCCTTTGTGCACATTAAAGTACCATATTTTGCCATCAGATGTCACAATGTTTCCCGGAGTTAAAGCTAAAGCCCTATTTAGATAGGATTAGTTTAACACGGTTGGAGTAATAGAATTATTATGAGGGTATTTATGGGATTTTAGTCCCACCCAAATCCAGAATGTCAGTGCATTCCCATGCCTGAGACAGCTATGCTGTTTCTACCTATCACGTTTCTACCTATTATAAAAGAAGGTGTCAAAAAATAGCCCCAGGAAAAATACATCCCATCCCAACTGACATGCTAATAAAGATTCTATTATATCCTGTGGGAACAGGCATTTCATGCTTTTTCTTCAATATGATGATGCTTCAAGTACATCATCTCCCACCGAAACCAAACCGAAACAAGGGAGAATAATTAATTGGCGATGCTATTCAAAAAGGCTTGCCGAAGTAGCAAGACTTCTGGGAGATTCAGGAAAGTTACTTCCAGCCTATGTAGATGTAATGGGCTGTTATATACACAAGCCTTAAAACAAGAGGTTGAAATAATCAGCTTCCGCTAAAGATATGTGGTAAAGATACTCCTATCTCTGGAATTAATTAATTATTGCATGTGATTCGATCAAGATTACTACAGAGAATATAAGCACACGTTAACACGGATTTTGTCCCATGCATATATAGTTGCAAACTGAATCCAAATATGTATCAGCTTTATATTTTTTATCCCATATAATTACATAGACAGAAAAAAAAGGTAACAAGGAATGTGGAGTCCATCTACGTTGGCAGACTATGACTGGACTGTCAGAGATTCAGCCTGGTGATGCTCCAACCAGGTTTACCAGAACCAAGCAAGATGGCCGCACCCAGCTATGTTACTTCACATCCCACTTGTTTTTAGTCTCTGGCTTATTGCTTCCCACCTAGATTGTGTTCATGATCAAGTTCATTGTTCATCAACTGTGTGTTATTAACCGTGTCTTAGTTTATGTATTTAAGCCCTATGATTTGTCCAGTTCAAGGTTAAGTATTTGAAGCCCCCACATTTCTGTACCAAGCCATGTTTGTAATTTTGAATTATCTAGTACTTGAACTTAGCCACATTTTTTTTTTGGCAAAATTCGCTGTCTCAGCCCTGTGTATGCTGTTTGTTCATCGCTTGACCCTCTGCCTGTCCTGGACTTTGATCTTGGATTGCGTATTTTCATTAAAGTACATGCATCTGTCTCCACGTCCTGTCTCCGAGAGTGCCTATTTATTCTATCACTCCTTATACAGACACTAAAGAGGGATGTTCCTAAGGCTAGATTCAAATTCAGTGTATAAAAGACCATAAGGTGCATTTTTAAGATTTAATTTGTTCCATTTGTCCTATTTCTATTTAGCTGTAAAGGGAACCGTACGCTGGTTAGTTTTGTTGCTTTATTGTATGATAACCACATAGTAATAATAAGTAATAACTTTAATATTGTTCTATCCTCTAAAATTTCCTGCAGTATATCACATCAACAAATTCTCTTCTGCTGTCACAGGATAAATGTTTTGTCAGAATTTGCAAGATATTACCAGCAGTTGTTATTTCCATTGCAATTGTTTTTCTAATAAAATCACATGTACATTTTCACATTTTTCAAAGCGTGCACTTTATCGCTTTTTTTATATATATAAGAAATCACAGAAAGTCACAGAAAGGGGAAGAGTCGTGGCAACGATGTGGTTAAGACAGTGAATGTGTTGCGTTTGAGTGGATGACAATAAAGTATTCACACCCTTCATGTTATCCTCCATATTAGTTCACATTACGCTTGATTGCTAAGGCAGTGTTAATGGTCAGAGCGGTGCTGTATTAGCAGTTGAGCAGTACTGCATTGGCTGTGCTGGGTTAAGCGTACCTGCTGATCGAGGTAATCCAAGTTCCTTTGCAGCTGCAGGTCTAAAATGTCATCCTGGTGTAAGTAGTAGCAGCAGCAGCAGCAGCAGCAGTTGGTCAGGCACACACAGAAGCAGCACACAGCATGGCAATACCAGCAAAGCCCCCACACATACAAAGGGACAGAGAGACATGGGACGTAGGAGTAGAGACAATGATAGAGTGACATATATAAGATAAAAAGGGAGAAGAGAGAGAAAGAGTAGCATAAAGTAATTCAGACGATTTTAGGGACAAAACATAGACATATACACACCAGAAGGAGGAACATAAACACAGAGCGATACAAAGAAAGATGATGGAAAGATAGACCAACAGTAGGAGAGACAGAAGAGGGGAAAGAGACAGAAAGAGACAGCATTTAAAACAAAGCACAATGCACAAACACAAACATGCACAAACACACACAAAGACACAATATCAGTTGTCACATAGCTAAACAAAACAGATATGTGCACACAAGTAGGATGTGATATAGTGTCTATGGCAACACTAAGCATGACCAAAGAGGTGAAGAGAATGACTGGAACGTACCATTTTGCCATGTACAGAGGGAGAGGCTGGGTAATTGTAATGGTAAACATTTTGGGTAAGAGACCGTCGATCCCCAGTAAAATCATACTAAAAGAAAAACAGATACATTTTTAACCATGATATATTACATGATGCATGACTATAACCTTCTGTTAAGACACCTGGATATGTTATATAAATTATTGGTATGATTCAGATTTACCTTGGGGGAACTTAAAGACCTCCGCATTCCATATACTGATGGATCAGCATAAAGTCCCTCATCTCGGGGCCGCCCGGGCACTCTGTCGAACCGGACACTAGGTGAGCGCGCTGGCGAGATAAAGCTCGGGGGTCCGGGTGAATAGGCCCCTCCCGAGGATGAAGAGGGCGAGCGTGGCACTGAGCGTGAGCGCGGCTGCAGCGAGAGACGCCTCATGGTCCCCTGGGTTGATTCTAGCTGCGTGTAGTAGGCGGGGTGTGGTCCAGAAGGACCCACCATCCACTGGGGCTCACGGGAAGGCCCATAAAGAGCGGTGTCCCTAAGAGAACGTCGCTTTTCCTCTGCCGTCCAGCGGGGCGGCATCCTGTCGTAGGCAGCTGACATGGAGCAAATGCTGTCAGGCCGAATTCCTGGAGGGTACAACGGGTACTCCTCAGGGTACGGAGGGGCACCGTACATGCCATAGATGTCTGCCGAAATGCCTCGGTTCATCGTGTAATATCGTGAAGGACTGTAGGGAAAGATGGAAGAGCAGAATGGCACATTATAAGGACTGTCTTATTAGCAGGCATGCGCCTAATAATCAGCTACATGACATCTTATGCACACTGAGGAGAAAGCTGCTTATATACACATATACATAAAGCTAGCCAACTGAACTGAACCTTTCTGAACTGCAGCTAATGCTACATCGCAACACAGCACACAACACATGCTTTCCACCCTATTCTGCACACATGAAGTACTGTCAGATGTCCGCTAATGTTGCTGTGTCTGACACAGGAGGCAGAGCATCTGCCCAATTTTGCATATTACAATAACATTTCTATTGCACCTACCTCCGCAGGTCCTCCTGAGGCGTCATGCCACGCCGCTGATTCACCCATTGCTGTAGCTGTGTCATGGAGCTCTTCCTCTGTGCCATCCTCTCAGGTCCCGTTCTGGGCACAAAGCCCCTGCGAAGCACCATGTTCTCTTGGGGTTCGGGCTGCACCTCACGTACCTCTCTTATGTTCTCCTGGGAAGGATACCTCGAACCATAGTTGCCCCATCCGTTAGGATGGTGAGGAGGTGGGCAGCCCTTTTCCCCGAGCCGGCCGTCCATTTCTGTCGAAACTGGTGTGGTAGAAGTCGGTACCGCTCTTTTTTCTACCCCATTTACTCTGCGTTTCTCAGGTTCGTGTCTCTCAGTCCGTGAGTCTTCGTCTTCTGGACAAGAGTTGGTCTCTGGTGTTTGTGTCGCTGGTATGTGGTTCTGTTCATCTGTTTCCTTTCTACAAAAAAATGTTGTGTAGTAACACTAATGAGCAATTTTACTTGCTGAATGCATTTAGATAACATATATTCCTTTTAAAAATAGATTGTTTATTATATTAGAGAAAACCACAGGATACACATGTACATATGGTTGCATGCCTGCGTGTGTGTGTACCTAGTCGGGGGTGAAATGTGGACCTTGGCTGCCTCACTCATGGCTTCGATCCAATCGTCCCTATCCTCCAAGCTGTCAGTGCTGAAGTAGTATGTACGAGTCCCAGCGTGTTCTGCCTGCAAACAGAATGTAATAGTGCCTTTAGCGTCCTGCCCTTCCTCCTTCTCCCCCTCCATGTCTTCTTCCTCCACCTCAAACCACACCTGCAAGACAGGGAAAAAAAAAAAAGATTAAGATTATTACAGTCTGCATCATAAATACATGCAAAAACATTAACATTAATGCCAATCAGACCTGATAAAGCCCATGCATGTTATATAAACAGACACCATGTGACATGCAATGTGTAGCCAAGATTATAATTCTACTGAGTTTCTCTGAAAATTGTGTTATACACTGACGTGCCAGAAAAAAAAAAAGCGTCTGGTTGTGGCTTCTAATGCTATTGGGTTTGCTTAGCTGGCATTTCATGGGACCCCTGGCCCTGGTACATCTACAAACATCTCAGACAGAATGCTATGCTGTGTGTCTCCTTTCTGTCTCGTTCTCCCTAAGGGGGACCTACCAAGTATTAGACTGGCTTTTCTGGCATTTCAGTGTATATACTGGTTAAAAAGCATACAAAAACTAATACACAAATCAACACTTTTTAATTTTATAGCCCTGAATACTTTAAGAATTTGACTTTCAGCTCCTGTTTAGCCATCCCGAAATGTGGTTTTGTCATGCACAATGTCATGCAGGCATGGAGAGAAAAGCACGCACACACACATGCACACATATCCACACACACGACACATACCTACTAGAGAGAGCTCATCTCTAAACAGGCACAGAGTAGACCGATTCTCTCAGGGCTCCTCAGAGGTTTGGGTGGAGGGAGAAGAAGGGAAGAGACTGGGTGTGGACAACAGGGTCAGACATGAGGTCACATGGCAGGGTTAGGTGGGTTTATTAACGTGCAAGAGTTGTGTATCTGGTTCCATAAAATTGTATGTATACCATTACCATTCATGAGAAAGATATGAACAGGATTCCTAAATGAAGTTTACAGTTAGTTTTACAGTTGTAGAATGTGGCACAGATGAGCATGTAATTATAAACAGAACTTGAGGGTTAAATCCAGGGTTAACATCTAGGAGAAGAAGTCAGTTAGTAGTAGGACTGGGCGATATGATGAGTACACATATTTTTGAGGTATTGTCAAGTCGTACAATAGCTTTAGTATATATTTAAAATAAAATAAAATAAAATAAAATAAAATAAAATAAGCAAAACAAAAGAAACCAAAACAAAACGGAATCATAAAATAAAATAAAATAAAATAAAATAAAATAAAATAAAACAAAAATAAATTAAATTAAATTAAATTAAATAATTTCTGAAAGCATCTGTTGTGTTGCGGTTTTGTAGACTATTAATTAAATTTAATTAATTAATTAAAAAATAAATGATCAGTATTTATTAGGTTTATGTTTGGATAAATATTTGCCTGGTAGTTTATTATGAAACCAATATGTCAGGTAATGTATCATATATTTTATTTTATATCACTCAGCCCTAATTTAGTGACATCATTATAGAGCACTAATACAAAACCTATTATTAATATGCATGTTTTAAAACTCGAAGCTATTATGAGTTACAGTTATGATAATAATTGCAACAGATGTAATTTAATAACTATAATAATATCTATACAATATATTGTAGTACAAAGCCTAAGGCACATGGGGGCAACAGAGTTACTGTATACAACAAGCACACAGAAAATACCTACTTATTTATGCATATACTGTACAGTATATGAGACATGACACAGATAATGAGTAGGACATGAACACACCACATGACCTGGGCAAACATTACCTTTACTGAGCGTATTTCTCTACAACATATTGACACGTGATGAAAGTCCATGTTCCTTTAGCTACTGTATTACCATGGATACACAACAACGCATAGACAAATATTTACCGTGCGTAACAGTGTTTCTGTACTAAGCAGTTTCTTTATCCTTAACATTTCTTATATAAAAGCTCGAAACTCATCCTAACGTTTCATGATTACTTAGTTCATAATCCCACAGCTTTGTTTCCAAAGGACTTTACATGCATAAATAAATACCAGCCTATTGTTTCAGTGCTGTGTGGGTGTGTGCTACTTATAATGCCATGGCTTTATGGCACCCAGTTCATCAGGAAATGTGAAACACAAAGCTAAAGCCCTGGTTCGATTTAATCATGGTGACTATTGACATTTGATCCAATTAATCTCTATCAAAACTCCATGAAAACGGCCACTTGAGGGTGTGTCACACAAATCTACAATGAATCACCAGCTGCTATGATTACACTCCCGGTATGTCGCCAGTTGTATTGAACATACCAAAGACAAATAAAACAAGCGAGGAACACAGAGTGTCACCCAAGTAATTGCAAGCCTGTGCTTCTGTATAATAAATGGTTTGGCTGCACTCTAGATGACTTAGCAAGACCTAAAATAACACCACTTATAACATACTCTCAGTGCAGGACATGATTATGCTGACTGAATTCAGACAGAATCTGGCCCTCAGTTCACTGGATGCTTTTTTTTGGCTTCTTCTCCATAATTTAGACAATTCCCAACCATCAGACATCTCCCTTTATCATACAGCAGCTACCAACCAGATGCTCGCTCCGAGTCACGTGTAGCCACCCGCCCATCTTTTTAAGCTGATGGTTATGTGTTGTCAGGCGGAGGCGTAACACACTGAGGAAAGTAGTCCCACCTACTTCTGTATGCATTAGCTCACACATGCCTGTGATTGGCTGGTGTTGCTGTGATTGATATGTGAGAGACCAGTTTCTCATAAAAAAAAAAAAAAATACAAAAAAAAAAGCTTAACTCTTGTGCCACTCGGGAAGGCACTTTTATTCCCGTCATGAAATAGTCTACAAAGTCCTCTTGCAGATTAGTATCCAATCGGTCACACATTTTGAAAGAAATGTGAACTATTTTGCCTTACTGAAGGCATTTAACCAATCCGTGCAGTGAAACACACACACTAGTGAACACTAGGGGGCAGTGAACACACTTGCACCGGAGCATGCAGGCTTGCCCGGGGAGCAGTTAGGGGAGTTAGGTGCCTTGCTCAAGTGCACCTCAGTCGTGTCTTGCCCTGGGTGGGGATCAAACCCGCGACCTTCCGGTCACGAGACCGGTTCCCTAACCACTAGGCCACGGCAATGGCTGCCCCCTCTGTTAAAATGCAAAGTGGGACACAACTAACATGACTGAATGGTGACAGCAGTTACCTTATAATGTTTAATAATTAGTAATTAGTTCAAGGCTATCAACAAAACAATCAGTTTAAACAGCCTGTGGTTTGGTTTATACTGGGACTTCACATTAACACTGAGGACTCTGAGCAGATGAGAGCCAGAAAAACGGGTACAAATGAGCATATGCAAAATACATAGCAACACCGTCTATGCACACCATTGGTTGCGTCCAACAGTGTGTATATAAAGCAACAGACAACTATAGAAGCGTCATAATGGTATGGGGTTTTATTTAGCTGGCATTCCATAGGACCCCTGGTACGTCTACAAATGTCTCTGACAGGGGAATGCTATGTTCTGCATCCATTTAGTCTCTTCCAAGAGGACAAAACATGTCTAAAGACACCAAATTATGGTTCGGGGAACACATATCTAAAGTTGGGGTTTTGCCAATCCCACCTAAGTCACCAGATCTCAGTGTGGTGATCATTGCCTACAGAATATTTCCACAAGCTTGTGGAGTCCATGCCCTGTCGTGTTTCTGCAGTCCTACACTCCCTACCAATTACTAGACCGGAGAACCAGACTTTCAGGCATTTCAGTGCATAGGATTAGTGCATCCTTTTCCGTTCTATCATCTTTTTTTTTAAACAAGCCAAGCCATTACTTTACTAATAAGGGCAAGAAAGTGTATGAAATCCTTCTTAATGAGCTGCCTTCAGCTGTTCCGGTGAACTGTGTGTGACTAGCCAAAACAGAGGGTCTGCTACAGCAGCATGATGAATTGAGTCTAGAAACCTACAGTCTCTGAACTACAGCCATTTTTATTCTCATATGTTGACTGGTTCTGCTGCAGTGTTTATTTTGTACTTTTTTAGATTCATCCAGTCTCATCCGGATCCAGGCCACTGTCCACCAGTTGACGACCCTGATATAGAGCAGCAGTCTTTCTTATCATGTTGGCTGTGTTTACATGCAGACTAATACTCTGTTAATAATTAGACAGATAGTGCAATCGAATAAGTAAAAAAATATCCAAAAGTACAAGATGGTTAATCCTTTTAATAATTCAATCTGTAAAAGAATTATAGCCAGTGCACATGATACTCATGATGCTCCCCAGGTGCAAAAACATTATTCTTATTAATTTCCTGTGTTATTACCAAACTATTTTTAATATTGGTCATAGCAGAAGATAAGCTAATGGATAATATGTGCATTTTTCTTATTTTCAACAAGAACAGCACTTTTCCTGTTCTTGTTCTTGTACTTGTTCCGACTCTCAGACAAATACAAAATGCTAACAAACTACTTTTCTTTCTGTCTAGACAACAAGTGGCGCAACAGAATAGGTTTACCCAGAGGTATTGTTCAAGAGAACAAAATTCGCAGTGCTCTCTGAGTGGGCGGGATGTTAACCTCTATCCTGTCAATCACAGCACTAGCCAATCATGGGCATCTATAAACCCATGCATGCAGAAGGGGACAGATAGCACTTTAAGTGTGTAACACAGCACTATGATGCAGCATGAGCAGCAGTTCAAAAAGGAAACCCGAACCAGTTGGGAGCAGTTTTGGGGACACGTGATTGAAAAAAAAAACCTCAATACATTGACTGGAGTCACATGCCACACATTGTTATGGGAAAGTTTGCACTGAATTATGACTGTTTACCAACCATCGCTTTAATGATGCATTTAATTCTGACTCTGCAATCAGAATTAATCTGGATTTTCATATAAACACAGTCAATGTTGCATGTCCTTTCGACGCCTGATAGCATCATGTCCATACACATGAAGCAGCCTCTCACTGTGGAAATTACCACACACTTTTTTGACTGTTGAAAGATATCACAGCTTGGAATTCAGGACACAAATTTGACATTCTGGACTTGTTCTACTTAACGGTCCCTTAATGAGTCCCTGCCTTTATATTCCTTCTTCTTAAAATGCAGCAGTCCCTTTCTACTGTTTTATACAGTCACGTGTATAACACCTCACTGACTCGGTCCTAACAGAGTTCACACGCATACATGACTTCTAATGCTAGGGTGCACATAATATACCAGGCATTTAACAAAGCTGTGTAAGGAGACATGACAAACAGCGTGTCACTGACTAACAGAACATACTGAGCACACAGCTTAGCCCTGCATAAAAATATTACAAGCTAAAGAGGAATATCTAGACATTTCACTTGTTATTTTCGGTAGGCCAAAACCTCCAAACATCCAAAATAAATCTCCTTCCAAGAGCCTTGCTCTCTTGCTGCCATTCTATACATAGACACTAGATTTTAATTATAACCAAAATGAAGTCTGCAGTCATCACTGGGCTGTGAACAGAAGTGGCTGATATATCGTCATTCCCCAGCATGTGTGAAGGGAGTGGTGCTTTCTCGAGAATGTGCACCCCACTGGTGGCTCAGATGGAAACCACCAAGGATTACAAGCTCATATCCACCTGAGATGAGGCAGAAGCAAAATGGCTTTAGTGTGCAAGTGTTGTGCAAAGGAATGGAAAATTTGAACATATTGCACAACTACGTTGCAAAACAATGGTTTTGCTTCAAAGTGTACAGTCAATATTATACAGAGTCTCTGCAATTGTTGCGGCTTGGGGCAGACTATAGTAACCCGGCACAAACAAAGTGGAAGATGAGGAGACGATGGCATGAGGCCTGGCCTGTTTTTTTTTTTTTCCAAGCAGAATGCTGGTAATCTGAGTCGAGCCTGTTGACTTATGTTGTGCCAACTGTTCTCTTGTTCTTATGGAACTGTCACTGCCCGTGGCAACCTTAAGCACCATGTTATTCATCTATCCATCAGTGGGAAGAGAAATTTTGTTTTTATAGTAAACAACCAGACATCTTTTTTTTTCACTTTTATAATTACTGGTGCCTGATTGCTGTTTGGACAACTCTAGGAAGTCATGACATTTATTCCAAATTATAATATCAGATGAATCATATCACTGGAATGCAATAGCAAATTTTTATGAAGCTCTTAGTTTAAATGAACAGTTCCTAAAAAAGGCACTCTTTTCACTTTATGATTTTATATATGATGTCTCCATATCTAGCACCATAAATAATCTCTTCTCCCTTCCCAGTTCATCAGAAACTTGTCAGAGGAAGACAGACGCACTCCATTGTGAGGAAAGAAACTATAGCACTGAAACATCTGACCGAGCAAGTGACAAAGACACATAAATCTGGAAGAAGTCTGTCAAAGTCTGGAGATGCTGCAAATAGAACAGAACTATCATTAAAATTAGATTAGTTTCTGCAAGTTCTGGTTCGGATGCTAGCTGGCTGTTTGATGCTACCCTTTTGCAAGGGTTTATCCAGGCAATATTTTCTACTAACCTTGTAGAGAAACAATGTAATCAGTTGTATAAGGTAGCACCTGTAGCACACATACATAAGGGGTTTTGCACTTTCGGTAGTGGTGATGCATGTCCGCAAACTCAAGTTCCTACCGCCACAACTTTGACCATACTGTGTGAACATTGCTGTGCTAACCATTATCGCTAACCATGCATGTTTTGACCATTTGTTTGGTTTATTTTTACCCTATCCATAATAATAGCTAAGTCAAACATTTTATTTCACATACATAGGGTCAAAATATTCTCTGTTTATCTTGCCAAACAGTGTGGCTATCAACATCAAGAAAGCTAACAGGAACAGTGAGGGACTTCCAGAGAACCCGGCAACATGACAGCGTTTAAAACACATGTCACACATGACAAATTCATATGTCGATTGGCTTATCTCCTGATCGATGAATACTAGACTGCAATACGTCCCTGTTCTGCACGTATCACCATCACATGTAAAGTTTAAGCATTTTTTTAAAAAGAATGCAATCCGACTGCACAGCAGGTGCATCATGGGCATAATGATAATCAGTGTCTTAACTGATTAGGCTTATGTCTGTTTATGTCATTCTTGATCATGTCTTGATCTATATTAGACATTCACTGTGTGAGAAAATCGCTCAGCTAGTGAGGCTTTAGACAGCTTTAGTCACACTGGCTGCATTTGTTTCACTGCCCTTTTTACTCAACATGAATGGTGAAATGTATTTCAGACTTATTTCATAAGTCTATTATATTCATAATGTCTGTCAATGCCAAAAGAAACCTGCCAACCTGACTTGTTTGCTTCATTGTCCAGAATTCAGTCCCACTGATGTAAAACGGAGCCTTGATGTGGCCCTGTTTCTTATTAATCTCTCAGCATGTCTGTCCCTTTCTCCACGCAGGTATATTTCTTTAGTCATGCATGGTTAATGTAGTGGAAAGAGCAACAGATGGAGTCTGCACGGATAAATAAAACCCTGGCCAGAGATCACGCCATTCGATGCTTGCTATACCCGTTACCGAACGTTACACAGCTCACTTGTTAACATTGTTCCCTCCGGCACCAAAAGTACTATGATTAGACAGATCTCTAGTCTTGTGAGTAAACAGCTGGAGACTTACAAACTCGTAGCGCGAGGCGAGGGAGTTGCCGACCGCGGTCTGCAGAGTCAGTGCACTAATGTGTTGACAACATCATCCGCAAACAAGAATATAGAGGCAAGAGTAATTACTGATTACTGTGACCAATAATGACTAGGCAACTCTGGAGGAATGATTGCATGGGTGTGTCGAGTCTCTTGCTCTGTCTGCTTCATGCACGCACACACCTCCATCCTGTGTCAGAACGCTTCCTGAGAGCTGAATCCATGGCTGCGTAAATAGATAGTGCCCACGTGAAAGATAAAAGAGATACTTTACTTATATACCGGCGGCCCTGGGACTTCAGTCTCAAGCCAGAGGGAACGGTACAGCTAGTTCAGGACATCACAGCCTTTCCCACTGGGCAAACATCCTGATTTCAGTAATATGCTCTGGATTTGGTAAGATCAAACTGGGTCATTTGCTAATTATCAACCAACTTCAAACAACCACATAGATGTACGGTTCAGCGCATATTCCTGCCTCGTGTCCAGTGTTCCCTGGATAGACTCTGGATCTCTGAAGCACTAAGGAATGAATACGTTTTTAAGTGGTTGATTTTCAGTTTGGTTGTGCTTTCTCAAGATTAATGGGTCAGTTGGGTCTGGGTCTCCAATTTGGTGTTACACCCACACAGGTTTAAAGTAAACAGTGCCAATTTCCTCTACCTTGTAAACCATAATCATCAACCTCCTCATCTTGCTCAATTTTCCACAATGAGCCGGAAATGTCAGGATCCACAAAAACACTGTAATAAAGTGCATTCTGACCACTGCACAATGTTCTAATCTGTATACTGCACTGCACTGGAATACTGTCTGTAATTACTTTTCATCTATTATTATATTATCATTTTACTTTACACCAGACTAGCCTTTGTGTACATAATACTTCCTGGTGTTCTGCAATACTGGACTGGCACTTTATTGCTAGCATCCACTGTAACTGACTACATTGCACATCTGAGCACATTTCATTTATACGCATACTGTATCAATGAGTGTATCACATTTTATAACCCTCAAATTTTATAATTGAAATTAAATCAAAGTACTTGATTATTTTTTTCAATGGTATAACAGGAGCACAAATGAACTGCGATGGTTTTCATTCCTAATCATACGCCATGCTGCCTTTACGTTTTAAGACTAAAATGTTGCTACACAGATTTCCATCGCTCAGTGTCACACACAAACAAGGTGCAGATTGTGTCTTATCAGTTTGTCTCACTGTACAAAGAACCCTGGAATCAGATCACTCCCTCGTACCCAAACATAACTTTATCAGCACTGCAAATCTGAAAGGTTTCCACTGTTGCACAGAATCAGGATTCCTAACAAGAGGCTGTGATTGCACCGGTCCTCTCTTTTTTTTATGCGACTTGTTTTGACTCAATAAAGCCGGACGTCACATGTCCCACAGCTTACTGACTAGGAATAATAACATTGAAGGAGATCTCTGGAGCTAGTTGTTTTTTTTCCCCTGAAAACAACTGCGGTTACAAAAAAACAGATCCATCAGCACTTCACAGCACGTCGGTCATTAATGAGATCGTATGATTACAAATGACTTCCTGTTTTTTGAGGGTTTTTTTTTTATTCTTTCATATTTGGCTACTTCCGGCTCTGTAAGGCCTGCAGAGGGAGACAGGGAGAGGAAGCGACCTCCCAGCAGTTATGCAACCCCTCTTCATCAATATTCAAACAGTGCTATTCTGGTGTGTGTGTGTGTGTGTGTGTGTGTGTGTGTGTGTGTGTGTGTGTGATACTTAGAGTCGACTTATGAAAAAAAAGATAATGTAAGCCTAACAATTAAAAGAGCTGAAGAAAAAATAATGTACAGTCAGCAGGTAGATACTGCAGTACAGAGGAGTGGGTGTGTGTATAAGGTAATGTACAGTATAAAGGTTTCGGCTCGGTAACCAAATATTCAGCTAAAGAAACAGAATATTGCATGAAACTGACAAAGTCAACATAAAGCCTTATGAGTTACATGACACTAGAATATTACTGTCAGAAATAAGATATCACACCTATTCAGAAACAAGGAATTAAATCACCAGCAGCCTCAGGGTTCATATTCAGTTCTGGTCAGGCTCTGATCAACCAGGATCAGAGAAAAGATACTACGTTACGTTTGAATACATGTAAGGATAGTAAGATGCTGCAGGTGCTGCTAAGGATCTTGTTAAGGCAACCTGAGACAAGGAAGCTGCGGTCAAAGCGTCTTCGATTATGAATGTGTGAACTCACCTTCTGGCTCTCTGTGCGTGGTTTAAACCCAAACACACACATTGCCAGCACACGGCGTCTCACCACTTCTCGCTTAATTATTAACCTCGTGCGCAGACTAGTTCAAAAAATGCTGGGGGTGTGATCAGTGACGGCATGATCTCTGGATGCGTCATGGTTTTTTTAGCGCGCCTCATAAATAGAAATTTCTTGCAGGGATAAGAAATGTAATGACAGTGAGTCAGGGCTTAACACGCAGCTCTGTCTGTTACATGCCACATTATACGTGGAAGTGTTTTTTCAGACGAACGATCACCTTTATCCCTTCGGCAATTTCAAGCGCCATAAATCAGATTTAGGGTTCCTTTCATGAAGGCAGTAAATATCCTGAAATGGGTTTTATTGAAGCAAAGCTCTTCTCCACCCCACAGATCCTTTAAAAGCCCATGTCAAAGGTCACCGATGGAGAGTTCCTGTCTGTAGGCTGACCTTCTCATTCTCTCTCAGTCGCCTAAACGGTAAAGAGAGCTCATAAAAACAACTCTTTTTTTATCAGAAGTTATGGTAAATCTGCACAGACCCGTTAGGAAGAATCTCCACCCTGCGCCTGCGGAGACCTTCAGAGCTCGAGGGCAAAACCGAAAACAGAACCTAGTGTGAAAAACACACACAGTTTCACATTCTACACACGCCAAGGCAACTCGTGAAACACACCTGGAGTCTCGTATGACTCCACAGTGATATTTGCCTGTGGACAGACCGCTGCTTCTTTACCAAAGCCAGTGGCTGTCATTATTAATTCAACCCACAGCTAATAAACTATCAGTCTATGGTTCTCTTCTGGTTTGTTTTACAAGAAACTTCTCTTAATGTTTAGAGAAGTAAGTGTTATTAAGTGGAATAAGGTTTGTAAGGATTTTAAAGAACGTTAATACAACCAAATTGGGACGTTCTTCAAAGGTGCCCATATTATAAATGTTAGAAAAATGTTTCTTGGACTAAAATATGCAAGTAAAAACTAATAGCTATGTTAAATTAAAAAAAAATGACAAACCATGAAAAAAAAAACTCTCCAATGAACGCTTCAGTAGCCAAAATAAATAAATAAATAAATTCCAGTATGTTCACTGGGTACACATTAACGCAGAAACTCTGGTCCAATATATCTTTCATTCTGAGCCACTTGACGCAACACAATTAATAAACCTGCTATTAGCTTCTGGTAAACACTACCATTACGTGAGGTTCCTTCGAAACAGGGTTAGGAAATACTAAACTAGCACATGCAGCAGCACATACAGCTCACCAGTCACTGAGTACCTGTGGAACCTGTTCTACTACAGATAGACGATAGACAAAGCATAAACAAGCCTAAGGACTTGGTTAAGTATGGAAACTTTACATGTATGGTAATCAAACTGAGAAGTGGTGTAGTTTTTCTATAAAGCATTTTTATTAGCTGTGTGTTGTTAAATTTGTCTTATAATGTCAAATGGTATAATGCAGTGAATCAGGCAAGTATTACAATTTTTTTTTTCATAAAACAGACTTTATAGTTATATAGAACATTTTAATTTTAGGTTTTTTTTATCTAGTCTGCCCTGTATTATAATGTCATTTTAAATATTTTTTTTCATTAAAGTAACTTTGCTTAGCCTAAGTTATATAGAAAATTTTAATTTTACAATTTTTAATCTAGTCTGCCTGTTTTAAAA
>JAOVVF010000001.1:10715615-10731016 GCA_028565595.1 Duopalatinus emarginatus
CTCATTAGGGATAAAATTTCTAATAATTCTATAAATGTATAACTCTTTTCATTATTTTCTGTAAAGCTGCTTTGGGACATTGTCCATTGTTGAAAGTGCTATACAAATAAAATTGAATTGAATTCTTAGTTAATGTTCCTGATATTTAGGGTGGCATGATTAGCTGTGCAATTGATCTAGTTTGTCTGTAAACATTTACATTTACGGCATTTGCCAGACGCCCTTATCCAGAGTGACTTACAAGGTTATTGGTATTACAAGTAGGCCATCGTTGCGTTAGGGGTCTTGCCCAAGGACCCTTATAGGTTTAGCACAGACTGGCTGTCCAGACCGGGAATCAAACCCAGGTCTCACATATGGGAGCCGATGATGTTACCGCTGTACCACACCAACCACACATTGCTGATGTCACTAGTTTAGCCATATTGGCTGTAGCTAAACATGAAGCTTCTATTATTTTTACATTGTGTAGTCATGTTATTGCTGATTTCTCTTATATGCAATAATATGAAAAAAAAACTTCTCTAGACTGAAAACCTTCAGGCTAGTATTATAAAGGTTTGCAATAAATGTTTGTGTCGGGGGGAGTCATGCACTTTGCTCAAGACAGACATGTCTGGCCCACAGTTAGTCTGCATCTAACACTTTCGCCCAGCAAAAGTCTCCTTCAGTCAAGGCAGCGCAGGTATATACATAATGTGCTGTGTAGAGCCTGTATATATCAGTGCATGTGGCAGGACAAAAGGCAGCTTTTCAGCAGACAGCGTGTAAGAATCCAGGATCAAATGCGTGGGATTCTTTCCCTTGGGGAACGGCAGCACATGAGTTCAAACAGTCAGTAGTGGGTGGAGAAACACAGGTATTCCCACACGTTAGAGCGGGTTTAGCAAGTTAAGAGGTCGGGAGAAAAGAAAGCGTGAGGTCAGATGAAAGAGAAGAAGGATTTTGGAAGCTTTTGCGCCCCTGATACTGTCATTACCACATCAACAGTGGTTTATCATGAGGGTAGGTCTGTTGTAGACAAAAGGTTCTTTGGTTCACTGTTTACAAATGGATGAGTGGCTATGAAAAGCAGTTTTAGTGTATATGAACGAACAACAGGTCAGTGTTCTGACTATGAAAACAGTCAGACATAAAGTTGCAGCCTGATCTGGAGACAGGATGCCTCGTATTACCTCACTGAAAGATGAGAAATAATGCCCGGTCTGATAAAATACGATTTCTCCTTAGACAGAAAGGTCGGATCATTCAAAAAACCCAATCAGCATTTAGTTCAGGCTGCTGGTCTGGTGTAATTGTGTGGGGAGGTTTTCACACAAAGGGCCAATACCAATCGAGCATCCAAGTATCATTAACAATACTGACACACACAGTCGGTGTGCTTACTGTCCCTAAAGACTAATACACCTTAAAACTCTTGTCGCTTGTCTTTTTCTTAATTTGTTTAATAAGTGTTTCCTCATAAGCACCAAAAAACCTTCTGTACTGACACCTCTGAACACTGAAAAGTCCAAACGCAATCTGTTCAATGAAAAGAACAAGTCAGAAACAGTTCGACAGATACAGCCGAAGCAGTGATTGTGACACTGCTGAGGATTGCATTCGGCTCAGAGAAATACATAAGACAGAATGATGATGAGAGCTGGGAAAGCCTGGCTCGCTCTGACAAGCCTCCAGCTGATCCCATAGCACCTCAGCCTGCATGCCAGCTTTTCAGCCTACACTTCCTCTTCAGGCCCACTCTTTCACCGAGTGCACCATTAGCTACTGCTTTAAAATATTTTTTTCTGAAAAGGGTATACTATGAATCACCAAGGCAGATTTAAACGTGTGGGCTGAAGTGCTATGTACATTGTGGGAGGGGGGAATCAAACTGCAATTGAGCTGCACTGTCAGTAGAAGACACAGATAGCCGAGGATCCAGGCCACTAGGGGGCACTAAATAATAGTAGCACTGCTCATTTATTTATGATGCACTTCTTTTTGTCAGAACTATGTACCATCATGCTATCTGGGTTATAGTAGAACTTATATATCATAATAAAATAAGAAAAGGAAACACTGACTGGTGGAGGAGTGAGGGACTGACATCTGTCCTCAGAGTGTGTTCTGTTCGCATGACCTTCACGGTTGGGTCAAAATGAGAAACGCTTCTCCTACCCGAAACCCCTGTCAACCGCTACCCCACATCCCGCTCCCCACACACAAACACCTCAACCATATTCCAGATGTGTGTGAAAGCTCTCTACAGACAGATGTTCTTCAATGATCTCATAAAACACATATTTGAACAGCCATGAAATTAGGCAGAGACGTGGCGAAGTAATGCCCAATTTTTAGTGCCCTTTCATCTCTTGCACCCTTGTGATGACTCACAGACGTTGTAATTCGCGTGTAGGCATTTGAGCAATGCATGTAATCACGAAACCAATCTGAATTTACAGAGTTATAAAGGATCAGATACAATTCAAATGGATTTGTTCAGCAGAAAAACTGAAGGCCAGCGGGAAAACCAGTTTTGATTTCTGGGATGTATTACAATCTAACAGCTTATATGAAACATGCATGTAAACTTTCCATGAAGAACTCCTTTTACCCATCTGTAAAGAACTAAATATTAGTATAAGAGACGTTTAGAGAATTTATGATTTCTAATTAGATCAAAAAAGTCAATAGCAAGTCGCCAGTAGCCACTCACTTTCCTATTGTTTCATGGTTTTCACAGTATACCAGCATGTTAACCAAGACTTTGGACAGATTAGTTGCGAATCATGCTGTCTGTTGTGTTTTATGTAAGACCGAACTGAACTGAACTGAATTATCTGCAGAACTTACAGGATCAGAGGACATTACATTGAAATGAATACAAAAAAGGATCTGTTCAGTTGTAGGTAAATTGCATTTGGATAATCAAATCTTGAAGGCGTGGGCACCACCAGCAATACGAACATAGATTGACATTAACATAATTGCATGCTTCTCAACCAACCTTTATAGTAGAAGAGACATCGGTCCGTGAGCACAAACCAGCGCTTGTTCCACTGTTTCACACCACTGCTGGCCTGCAATAAGAAAATATGTATTATTATAATCATACTCCAACAACAGCATTATTATTATGTTAAGTGACAGATTAAGATATTAAGACAGATTAAGGTTAAGATATTACTAAAGAACTAAAAGGTAAAATTTCTTAATAGTTTGATTATAACACTATTAGGGTTGGGCAGTGTATTGTATTATGAGGTCTACGAATAATCACACACACAGGCGCACACACATAACACACACACACGCACGCACACAGCTAAAGACAGATAGGCAGCTGCATTAATGATTGTACTAATTTGAATAGGTTTTGCTAGTCTGTAATGTTTTACTGGGTTCATGCCATGTTTCCTCTAAATACCAAACATGATAAACTGAATAGTTTGCAATGCTTTCATTAAAAAAAATTGCACTCCAAAATCCACTTCAAAAAATTTGTCTTCTGTTAGTTTCTCCTCCATTTTGAGGGATAATAAGGATAACATAAGGAGTAAATAATCCACCCTGCTAGCATTTAGTATGTTTTTGACTATATATGAAGGGGCAGCTGTGGCCTAGCTGTTAGGAAACCGGTCTTGTGACCAAAAGGTCGCGGGTTCGATCCCCACTCAAGACACGATTGAGGTGCCCTTGAGCAAGGCACCAAACTCCCCTAACTGCTCCCTGGGTGCTGTGGTTTGGGGCTGCCTCCCACTCCGGGCAAGTGTGTTCACTACCCCCTAGTGTTCACTGGTGTGTGTGTGTGTGTGTGTTTCACTGCACGGATGGGTTAAATGCGGAGGTCACATTCCTTCTGTGTGCAAACACAGTAAGCCAAAACATTTCATTCAAGATAAATCAGTAAAGATAACAGTGTGAATGTGCACACTATCTAGAGTGTGTTTCACTCTGTGCTTAAGCTTTCAAAGACAGGGGTGCTTTGCCCTGCTAGCCCATTCACACCAGCCTCCCTGATTATGTTGTTAACTGTACCAACACGAAAGACAAATAACAGGATACTTGCTCACTTTGTCATTACTGACTTCATGCACACCGCTTTGGTATATTAAAAAATGGCCGCTCTATAAGTCATAAGCACGGTCTTATCAATGGATTATGAATATCCCAGGCTTGAAGTCAAATGAGATCAGAGGACAGGGATAGGCATGGTTCAGCACTCCTGAGTCCTGTAGAAGTCTTTGCTCAAGGGTCCCTAGAGGCAGTTTGGCATCTGAGCTCTCAACCTTCCCATTAGCAGCACAGGACCTTATTCAGTGAACCACAAATGTGCAATGTCTACTATATTCATTCTGCAATGAGATGACTAAGCTTGGCATTACTGTTAAACTCTACATACATGTGATCTTAACATCAAAGTGAAATCATTTCCTTTTAGTGTAAAAACAGGGGAAAATATATATTTTCAAACAGCCACGTCCTTTAAAAATACCCATAATCAAGTATTTCTGTGCATAAATAATCACTAGGCTTACCACAAATGAAACCCTCATCAATACCGGATCCAAAAAAAAAGCTAAATTACCCGTCTAAGCAAGCCAGTATGACATGGTCTGTCCAAAGTGAAACTTTATAGGCTTGGCTAAGTTTCTTTAATCACTGAAAAAATAAATGCATTTTAAACTTGTATTACTCATGGTAAGTGATGCAACTGAAAAGATTGAGAGTAAGAAACCCAGTGATGGCACAGCCATCTCTGGCCACCAGCCAAGGTAGCAAAATTGGCTTGGTGGAAGGGATGGAATTAGTCTCTCTCCTGTGTCAATCACAGCAACAGCAGCCATTATGAGTGCATGTAGGTGTAAAAGAGGACAGATAGCTCTTTTCTCAGCTATTTTCTCCATGGGACGCAGCACAAGCAGCTGTTAGAAAAGATGCTGGCTGGCCTCATGTGTTTCTGAGCTTTTACCAGCCCTGCCGGTTCTATAATAAGGTGAAATAAAAGGTTCGGTCTCTGTCACGTGACACGTATGTGCACTCTGATACATGAAAAGTGGTTGTGTGTGAGTTCTAGAAACGATACAATGCTAAATGCTGATAAGAGAAACAAGCTGTTTATCAGCTTTGCAGGAAACCGTTAATTATAACAATAAGAATTTATTGTCTTAATGTAATCATTCTCTCACAAAACCTACCTGCTTATGGAGCCAGCCTTGTCTGATCACTTCAGCTTTTGGGTTACGGCGCATGGAGTTGGAACGCTTCCCAAACGTGGCGGCTCTCTTAGGTGTCCGTACAATCACCTACACAGAGGAATAGGAGAAGTTTTAAGCTTTGTTGAACACCAGACATAAACACAACACAATAATGTCAGGTTGAGATGCATTAAATTAGATGATGATAATTTAATCAGGGCTTCTGAGCTGGGAATTTTTCTGGATTCCATAATTTTCTGTTTCGCCTGCTCACACAGGACATTACTTAGTCAAGCCAAACGCACTATTATTTTAGACGCATGTAATACCTAGTAAATCTCAGTGTGCACTGTGTATTTCTATTTTATATTAGAAGAGGGACTAAGACTGAGAACTAGGGGATCCTTGGAATGCCAGTCAAACAAACCACATACCATTATGGAGCCAACACCAGCCTAGATATTTTGCATAGGCTCATCAGTACCAGTTGTATTGCCACTTCAGTTTATGATTTCTATTACTATTACAGTTACTATACAGTAAACACCGATCAGCCATACCATTTAACCATCTGCTTAATATTGTGTATGTCCCCCTTGTGGTGCTAAACCAGCTCTGATCTGTCAAGGCAGGGATTCCACATTACATCAGAAGGGTGGCTGTATCATGTATCATGTGGCACAGAAATGAAAATTTAACAGCAATGTTACTGTAGTTTACAGTTGGTTATGTCTTTAACTTGAACCAGGATTTAGTTGTATACCATTTTGTGAAAATCTAGTCCAGCCCTATTAGAGAGTATCAGTCTAATGTGTGTAAATGTGTATTAGGATTTTAAGTTGTTTTTAATTACTTCGTTAGAATAAGAAAATTGAATCTATTTTTATATTTAGATTTTAGATTTCTAATGTTACTCTGAACGACCTCAGATGATGGAGACCGTCCTGAAGTGTCTTCCATATGCTGAACCTTGCGTTTATCTAAAACTACTTGCTGGTTGTTATATAAAAAAAAATTTTTTGGTTTAAATTATTCATTCATACAAGGCATCATTTAGACTGTTTACATTGGACTAAGGACAAATCTGTGTTTACACATTCACTTGTAGAGTATTACTAAGATCATAAAAAAGAAATACATTTGCCATGTCCACATTTTAACTTCTTCTCCCCTGTTTTGTTGCTGTGTACTGCACTATACTGACCTGTGAGTGATTCTGGGCCTCTGGGGTAGAATGGGATGCCATGCTGAGGTTGTTGGCATTGCTGTTTGCCTCGACGACGTTGTTTGCGGGTCCTCTGCTACTCGTCTTGCCATTCATGTCCGAATCCGAGCTCCTGCACACACACAGGTACAAACAGTGAGCCATCACCTTTACGCAGAAATCGCTCTCAAAGCAACACACAGAGTGAGCGTGCTGCAAAAGAGGACGACCCAAAAACCAGTTACAGAAGGACTATGGGAAAGAGGCAGACATGCACACGTTATTTTTATCCTTCACTGGCAAAAGTACAAGGCCGCACCCCAGAGGCTGTAGTTTAAGAACAGGCGGTGGTTTTGAAAGAATGTGAACAGAGAGTCTAGAAGACAGAGCGGGAAAGAAGCTGACGGTACAATGTAGATGCTCCCCTGTATTCGTCATTCAGTTCTATTGATCTTTATACAGGATTTTCCAAGCCATCTCTAGAAACATTGATCTGCGGACCGGCAACACAGACACATTTACAACGAGTCTTTGATGCTTACAACCAACTGAGACTGAAATACGACCTTTATTAAACAGGAGAAGCTTTTAATCAAAAGGTCTAGCCGAAGTGGATAATTCAGGCTCAGAAGGGATTCACTCAAGCAACCCTTGTGGAAGTCTTTCAGTGGAGCAAATAATAGGTGATGGTCAATTATGGCAGACTTTGAATTTCATGTAGAAAGCTGAGTTGTGATCCAAATAATCAGGTAAAAGATTAAACATGTCCAGTCAATGATTATAACATATGCATGTACAGTGATTATAACAAAAATGCCTTTTTTTGTCTCACACACACACACACACACACACACACATATATATAATATATGTCCTGTCGAGGCATGGATTTCACAATCTTTGGTATCTGTGTCACAAGACATTAGCTGTGGGATTCCACCTCATGGTCATCAGTAAGCCTTGGGTGCCCATGGCCTGGTTATCCTTCCTTTGACCACTTTTAGGAGTTACTACCCACTGTACTATGGGAACACCCCCACAGTTTTAGACCTACTCTGACCCAGTTATCTAGACATCTAGACATCTAGACTCAGATCCTTACACATATTTTTCCTTTATCCAGCACATTAACTTCGAGAAATGACTTGCCTTGACAAAGCTCAAATTGTAATAGATAGACAACAGGGTCAGAGCAAAGGAGTATTTCTACGGTGTTCCTGGTATATAGTGGTTACTAGCTACCAATGTGGTCTCAGTAAGTACAACAATTAAACCGGCAACAGAGTCACAGGCTACCAAAACTCACTGCTGTGAAAACGGTGTGGATGTTTGTATTGTCCAATCCTGCAGAAAATCCACAGACAGATCTGCTGCTAATGTTTCGGTGCCAGGTACTACAGCACACCTTTAGCGGTCTCGTGGAGTCTTGATAGGTCAGACGGGTGTTAATGTTATGGCTGATCAGTGTATTTTACAGCATAGTGAAACTCACAGTAGGAAGCCGGGGTCAGAACACATCGCCCAACAGTGGCTGGTGCTTGAATCTCATCTTCGGATCATTAACCCAGAGTGTTGACTGATGCCACCAATGCAGCCACTACTACATTAATTAGCTTATTATCACTTAATCGTGCCCATACAGGACGCTAAGCTAATTTCTTTTTATTTAAACCAAGACGAAGAACAAGCCTGGTTCCATTGTGCAGTAAATTAAATGCATCAGATCCAGTCATCTTGCTTTAGAGGCATTCAACTTTATTAATGTGCCATGGAAGCACTGTATCGATCGTCAGCAATGCACCGAGCATGAGTAGGGTGAAGGTGGCGTCTCGGTGTGAGCTGGAAAACTCTAAACATGAAAGATTTATTAGACCTTCGACGAACTGAAGGAAAATTGAACATCGCTTCAGGTATGCACTGTGGAATTGACATAAAAATAGCTCAGGCCTATCAGACTTTTAGGATATCCACATGTTAGTCGGAATGATATTAAATGATTCTGGAGAATAAAGCACACACACACACACACATGACAGGATTTAAGACACACAGTAAAAAAAAAAAAAAAAAAAGTTTTTTTTTATGTCAGTCAATTTAGAATCAAAACACAAAAAAAATACTTTTTGTGTCTTTTCAATATTTAAAAACCAACCCAAGTCATTCGCAGATGCAGGCTGGCTTTCTCATTCTACCAAGTATGAAATAATTCACATTCTACAGCCCTGGAATTTTGGAAATGTATCATCTTTCCGCTTTTCTTTTTACAGCAAGGTCTGCATATTCAACTGTCCTCACTATAGATATATAAAACCTGCACACCTGCAATGTTACACTAGCGTTCAAGTGAATGAAAGGATGGCACACTTACAGCAACTCTTTCTGGATCTGTCCGTTCTCCTCCAGATGGGTATGGATCACTGGTAGCCCAGCTGGCCCGTTCGGCTCATTCTGACTGGAAAACAGAGAGCGCACGAATAGTAGTGTAAATGTTTTGCGAGCTCCATGACACTTTTCCAGACTAGTCACAACAATCCCGTAAAACAGCAAAGCGCAGTCACCTGACTCGCTTAATAATTCAACAGTTAGCAGTACAGTGTTTCACTCAATCAATACACACCCATTTAGCTCTGTGTGTGAGTGTGAGTGTGTGTGTGACCAGGACCGTAACTGTCCACAGGGTTAAACAGACAAGAATAAATATTTGAAGTGGAGCTAAACATAAAACTGGGGCAGCATGAGCAGCATCCTGGCCTGGAGTGTGAAGAAATGTAACATATCCAAAGTCCTGGTAGTCAACTGAACATATCCCGACTCCTGTTCTGTCTTTAACCTGACAGCCACTCACATTCAGCCACTTGTGACTGAACGCAGTATCTCGTCCCACTTTTACAGAGATAGGCTGTGCTCCAGGGACTCTTGTCCCAACGACAAGTGCGTCAGATGTGTACAGAAAGCGGCTGCTTCGTTGGAACTGATTTCAGTAGGAGTGAGTAGTGAGATATTCTGTGCTGGATTGTAACACAGCTGTCTGAGGAGCTGCACTTCACAACAAGAAAAAAAAACATGATCGTAAATGTAAGACTGTACTGTAAAGGGCTGATGAGGGCCAGAATCTCATGTGATGCTGAGAGATGAAAGTCGTTATAATATCATAATATTGATTTTCGCAGTAGTGATATTGCACAGCATTAAAAGTTTATCTGGTTTCCTCTAAATATCTTCCAGATTCCAGTCTTTAACTGGTCTGTTTCAACATGTTAAGAGGCTTATGATAAATTATTAATATCGCCATATGCTACTTGTAAGCCTGTTGTGTTCAGGATTATTTACGCTCACTTTCTGCAGAACTGAGAATAACAATAAAGGTCACAGACGATGAAACAAATACAAACAAACGTATCTATTCTGCAGTACAGTGCATTCTGCAGCTGGCTTGCTATCGACTGAATTATTAACAAGGAAAGAAGTTCATCTGTCTACACTGTATTTCACTGGGACAGAGGAGTAGCTGGTTAAGGGGTCTAGATGACCCCAAAGCAGAATTTAAGTGAACCATGGAAGCAAACTGAAGATCTTTGGCAGACTAGAAATGTCTCACTTCCTACGAAGAATTATGCTTTAGAATGGCATGCCAAATAATACAAGCACAAGCTGTCAGGGCAGTCTGCTAAGTCACACACACACACACACACACACACACACTCTCTGTCTCTTTCTGACACACACACACATGCACGTAAAGGACAAGAGACAAGGGTCAGGAATATAGTCACTCTACAGGCAGACGGACAAATCTAGAACATGAGCAGATAACTGTGTGTGTGTGTGTGTGTGTGTGTGTGGTGTGTGTATGTGTGTGTGTGTAATCTCTTAGGGTCTTGCGATTGAGCATGCTTTATCATGCATAACCCAGAAACCTATATAGAAACAGAACCAGTCCCTGCAGTACATACAACACATAAAGGACACAGTACCAGTCTCGATAACCTTTTAGCCCACGCTTCATGTTCCGTCCATTTCACATTTGACACCACTCATATTTTTCTGACCACATGGTCAACACTGACATCAAACGCACGTCTACGCTGACACTCACACGATGCTGAGGTACAAGAGCCTGTAAGGATCTCCTACGAGTCATGGATGTCTCCCTCCAGCACTGCATTGCAGTCCTGCCTGACCTCCAGCTCCGAGTTTCCAGTCATGCTGCCTCTGCAGCTGCCTGCCTCTCTCTAGCTCGCTCGCTATAAACTTCCCCCATCCCTCGCTTCTCCCTCTCTCTCTCTCTCTCTCTCTCTCACATGTACTCTCTCTCGCTTGCTGCTGTGCTCCACCAAAGCGTCCCTGCAGTGTCACCACCTCACCTACCTGACTCGCCGGTCCGCTCGGAACTTCAGCATATTTCCTCGGATCAATTATATAATGGACGCGGTGAGCACCAGATGGCCAGAGAAACAGACAGCGAGAGAAAGAGAGAAAGAGAGAGAGAGAGAGAGAGAGAGAGAGAGAGAGAGAAAGCAGCTGATGCCAGGAGCGTCTGTTCGGTGCTAGATACAATAATTGCTGTCCTCTTTTCTCTCCTTGAGAACATAGCCTTTACCGTTCTCTCATTCTCTCCCTTTCCCTTTATTTGCTCTCCCTCTCTCTCTCTCCCTCTCCCTACTCCACACTCTTTGCTTTTCGTTGTCCTCTCCGTTCCCTCTCTGTATATCTCCCATGTGCACTCCTGCTTGCCCAGAACTGCATTGCTCAGCTTGTTCGGTCCCTTCCACTGTCTATCTTTTTTGCGCCCACCCGCCCCCACGTGACTGTCTGACACGGAACGACCCGTGTGGGACTCGAAATTAGAGGGCAAAGATGTGGACATTCATTAATGATGACCAACAAGCCCATGGGAGAGCCGTGACTGCAAAAACGTGCCACAAAGTGGGTGCGGCAAATGGAAAGAGGGGCGGGGTTTTAAAGCATGTTAGTTATTCAGGATCCTGCTTGATCCTGACCCTTACCCATACACAGTGTTAGAGCAACATCAGCATCATGAAGCAACTCTGACAGCCCTCTCAGCCATACCTCAGGGTTAGGATGATGTGTCTATATTATTCATGATATTCATTAGCTTTTAACATGGAGCTCTGTCACTTGATAAGGCAAAGCAGGCTGTTTATGAAACATATGTCCACTTTATTTAAATGCTGCACTTGATTTATAGGATCACGTTTCCTAATTAGCATCCGTAATTAATAAAAAGGTGATGGAACATGAATAAACAGAAAAACTGGTACAGATTGGGAACGGCTCCATAATAGTATAGGGTTTATTTAGCTGGCATGGGATGTACAAGCACCTCTAACAGGTAAACGCTATAGGTGCACATCCTTCCTGACAAGTCACACCCTGCATTCATTCTAATGGGTTTGGCCTCTTTTAACAAGACAATACACCACCACATACGTCTAGAAACACCAAATTATGGTTAGAGGAACACTCATTTGAGTTTGGGGTTTTGCCATTTTTACACTCAAGTCACCAGATCTCAACATTTCTGAACACATCTGGGATGTCATGCAAAGTGCTGCACCTCAGAATACAACAGAATTGTGGAGCGTTCTGCAGGAATATTGTGTTCATTGACTACAGAATATTTCCACAAGCTCACTGAGGGTATGCCAGATAATACCAAGCATTAAACTGGTGTACCAGTTTTTTTGGCACTGTAATAATCATCAAGACTATAGCACTGCTTCCATAATGTCCTGTCACAAATCGTCTATTTTATTTATTTTTATTTTTTTTTAAATTTCTATTAGCAAACGTTTTTATAAGACTGGACATATAGACGTCATTTATAGATATAGAAACCATCATTAGACTTAATTAGCGATTATTATTTTCAGCAACAGTGGTTCAAGACCACAGAGTTTGGTGGGGCAGGATGACATTAATACTGACTTATACCGTACTCTAATATATGATGAACTTTTAGCGTAACCCTGTAATAAGCAGCTGAACGCCGACAACATACAGCGAGGGTCATCCAGTAGCTCGTCTTTTTTGTTTAGTGTTTTTAGTTGTTACTTTGTTAAAATGTGTTCGATAACACAATTACAAGCAGTAATATTAATAATCAGGGTTGCCAGGTTTGTATCTTATAAAAATGTATTGTATTTTATTCGTATTATTTGCTATAAAGCAAGATCTCGACAGCCAGAAACACATAATGTGATAATTATAATAATATCATAAAATAATAAATAATTTAAAAACAACATCACATACACTCGAATGCAAAGTCCAGTACATATGAAAAATGTGTTGAAGTGTCTGACACCTGGTTTGAATACTTGAGTCCCAGAAGCCTTTAGGGGACAGAGCTCATCACCACAAGTGTGTTTTCACACAGAAGAATTCCTTCAGATCTTCAGTACCGATTGCGCTACTCGGTTGCAAAGAAGCACACTTTTATTTTATCTAAAGCATTCCATCATGCAGGAATGGCCGCCAACAAAGAGTCGCTCTCGTGTAAGACGTTTGTGTCCACGCAGGCTTTCCACGGTGCTCTCAGTGCAAACCTAGACAACACAAAGGTGAACTAATTACAGGGCAGCAGTTCTATGAAAGTTTGGTTTTATATGTCAGTGAGGTGTTAAGTGGCCTCCGCTGCCCACAGTCACCTTTTCCCACCATCATAAAACTTAAAACAGGAAGTAATGTGAGAAGTTGGACAAATCACATAACGTGGCATGACGTGCAGGGAGCTGACAGCGTTCGTGCATGACGTGGATCACATGGGGGGGGGGGTGTCTGTGGACATGCACCTAGGGAACACATACACAGAGCAGAGCAGAGCAGTAGGCAACCCTATCCATGGCACATGTTGAGCAGTTGGTGCCTCGCTCAGGGGTACTTCAATCATATCATGTTGGCACAGGGAACCAAACCAGCAACCTTCTGGTTAGAAGGCTGGATCCTGAACCACAAGCCCACGGCTGCCCCAAAGCATCTCAATGAACAATGCCGTGTTGTCCTTATAAAAGCAAGCAGCTACAACCACTACTGCCAATATCTTGTGACCTAAGCAAATCTATAGTTGCTTTGCGCTACGTACCGACTGATGTTCAGAACATCAGCATGAAGCTGTATATAACATTTTATTCTTGATTTAACACCCCAAAGTTATAATCTCTGACCTAAACAACTGCTCTACATTTTAATTGCTTTCAGGATGAATATGATGATTAATATGCTGAGGAACAACACAAGCTAAAGGACTGGTGAAGGTCATCCAGGGGTTCATAGGGTTTCACAATGAATTCTATTAATAAGCTCTCAGGCAGCAGTTTTACTCATAGATCATCACGGGACAGTGCAGACCATAAGCGGCTTACAATTTCTATCAGAGGTTTTATTTTTGTGTTGTATAATTTATGTGTTATTTGTTAAATCCCACCAGTGTTTTTGTCTGTAACAGGATTGATGTCACACAGGGTTTTGTTCTGGCAAGTCAGCTATAAAAAAAAAATTATAATAATAACTGACCTATAAATTACGGCAAGCAAGGGCATGTTCACAGGAAGTGATGTTTACAACGACAACATATTCCTGTCGATAAGTTTACTCCAGTTTAACTATCGGCATGCTCCGACTTGGCAAAACAGCTTCGGGTATAAAGGAATCTTTCCCTAAGCATTCAAGTTCACTACATTTGCAAAGAGTTTATCTGGCACTGTGCCTACTTTTGTATTGTACTCCATAATCCCAAGACACTGCTTCTGAATCGTCTCCAATTCCTTCATTATAAAAACAAATAAACAAACAAACAACAACAAAATCACATGATAAGGCCTGATAGATCCTTCAGCAATTTTGGCGAAGGATGTTCTGGTGCTTGTGTATTTTTTTAGACAATTTTTACTTTATTCTATTGCATAGAAACCCTCTGAGTAATAAAAAGGATGCTCTATAAACAGGAGGTCATTACAGTATAGACGTCATGCTCTAGTGTGATTCATTCCATTAGTAATGGGACAAATATATGCACAGCAATGATAATATGTACAATCATGTCCAGTGTGTGTGTGTGTGTGTGTGTGTGCACACATCCACAAGCCCCTCCCCAACTCCTGTTTCACCAAGATGGCGTTCACCCATGTACACACACACACACACACGCACACATCTCACAGTCGCCATATCACAGCAGCCACATCCACAGCGCCAAGGCTGCTGGAGGACACATTGGACGAGTGGAGGGAGGGATGGGGGATGGATAATTAGGCATCAGTGCGGCACGGTAAGCCATTGATGACCCTGCCACAGCTAACGGCTGTGCAGCACAGCGACTCCACACGTGCTGCTGAGAATCATAGCTTCCACTGGCTCCAATCCACAGAATGTCTAATAATAGCATTGTTACAAAAAAAAAGACATTTGTTACATTACATTTGTGGAAAGCAGTCAGCTAATGGTCATCTCATGCCACAAGGACCTAAACAGGGTGTATATATTTATTTTGTATCTGCACATATTTGTAGTTGATTTTATTTTTGCAAATATTTCTCATTTCATGAAGAGTAACCCAATTATTATCAAAACGCTGTACTAGTAAATGATATATGTCCAGCTCTGCACTGCAAATCCGCTGACTTGGATAAGTTTCCCACAATGTTCTCCCAGTCCTACCTCCAAACAATTGATTTGGTTTCATTTAATTATTTACTCGCATTCCTGAAGTGTTGGTATAGACGGTAATAGTAGTAGACCTATCCGTATGAATTTATGATGCAGTGTTGCATTTATGCTCTACAATACTCAGGTACAGCCAACCTGTATGCTCATATTAGGAGATATCACAGTATCTGTGTGCCGATGACTGATTATTTAACCATTACCTGATGGCCTGATGTCAAGAAAGTAAGTATAAAGTGCTTGGTGTGGTACAGTGGTAACATCATTGGCTCCCATGTGAGCGACCTGGGTTTGATTCCCGGTCTGGGCAGCCAGTCTGTGCTACACCAATA
>JAOVVF010000001.1:10765870-10776189 GCA_028565595.1 Duopalatinus emarginatus
GTGTGGAAGAAGTAGTTGGAGAAAAAGACAATCAGTCATTAGTAATAAGAAGGAATCATAAGAAACATACAGTTGGGTTTACTCTTTCCTAGTGGTTAGGGAACTGGTATCATGACTGGATGGTCCCGGGATTGATCCTTGCACAGGGCAAGACACGACTGAGGTGCCCTTGAACAACTGCCCCAAATGGGGCTGCTTCTTATCTGCCATTCCATGAGACCCCTGGTACATCTACAAGCGTCTCTGACAGGTGTGTCTCCTTTCTGCCGAGTTACACCGGTTCATGTCCTGCATTCGTTTTGATAGGTTCGGCCTCTTCTAACAGGACAATGCACCATCACACACGTCTAGAGACACCAAATTATGGTTAGAGGAACACTCATCTGAGTTTGGGGTTTTGTCATTTCTATATCAGGTACCAGATCCCAATGTTTTTGAACATATCTGGGATGTCGTACAATGTACTGTGGAACACAGAAATCCTACAATATAGAATAAAACAGAACTGTGGACCATTCTGCAGGATTGTGTAAGTATGTTGTTCGTTGCCTACAGTATATTTCCACAACACTTCAGTGTATAGGTCAACTAAATCATTACGGTATACTATTAAACCTGTATAACTGGATTGTAATTCTTATTCCAAATGCAATCCACAACAAAACTGGTCTTACAGAGAACCGTTTACAATGTAAAAAAACTGAACTTTGTACATTTTAAAAATGTACATGAGATGGGGTGGGGTGGGGGGTTACTGTTACAGCAACCAAGTAAATTATTTTTCCAGAACACTGCGTCCGGTAGTGTTTAATTGTACCACAGCAATTTGGCAATAATTGCCATTCATAGATCATAAAGAACTTTTTTTTTTCATCTCTTTGTAGAAACAGTCCGTCCTTCACTTTTTTTGTCTGAAGTTGTAATCAGACAGAAAAAACGTAGTTGACTCTGACTCTGAAAAGTCCAGAACATGCAGACCTGGCAAATCTCCTTACAGAAAGCTTCACCTTTCCAATAATTATACGCTTTTCTTTCTTAATTTGTTTTCTGTTTACTCTTAGGCTTAGACTATGTGAACATTTCACTATTACATCCCTGTCAATGTTACTGTAGAATCTATATAATGTAAACCTGTGACTTGTAGCTGCACTACAGTCAGAGTTACTATTATAGAAAAGGAATCAACACCTTCCTGTCCAATCAGAATCAAGCACTCAGTGTTGACACATTATAATGCATGTTAAACTGGAAGTTCAAATTGGAATACAAAAATTCTTCACCCTCACCATGTTTAAACCCAGCTCCCATGTTCCACGACTATACCTCCCAGAGCAAGATAGCTGCGCCCAGTCATGATACTTCTCATCCCACCCATTTCCAGTCACAGGCTTAAAGACTTTGGTTCCCACCCGTTTTGTGCCATGGTTCTGTTGTACAAGTTTCACCTGTTTTGAATATCGCCTGACCTGCTTGTTTTATGACCACGATATTACACTGCGTAATTGGGCTTTGTATATTGTGTATTATTAAAGTACCTGCATTTGTGTCCTTACCACACCTTGGCGAGTGTCTGTTCGTTTAACCTTGTAGAAATTGTCAAATTAAACAAAACAAAACCATGTTGGTGTTCCTTCTAAGGCACTCCTTGTGAATATCTGTGAATCACATATGAATAACTGCAAGAGACTTCTGGGTTTCTGGGATGAGTCACATCATCCTGGAAGAAAAAGACTTCCCACACAGACATGCACACCCTGTGGCTAAGAAGAATGAACAATCTATCAGCGAGGAAAACAGATGCAGTATCACTTGGAGATGAATATCAGAGTCAGCAAAAAATAGCCCACACGATTCAACGATGTTAAATGAGTGAGGATGCTCGTCTTCTAATTTGCTACATAATGATTTTTTTACCAGTAGAGTTCATAATGCAAGCTGTAAACAAACCCAGCCACACCTGCACTTTGGCTTGGCAGTTCTGGAGTCCAAGAAAGTCAACATTCAGCATTCCTGTGTCAGAGAAGCAGAAGAAATTCAGACTTCAGACATAAACACGCCTACACGCAACACTGTTTGCACTTATGTCCAAATCATTGCTCTGTGTTTGACCTAATGTCTAAATTATCTATTTTTAGATCACTATTATTATATTTTACTTTTATTATTATTATTATTATTATTATATCTTTAAAAAGCATAAATTGTATTAGAGGGAATTTACATTCCATTTTATTTCTTTACTGCCAATGGGACTTTCCCTACTCATCAGAATAGACTAAGTATTGGCCAAAACTCAATGTGCCAGAAATACAGCTATAAAAAGCAGATGACTCAAAGGAGCATGTACATGAGCACATGGCCAATATTTTTATAACACCCATGGAACTGAATGAATGGGAAAAAATACATACATATTCTGCACAACGAGCAGCTAAGCTATGTTTAGCACTGTAACTCCAGATCAGAATATAGTGGTGTAACAGTCAGTATAACATGCATGTGCAGGCTTAGACCTGTCGATGTGTCGATTGTACTATTATGTTTAAGAAAGCATTTAAACAGCAATAAAAATATACTTCAGGGTGGAAAGCTACATGTGGCTATGTTAAAGCATTTTTTATTGTTGTTGCTGTTGCCTAAATCCCTCGCTTACTGGTCTCCTGTCTTAACCTGGAACAGGATTTGGATTAGTCAATAGGTAAAAGGTTAGGAAAGCACTAGGGGAATAAGCAGGGTCAATCATCGGTTTTGACTCTGATAGAACTGAGACCACTCTGTGGTTTAATAGACTCTCTGCTTACTTGAAGTAGTCTGCTTTTGCAATTTCATCATAATGATCAGCAGTCTAGGGAGCAGACTGATTTGAAGCAACATCAAAAACCACTGTTAAACCTCTGTATAGGAATCCTGAGGGCTTATGTAATCATGTCTCTTCTTGGCCTCATGATGTATGCCAAAGTCTTGATTTCTGGCACTTTTGCAGCTAGTACAGACAGGAAAAGCTTCAGGGGGAAAAAATCAAATCTGTACACGTGCACATGTGCACATTAATGACATCCATGAATTATTTGATGCTTATAAACCAAGCCATCCTTATACAGTATATCCTTAGGGAAAGCAGAGAAAAGGAAGATGATATGTGGCTTGGATGCTCCAAATGGTTACTTTAAAACATGAAAGAAGAAGAAGAAGAAGAAGAAGAAGTCAACCCAATGATATTAACCAATAAGTGAAGTCAAGTGGGTGTTTTAATGATTGAGCTTCATGAAGCAGCACTAATATAGCATCTCTCAGGTTGTCCAAAAGAGAGAATTTTACTGTCTGGCTTTTTTCATACACCTTTTCATTTGGAGAGCCAGCCAACCAGTTGATGTGCCCTAAAACAGGAATGGAATAGGAGTAGGGGGAGTTGTCCCTTACCAGATGGCAGAGAATAAGTCTCTGAGGACAGGATGAGATCATGAATATGCACAAAGATAACAGTAAGGAAACGAAAGACGGCCTGGTGTGTATGGTTAAATTGAAATTTTTGTGGTGGTTGAGAGATGGTGGCTTCGGGCTAGATGCTTGAAGCAATTTAGGTGTGTTTTTCAGGTCCAGGTAAAACCGAATGACCATGCAAAAACGTTGGCCCAGTCTGAGTAACATACTAACAGTTAAACAGTCATTCACGGCTCACTAGTGAGGCACTGGCCCCATCATAAGGAGATCGCAAGTTTCCAATCCCGACGATGCCACAGCCATCCACAGTTTGGGTCAGAAGGTTGGTCTCAGTGACCTTACCCAGATGGGTGTCTGTAAGTTCATGTATTGGCAGAGGGCAGAGTGTGCTTTTTCTTTTAAATAAGTTATGTTGCGGAATGAGCAGTAGTTTGAAAATATGTGCTTGCCTTGGAAAAAACAATAACCTTTAGATTTCCCTGTTGGTCGCTTTTAGAGCTGGTTGCTGGGTAAGAACTGGCATATGACCCAAATTGGGGTGAGAATGGATTTATAAGTAGAAAGTGTGTGACATGCTAGACAACTGAGTTAGAGAATAGTCTCTAAAGTGTCGAGAGATGATGTTCAGTAGAAGTCTATTATCTTCCTGACCTGGATGAAATTGTGAACAGACAACACTATTGTGAAGACACCCTATAAGGTTTAGGTGATGTAAATTAACCAATGTCTAATTCACACAATAGGTATGACAGTTTTGATATTAACTCCATGCCAACTCCCAAAACCCCCATAAAGACAATGAAGGAAATCGGGACACAGCTGTACAGAACCAATGAGGAAGAACTCTACATTAAAAACCTGCCTAATTAGTCCCCAGGGAAAGATACATGGGCACCCGTAAGTCAGGATCACACAGAGTCTGGTTTGCCAGGCGGCCCATGGGGAATGGAACAGAGCTAAACAGGGCCATTCACATGCTAATGGAGGCACAGCCTGTGTGGTTACGGTTCTTAAAATATGACAATATGAATCCAGATCCAGCAGAGAGCTGAATCAGATCTATTGGCCTACTATTAGTTTTTTGGATGCACAATAACGGAGCTGAAAGTAATAGTTAATTAAAAATATGGAGACGGAAAATCTGGGAATGATCCAAAAGCACAGAAAAACAGTATTAAAATCCCCATCTGAGAGCTGCGTGATGGTCGTCGGGTTTCTGTGATCTAGAATAAATGTTGAATTGAGCTCTGTTACCTGTTACTGGCTGACAGAACACAATCCTGTGAGGACAGCTATGGACAGCATGGATATTTAATCACTTTTGCATTATTTTACTTTAGTCAGGCTACAAAGAGCTCAAACTGTGAATGTAAATTTCCCTGTAAACCATAAACCAACACGTTTCATAAATAATTAATGGAACAGCTTTCTGGTGTCACACAATGGAGTCAGCAGTGCCAGTGTGCATCCGCTTCCCTCTCAATGTGCTTTTCACTGTGTAGATTTTGTGTAATTTTAAGCAAACAGCACAGTCAAACAGTTGTTCTTCTGCGAGAGAATAATCAATGGCTCGCTGTCTTCATTCTGCTTCGTTGAGCAAGCAAGCTTTTAGTCGGCAGCAGGATCTCTATCAGGATACATTTAAGCGTGATTTGGTTGCAGATTGCCTTACATATTAATGAGCCTGTCAGAAATCATTTCCCACTCGAATAGCCGGCCACAGCGTGATGCCAGGGTACTTATGCCAAACTGCTGTTGCTGGCAAGTAAAACACCAATCATAAATACATCCAAAGTGCTCCCTGGCTGCTAGTGACTGATCCGGAAACAGACAAGTGTGGAAAGGTCTAGGTGAGCCAGCAAGACATCTACCATGTGATCTAAATGGTGGACTTGAATCCAAGCAGCACTGCTCCCAGTAGTGTGGCGGCAACTCAAGCAAAAGAGCACAGCAGTGGGGGTAAAAGGGTTAACTTATTTAAGGGCGATCTGCTGTAGACTTGGCACATCCACAGTCCAAACAACCCAACCTGCTTTCAGTGTTTTTAGCATCATTGTTAGCTCTGGTGTTTGTTTGTGAAAATACATAATGAACAGAGCAGGCACCTAGCTATCTGTCAAGAATCGGGTACATTGTACAACAAAGGAAGGCATCACGGAAAAGGAACACGACCTCAACCACCCCTCCCTTTTCCGCCTTCACACACTCCCTAGTCCCCCACATTCTCCTCCATTGTCCTTGCATCAGAGACCATGTCCCTAGGCACCTCTAAATAGCTGATTTGATGGGTTACTGTGGTGAAGGTGTGCAGCTCTGAAGGTTAACGCTTTATATTACAGGTCTTAGTGCCACCTTTCATCTATTGCCTGCCAAAAGTTGTCACACTTGATGCAGGAATTGGAGTAAAGCCTGTTTTGCAAAGTGCTAAGTTTAATCTATGCTTAATTACGCTTGTGATGAAAGCTAATACGGCATGCTGTAATGGAGCCAGAGCCGGACTTGGGTGGTGGTTTAATGGATTAAGAAATTCTAATAAATAGACTTGCAATGTGTTACTAATCAGCAAGTTCAATAATAATACATAGATTATGGCACTTAAGAACATTTTTCATTCCTATTTGCCTAATAAACGCCTTACTGACGTTGGTATATCAGTATATGAGCACATTTTTTAATATAACGCTGACAGTGCAAGCTATCTCACCGCCTGTGTAACCAAAACCTGAGACTTGGCATGCATACTTTAGCTTAGAAAGTGGGCTTACTTATGTTTTTAAGATATCTGCAGCATTAACATGACCTGATTTTTTTCATGCATATTAAGGATAATGAAGTCACAGGTCATTATTACAGGAGAAAAACAGGGTTATGTTACTCTACGGGCAAACTTCAGTGGAGAATGTACGAGTTTAATGAGTTCAGCAAAATGCAAATACGCCAAGTGGGAACATGCAGAACATGAAGCGCAGGTTATTTTGCTTGGATTCAGCTGAGATGAGGATCCCTCCAGGTAGAGATTTAAATTGCTAAACCTTAATAACGTTCAGGCTTTGGTGTTTATGCTTTGTTATCGTCATGGAGACTTGATACTCAAGCGCAGCCATAACATTAAAATCTCATTAAAAGGTGACGTGAATAACATTGATTATCAAATTACAATGGTACCCACCAAAGATTAATATATATATATTAGGCAGCAAGTAAACAGCTGACGTATTGAAAACAGGAAAAATGGGCAAGTGTACGAATCTAAATGACTTAAACTTATATAGGGAACAAATTTTGACAGCTAGACAACTAGGTCAGAAAATCTTTTTGGGTGTTCCTAGTATACTTACCAAAAGCTGACCAAGGAAGGACAGCCAGTGAAGGTCATGGGCAAACTGATATGCATGGGTAGTGGGTCTGATCCTGTCTGCTCTGATCCTATAGAAGATCCACAGAAGGATGTGGTGCTAACGTCTTGGAAGCAGATACCACGGAACACCTTCAGAGGTCTTGTGCAGTCCATGCCTCGATGAGTCAGAGCTGTTTTGGCAGCCGCTTAGACAGGCGTTTCTTTAGTGATGGGTGCATGTGTGTGAAATTACTCTATAATAGAGTCCTGGACGCATGAATGGGATCAGGACAAGCATGAATGTGTGTCTTACGATTTGATTAGTCAGTCAAGGATGCAATCATTCACAAATAACTGCACCTAAAGTCTGCTACAGACACCTACCAGGCAATGAGATAAACATGGCCTCTATACCTGCTTTTCAAACACACACAGCTACAGTCAGCACACTGTGGCCAATGACGGATTAAGACAACAGATCGCTTTGTGGGATTAAGGAGGACAGGCGAGATATTGGGAACTACAGCAGACTGAGCTGAATGGACAGAGAGGTAGCGTGCCTTGTTTTCTATGACTGAGAACAGTGGCATCCAGACATATTCTTTCTGAGGATATTCTCTATTCGCCTGTGCATTTGTTATGTAACCCTAACTTAATACTAGCAAGAAAAGTAATTCTGAAGGTTTTGATCATTTTTGTATTTGTATTAATGCACATGCATTATCATGGAGACTGAAATAATTCCCTAAAAACGAGTAGTTAATTATAATACACCCATTCACTCCTACATAATTCGCATCTGCACAGGACCTGCAATGCCTTAAATGTCTCGAACATATCAAGTCCCAGTGTAAGCATCACACTACATTCCAGACTGTCTATAGCAGCAATGTTAGCATGCTGGAAAACACTGCATTCTCGGAAACCCACATGATTCAAGCAAACAACACTGACACTGACAGAGAGAAAAAGAAATAGAGGATGGCAGACGGAGACAGGTGGTGGCACTCTGGGGTTCAGCGAAAGACACTCAGTGACATGACAAACGCAAGAAGCGATGCACACCACCCAGAAATGAACCTTTTCATCAGGATATGCTTTCACGCTCATTGTATATTACCCTTAGCCACAATTGTGATGCCATAGTACCGTAATCAATTATTCCTCTCGACCCATTTAACAGCTGTCTATATGAATAGAGAATGCATGAACGCACAGATGTCAAAACAGGATCTGTGTGCTGACAACGCATGGAGCTTCCAGCATGGCCATTTCAGAGCAGATTATCCCCCAACCACACACACACACACATACACACACAGTCTTGTTATGCTGTCATTGTAGGGTATTTCCACTGGTGTGTATTACTGCAGCTATATAATGCTACGCCTTTGGCTCTTTTTGTTTTTCAGCACTTTTTTCATGGCAAGCCAAATCTCCCCACAATGTCAAAATCCTCATCTATTACTATCCTCATGGGAACAGTTTCCTCCCCATAAAGCGGCCAAAACATTGTGCGTCTCTCTCACACATAGAATAAACATGTTTGATACCCAAGCACAAAACCACATCACCACCACTGACAGCCATTAATGCATATACTCACCAGCCACCTGCTCCAAGCTGTCCTCGATGTCTCCGTTTACTCGTCTCGTCTATGTCCACAAAATAGAAAATCAGCCTCCCAGATCCAGGAGATGATGGCAGTCTGGTATAGATCACGTACAAGATGGTCAGGGGAAGGAATTCATAGAAGGCTTAGCTGGAAAAAGCAGCTCCAACAGAGCCAATGCTGGTGGGTGTGAGGCTTTGGGATGCTGTACAACAACATGCATCCTCCTCTCAGAAAGGGATGAAAGGAGGGAGGGGCAACGGACAGAGGGAGGGGTGGTGTGGGGTAGCATGTTCGCTGCAAATCCTGAGAGGTCACATGACACTGTCTGAGCTCTCCATCAGGACGGAGGAAGAGAAGGAGAGGGAGACGGAGCAAGGAACCTCAGCACTAATGAGTGCAGCGGCGTCTGGTATCATCACAGCTCCAGTTCCATGTTGAAGACAGAGAAAGCAGGAATCTCCCGCAGGGCCGCCCACAGCACCTAGACATATAATAACAGCCATAAAATTCTACATTAACGCTGGATTTTTTTTAATGCTGGAGAACCTGTAACACAGGCACAGATATAAAAACAATGCAGATAGGCAGACAGAGACGTCACTATGGAGAGTTGTGTTACTGACTAACAAATGACCTTAGGAAAATTCAAATATCTGTGGTGTATTTAAATATCTGTGGTGTGTTCAGTAAGTGTGTTAATCAGTAAGTGTTCAGTTAATTTTTAAACAGTAATTCTGTGAGATGTTAGCTGTGTGTTGTGCTGACATCATGGGGAAATTATGAAATGGCGTCTAATAAGAGCAAAAAACAAAATTCTATCAAATACGTATAATGGATAAGTATTAAAAATTGTTCCTACTCACAATTTTTCAGCAATCTGCCACTTGATGCTGATGAGAAATCTAAAAACATATGTCGATAAAAGCTGTGCACGATGATACAAGCTGTATATGATAATAAAAGCTGTATGCAATAAAAATGATAAAAGCTGTATACAATGGTAAAAGTTGCATATGACGATCAAAATTGTATATGAAGATAAAAGAAGTGTATGACAATAAAAGCTGCATATAATGATAAAAGCTGTATAATGACGATAAAATCAGTATATGACTGTAAAAGCTGAATACAATGATAAAAGCTGTATATGACAATAAAGGCTGCATAATGACGATAAAAGCAGTATATGACAATAAAAGCTCCATACGATGATAAAAGCTGTATATGATGATAAAAGCTGTATATGATGATACAAAATGTATATGACAATAAAAGCTGTATATGATAATAAAAGCTGTATACAATAATAATAATGACAAAAGCTGTATACATTGGTAAAAGTTGCATATGACGTTAAAAATTGTATATGAAGATAAAAGAAGTGTATGACAATAAAAGCTGTATACGATGATAAAAGCTGTATATAATAATAATAAAAGCTGTATATAATAATAATAAAAGCTGCATATGATGATAAAAGCTGTATATAATAATAATAAAAGCTGTATATAATAATAAAAGCTGTACATGATGATAAAAGCTGTATATGATGATAAAAGCTGTATATAATAATAATAAAAGCTGTATACGATGATAAAAGCTGTATATAGTAATAATAAAAGCTGCATATGATGATAAAAGCTGTATATAATAATAATAAAAGCTGTACACGATGATAAAAGCTGTATATGATGATAAAAGATGTATATAATAATAATAAAAGCTGTATATGATGAGAAAAGCTGTATATGACAATAAAAGCTGTATATAATAATAATAAAAGCTGTACACGATGATAAAAGCTGTATATGATGATAAAAGCTGTATATAATAATAATAAAAGCTGTACACGATGATAAAAGCTGTATATGACAATAAAAGCTGTATAGGACAATAAAAGCTGTATATAATAATAATAAAAGCTGT
>JAOVVF010000001.1:10786297-10796616 GCA_028565595.1 Duopalatinus emarginatus
TATATATATATATATATATATATATATATATATATATATAGAGAGAGAGAGAGAGAGAGAGAGAGAGAGAGAGAGATTTGTAGATGTACCAGGGGTCCCATGGAATGTCACCTATACAAATCCCATACCATTATGAAGCCACCTCCTATGTATTTTGCATAGGTTCGTCTGTACCAATTTTTTTTTTGCCACTTCAGTGTATAGTGTATGTATTTAATGTATATAGAATGTGTTTTTGTTCTTTGTGTACTGATGCACTGAAACTTACTATTTTCTTTTTCCAAGTCAGAGATGAAGGATTCAAATGGTTTGTATAAAACCTTGACTTCGACCCCACTGAAATTCTTTGTGATGAACTGTGGTGTCTGTCAATCCCTACAGCCATCATTTATTGGGAACATATAATGCTGTGGAACATCCGCCAAACAAGTTAGTTTCATCTTCTGCCTCTTAACAAATGACCACCCCCCCACCCCCCTCCCAAAGTGAAGAATCAGGGAGAATGTCATGTCCACTTTTCCATAGGTGTTCTTTATTTAGAAACACATGAGTACAGAGCAGCACAGTGGGTTCCTTTCTATCTGTGATCTCCCTGTGTCTGTGTGGGGTTTTTTCCCCCAAACTAGAGATACTAGTGTGTGTGTATAAAGTATGTTTCCCTGTCTTCTGCCCAATGAGAACTGGGATCTTCTCCCTACAACTACAGTATACATTTTCTTATTTCAATCATTATGTATCCATGTAACATTATAATTTGCACCATCTTTACTATCTTAAATCCGAACATCTTGAACAGTGAATTTTATAGGAAGAACCCCTTTGTTTGGATAATTACCAGCTTTGTCATTCATCATTACTTCTCCCAGGGCAGTATTAACATTAATGACTATAATCATCACAGCGACAAACACTGCTTACACAAAGAGCCAGACATGTGAAAACACAACAGGCCTGATGTAATTGTGAACACTGTGGGATTTTAACAAAGCAGGGTGGAAGCCATATTCAAGAACTGATCAAGGCATGTCACATTAAGTTATTTATTCTAGAGTTTAATGTAAATTATAACTGGAGCTGGTCATTCCATTTGTGTGAATGAGCCTGATCTTATTGGTGGTGGCTATATAATGGTATGGCGTTTGTTTACCTGGCATTCCATGGGACCCCTGGTTCATCTACAAACCTCTCGGACAGGTGCCTCCTTTCTGACAAGTTACACCTGTTCATGTCCTGCATTCATTCTGATGAGTTTGTCCTCTTCCAACAGGACAAGGCACCAACACACATGTCTAGAGACACCAAATTGTGGTTAGAGGAACACTCATCTGAGTTTGGGGGTTTGTCATTAACATCTAAATCACCAGATCTCAACGTTATTTAAGACTTCTTGGGATGCCATGTAATGCGCTGTGGAACACAGAAATCCTACACTTTAGAATACAATTCGGAATCCGATTTGTGGACCATTCTGCAGGAAGTATGGTGTTTATAACCTACGGAATATTTCCGGAGTCCATGCCCTCTGGGGGACCTACCTACAGTTTTCTGGTACACCAGAATAATATTTGGTTAGCTGATTTACATGCTTCTAGACAAGACAAGTTTTTTTTTTTCATTTTGAATTCAAGTTCATTTTATTATTTAGTGCAAATAATATAAAAAAAAAAATCATGGTCTAAAAGGAACATAACTATGTCAGGAAATCAAAACAGTGTAATGAAACCATAAAGCACAGACAAATTATATTCTTATTAATATGTACAAGCCTGTTCATTTTGAACTTACATTCTTTCCTATTTTCTCTTGAACAAATGTCCTGTGGTCATTCCAAATGAACTTATTTGGGTTTGTCGGAGTCCTTTGCAAATCTTCTGCATAATCATAGCAAGTCTCAGCCTCCCAACAGTCTCTCGTACAAGCGCACACATTACTGGCAACTCGCCAGTAATAATACTAACACTCAGTATGCTTTGCTACTTCAAAAATTAAACTTGACTACCTTTAACATTAAATAAGACACACAAGTGATAGGAGAGTAAAATCCAGACAAAAGCATAAGCAAGACAACTGGGGTCTCAGGGGTAGACCAAGTTGTTTAGAAGAGGTCAACTTTCCCTTTGGCTCCAGGCAGGCTACCATGTGGTTGATTTTAAGTGATTCCCATACTCAAACACACCTGTGACTAAACATAGTGGTTATTTACATACATACTGTGTCTCTAAACATATCAGATGCAGGTGAATTTCAAGGTAGTTTCCTTCATTAAACAAGATTCTCTATTAAAGTAGACAGATCAACATGTTTGTTTTGAAAAGAAATAGAAAGGGAAAGTACATGTAAAGGTTTTCCAAAAAAAAAAGAAAAAAAAACAGCCTTAGCCACAGGTTCAGTGAATCATTTGCATGCATCTACTTCTGGAAAGAAAGAAAGAAAGAAAAAAACACAGAATAAAGTTTAAAATTTAGATTAATTTGCAACAGTTGACTTTTTAACAATTTAAATTAAGTAAGAAATGAATATTAAAAAGAATATTAACAATACTTGTGTGTTAACGTTTATTTTTTCCCCTTTGTTCAAATAAATAAAATATTTGATTTAAAGAAACCAACCGATCCCAGAAAAGTAAGCATAACATCTTTTATGGCCAAAAGTGCAACATTTATCCAGTAGCAAATTTCACAGCATGCACATGAATCATTCAATCACACATTCTCACTGGAGAGACTGGTGCAAGGTCCGCGATATTACATCTGAACCGAAACATCAACTTCCTGCTTAGGCTCCGATGGTCATGTTTCAACCTTCATGCTTTATTTCAAGGCAAGCTGTTAAGAGCACCTGTAAAAAAAAAGGTCATTATAGGGTTGCGTTCTATTTGGCTGGGCGATATATTGGAAAGTACACACACCGAGCACTTTATTAGGAACACCTCATTCATGCAATTATCTAAATCGGCCAAACACATGGCAGCAATGCAATACATAAAATCATGCAGATGCAGGCCAGCAGCTTCAGATAATGGTCCACATCAACCAGTGATTTTGTTTATGATATGTTGGTGCCAGACGGACTGGTTAAAGTATATTTATAGACATTTCTAGAATTACTAGAATGGTAATTCCATGAAGCAAATGGACTACAATTGCAGAAGAGTACATAGAGCTGAGGCTGTAAAATAATCACCATAACTGGTCAGTTGAGGGCTAAAAAAACGTAGTCTGGTCTGCTGAATCACAAAGACTGCTAAGACCCAAAGATAAAAAGGACAGAACTTGGTTCCAGAATGAATCCATGGACCCAACCTGCCTTGTGTTACCAGTCCAGGCTGGTGGAGGTGGTGTCCATGGTGTGAGGAATGTTTTCCTGGCACAATTAAGCCTTTAATACTAATCAATCATGCCTTTAATGCCACAGCCTATTTGAGTATTGTTGCTGACCATGCGCATCCCACCTTTGATGGGCACATCCATCATAATAGTGCACACCAAAGTCTCACAAGGAAAATTGACATGACAATTAGTTCACTGTCACCAGACTTGGATTCAGGTAAAACACCTCCGGCATGTGGTAGAACAGGTGATTCACGGCACAAAAGTCATGCAGGACTGTGTGGTATAATCATGTCAACATGGACCAGAACCTCCAAGCAACATCCTATTGATTTCATGCCATGAGGAAATAAGGCTGTTTTCAGAGCAAGTGGAGGTCGTACCAAGGACTAGTACAGTGTTCCTAATAAAGTGCTCAGGGACAGTATATCAAGGTCACATGGTAGGAAGCACACATTTGTGATCTATAAAGTGCCAGTGTGATTAAAACAATGTAGTGCCTATTCAAAGCTAAAGCTTCAAATTCACCTGGGATTTAACCAGAATGTTTAATGTAGCATGTATATATTACTGCACATTGGTGAAAATTAATTGCACACACACACACACACACACACACACCCACCCACAAATAATGTAATCAGAGCGCTATTACAGATCTTTTGTCGAATATTAACCTGGATATATTCTGTCCATATCGCCCAGCCATAGCATATATCAAATCCCCTCTCAGGTTTAGTAACAGTGTTTGTTATTTTAATGCATGTCCTTGCTTGTATATGAGAAAGCATGTTAAAGTCACCAGATGGTTTGCAGTACAATGTGAATCGCAATGTATCGGCTAAATTTGGGCTTCAGCCTACACCAACCAAGTCCAACCCTGTGCAGATTCGTAAGCAAAAGCGCTGCATCCTGGATCTAATCACCGCCTGGTGCTTATTTAAAAAAGTAGTAAATAATAAGCTATTTTTGTCATTCATACTAGAGGTTGTAGGACAACTGGACTGAGTTAGATCTTGCATGACTACACACAAGTTTGCAATGCCACAGAATCTCAAGTGTTTTAGTTTTTCAAGATATGATAGATCCCTGCCACCAGCAATGCAAATCAAATCGTAATCCAACTTTTCAACTCCCTTTTCACTTATTAGGTAAAATCTGTAATAATCTAAGTCACAGAGACATGAATGTCACAACAAAAGCGAGCTCCAAATCGAGCCAAAATAAAAGAACATCTTTAAAAGAAATAAGTTAACATTTCACTTCCTCTCTCTTAACAGGAAATTGTGAGGCTGTACAATGGACAAAGTTTTTAGATCCTTCTGTAACACATTCGATATCCGATTTAGTCGGAGTTTCTTATCTCAACCACAGCTAATTCAACCATATCCGATTCTCACAGTCCATGTAAAGGGCAAAAAAACCCCAACGCAACTAGAGCATGTAGTGATGGCTCTCCATCACAGAGTCTGCAAGTCTCCAGGGCAGGAGAATCAGCAACAACACCCCCACTGTGGGGAAAATACATCCTTCTACTCAGCAACTCACTGACCCCAATGCAAAGACAGGCACACCTACAACAGCTCCTCAACTGGCTTCATCATTCAGGTCAGTTCCCTTTACAGGGATGCACCAAATTACACCGGTTGATCAGAACGCTGTGATCAGGTCATCACCAGTTTGTCTGTCTTAGCAACTGCGTGTTTCTATTAGCGGCTGGCATCCGAGTTTCCTGTGCTCAGTTGGTGCCAGTCCACCCAGTGCTGTCCGGGTGTTAGATCCTTCAGGGGAATGATGGCCTCGCCCAGCAGCGTGTTTTCCCAGAATGCCCCGTCGCCTAGCACTCGAAGATGAATTGACCTCTGGCTCAGGTCTCCGCGTGGTATCCCATCATACACCAGCTACAGGGTAAGCAAACCAGACCGAAAGTTAGACATAATGGGTTTATGATCTCACTGGTCACAGAAAAATATATTGTTATAATAATAATAATAATAATACACAACATACAGTAATGTAATTCTCATGAAAACCTGCAGCTGAACTGAAGAAGGCATCCACATATTCAAAAGATGACTACAAACAAATAAATCTGAACTGCTGTACATGGAGGAAGCATTAATCCCCTCCATTGTCAATCAGAACAACACTAATAAATCATGGATGTCTGTGAGCTTGTGTAATCAGAAAGGCGAAGTTGGTGTTTTCACAACCTGACCAGTAATAAAAAAAAACTTCATGTGTCTCAAAGTTAGCGGTCATGTGATGGGAAGAACTGACAGATGACAAATGACGTAAGGGGGAGAACACATGGGGAGGAAAAAAAAAACATTTATACAACATTTACCATTTCATTATAGGTGGGGTTGCATGTGCGCCGAGCTGCCTTCGTCTTCCTCTTGCTTGTTTTCTGGGGGTCTGGAAGCAGGTACAGTTTGACGTATGGATCGGGATCGGTGCCGTCCTGCAGGGGTTGCTGTTGAAAAGTACAAATATTTCTCGTGTTACTTTTCTCCTTGATGAAATATGTGACAGAAATGACGCAGATGCCAAAAGACTCACCAGGCCTCGTATGTGTATGACCATAATGAAAAGCTTGTTGCTCTTGTAGGAAATGGACAATTTGACTTCACCCGCCTCTTTACCAGGCACAGGAGTCCAAGATCCCTCTGTAACTGAGGAATAACACGTTTTATTAAGATGTACGAGAGTGTAGATACAGAACCGTTACGTATCAATGACTTACAGAGCTGACATTAACTAAATATTAAACACGAGTTGTGGAGACAGCTGTCTGAATGCTGTTCACCTTTTACCCGTTTGCTGTCAACATTAATGTTTAACTAGCTTTATTGAATTTCTGGTGCTTACAGACCTGTGACAACGACTACAAATTCCCACCATGTCTCATTCGAAATAACTGATAAGGCCCTAACATACCATTGGCCTTTTCTGGTCTCTACCGTCTCACACGCTCTCATAGGCTGACTAGTTTGCCCTTTATAACTTATGATTAAACGAACATGATGATGCTAGATGAACAATGACCCTGATGTACACATCCACATGCTTGATGAATCACCAATATTTAGCTTCTAAAAAGAAACGTCGTGTACATGTCACATCAGTCACCTGGTGGTTTGCTGCTCAGCGTGTTTACAGCAGTTCCTACAGGCCTCTCGTCTCTTGGTAACGGGTGGAAGAAGGTGTAGACCAGGTCACACTGCAACGAGAGAATCAACAAGTCACACAAACAAACAGCTTAGCTGGAGGTTACGTACGTCCTAAATAAATCTGCATGCTTAGCCAAACAGCATTCCATTTTTAGACACTCCCAGAACTGTGGGGCTGCTGTGAGAGCTGACTAGGAGGGGCAGAGTCACTGTATATCTAAAGTACACATGCTTCTTTTTTTTTCTTTCTTTCTTAGAAAAGTGTGGCTGATTTCCAGAAAGCAACACTATCAAACTGCAACACAAGCACATGGATCATTTATGAGCTTCCTAACAGCCAAGTGAGGAATCCCTGATGCACAAGAAGTATGAGATGAACCTGTATGAGATTTATCGCCTCTTGTGTGTGCTCATTATTTTAAAGCAAGGATAAAAACAGCATATTGTTTTTCATTAGTGCTTTTTCTTTCTGCTCCAGATCCAGAACTGGATAGCATGTGCCGGAAATAACAAGCAAGACAGGTGCAAAATACCTGAGCAACCTCGGTGGCTGAGTGGATCAGATGCCACACATACGCGTTCAGCTCGTCTTTCCTCCGGTCAGCCATGGCTTCTCCACGAGATCGGCCAATCACAAAACGGCTAGGGAAGCTGCAGAACGGTAACGTGAGAGATAGGCAGGGTTATTTTAATATAATATTACAATGAGGAGACACTGGTAGTGCCAGGAGCAGTGTTAAAGCATTTGCTTTGTTTTGTTTTAGCTTATCTGCTCTTTCACTGATCAAATACAGAGACAGATGTTTCCACTGAGTGCAGCAGTCAAAGAGTTTACTTCTTTATACGTCATGTATGACAATCACGAGGCATTTTTTCTCGAGCAACAAAAAAAAAAAAGAACCAAAAGCAGAACAAACAATAAGTGGGGTTAGAATCGCAGGCCAGGCGAAAATGATGAGCTTTTCAAAGGCATCAGCCATTATAATATACACATATTAAATGTCCAGGCTATCAGTTTCACATGAGTATTTGCTCTGTAGGTTGCTAGTGTAAAGGTCACCAGGTTTTTTCTTTGTTGTTCATCCTGCTAACAACTAAAAAAAGCCTACTCCCTATTGACCTACACAGAACAAAACCTTTCATTCGATATGCCTGTTTAAACCCACTCACAGGTCTTCCCTGTTCACACACTCTCTCAGGCCGTCATTAGTAACTATGTCTACTTTACTAATCAGAAACACATGTACAACGTGCAGTTACATTCAAGAATAAAGTTGCTGAATGAAAGTGATGATCTAATACAGCACAGCTAAAGGCTTAATGCGTTTCTAAGTATGAGATGCTTCAGGATACAGACTATGGCTATGTAAAGGCACACCTGATTTTGATTTAATACTTACATTATTATAAATGTTATAATTATTATATATTTTATTTTTCCCACGTTTGTACTAATAATTTTAGCCTCACACCTGAAATATCACTGATTCCTACGTGCAGCCTTCTTCAGCAGAACCAAAAGCCATATAGCTGGAACCCTTGGTACTAGAGACTAGTAGCCAGGGCCGGCCCAAGCCTTTATGAGGCCCTAAGCAGATTTTCATTTGAGGCCCCCCATACCCCCTCCGACCACCTCTGCATATCGCTGAATTACCTTTCTCCCTGCGCCAGAAAAAAACAAAACAAAACAAAAAGGAAGTGGAAGGCCCAAGGAGGGAGCTGATTTTTATTTATTTATTTATTTATTTTTGTTAGAGCGATTTGCCCAGAGAGAGATATTGTGCAATACGCTGAAGTGCCCGAACAGCCCACAGCAGCAACTGATTAACCTATATATAGGTGTGCCAACTATAAAAAAATAAATAAACATAATATTCACTTTTACCTGTGTAATACCATTTCGTTTTATTATTCAATGTTATTTTTAAAATATATATATTTTTATCATGATATCTTGGTGCTCTTGGGGGCCCCCTGGTGGCGTAGGGGCCCTAAGCAGCCGCGTATTTCGAGTATTCCTCGGGCCGGGTCTGCTAGTAGCCATTTGAAAAATGGTAGATTTAGATTTCTGGGTTTCTAATCTGATACTGTGTGCAATGAAGAACACCTTTACAGTATATATAGATGCCCGATAGTACAGAAACTATATATCTCATTTTATACTAAGAATATTTTGCGCATTTTGATCAGTAGTATTAGATAGTTATTAAAAAGTTATTAAAAGTTGTTTTATGGTTCTGCTGAGAGACATCATTAGTGTACCTCGGTAATTTCGAGGATGGGAAGATGAGGCGCAGTTTGCTGTGTAACTCATGGAACTCCTCAAAGCTCCTCTGAACGAGTGTCGCCCCCTGCTGGCCCTCACGCTCCACCTTCACCACATATGTCTGAACGAGAGGGAGAAATGTACACAAAGTTACAAAAACTACAAGCTACAATAGTAGCACTATGGGCATATCTGTGGTTTTATCATGATGCATCAGCTGTATTTATAGTGGACGTACATAACCCTTGTTGGGGCTGTAGGTTTTAATGTGGCGGCACACGAACAGACTGCGAATAAGGCCGTCGCTTTTGATCGTGTAGACTCGCGGTGCAAAGGACAGAACGGGTCGCTCCTCGGATGAGGCAAACTTCATCTGGGCAAGGTTGTGGATGAAGAAGTTGAGTTTTGTGGCCACGCTGCCCAGACTGGACTCTATTAACCTGGCAACATGAGAAAAGTGTTAACTAGGTTCAAGGAATTACAGGCAGATACAGTTCAATACAACTCTGTATTTGTAGAAAGTTCAGGAAACACAACAGAGACTTCAAGTCTGCACTCATTCCAGAACCTACTGTCTGGATAGACTGCATATTTGCCTTGCATTTATACAGAGCTAATAAAAGGCCTACAAACAGAAAGTCATGCATGACAATTCTATAGTTCATTATTAGTGGAGGAGACAGTTTACTGCAAGGCTGAATAATATGGAGAAATTTATCAAACTGAATATTAGGGTGGTGAAGGGTGGGTAATAAACTAAGACTCAACTTGCAGTTTTAATGTCTCTGAAAACCCCAAAATTATATAATTACACGTGTTTATTGCACACATTTCAGACTACAGAGCTCTTTGACAAGCACCCAATGTCTATTGAACTGGTAGATCTGCCATACTCATCTCATCCTCAGAAATACAGAAATGTATTTATGTTCCCTAGTTAGGCTCATATGGAATTATATTCATGGCCTGTGTACATGATCTAGGTGATGAGTATGGTCGTGTAATGCACACGCCATAAATATCATCTGAGAATGAGCTGCAGCAAAAACACATGCAGTGTAAGAACAGCAAATTGTTATGATGGTAAATTAATCTGTAATAAAAGTACTGACACTTAGAAATGTAACAGAGCTTCTACTGTTTAAAACATTTTACATAAAAGTTAGGTCTGGAGTGTTATTCTCATTTTAAAAATGAAATACTGCCACAGTGCAGACGTGCCTCTGTTTTTCCTCCAGACTTTCACTCTCGTCACTCACACAGACATACAGCTTTAACAGTCCAGACTCCAGATTCTTGAGTCATGTTACCAATGTCCTCATACCAGAGATGTTAACGTCTCGTCTTCTCTTCATACTAATAGCAGCAGACCCCTTGCCTCTTTATTATGAAGATTATACGCATAATGTGCAGATTTGCTATGTGAAATGTGGATTAGGTGAATAAAAGTATGCAGTGTTTTTTGTTTTTTGTCAAGTATACATTGATCAGCTGTAATATTAAAACCACAGGTGAAGTGAATAAAATTGATTATCTTATTTCAAGGGCGTG
>JAOVVF010000001.1:10811480-10825554 GCA_028565595.1 Duopalatinus emarginatus
TAATAATAATAATAATAATAATAATAATAATAATAATAATAATAATTATTATTATTATTATTATAATTATTATTATTGTTGTTGTTATTATGAAGTTTGAGTCTTATGTTTATGTTAAAAGGAAGGGTATGAGAACGTAGCATTGGGGTTTATAGTCGTTATCAGTTGCTCAGGCTCACACTGAATCATGGCAGCTGTGTCAACAGCTGTGCTGAGCAGTAACAGAAGTAACTGAAGTAACAGAAGGTACAGTACGGCCCCTTACACAGTGGGGGCCTCCACCCTAACCACGCCAAGTCAAACACAGAATGATTCCCCGCTATCTTTCTTTCACATACATACATGGCCAAGCAATACTGAGAAGAGCAGGAGTGAAACACAGATACAGTCAGTCCACATGCTTAGCAAAAAAAAAAAAAAGAAAGGGAGGATGAAGACTAACAGACCAGACCAGAACAAAAAAAAGAGATTAAATGAAAAAAGCTATGGTGCTAGACTGATGACTGCAGTAGAAGAACGTGTATAATAGGGCGAGAATATTTTTGAGTTTTAAATAAAGCCCAGATGTGCGATCAGCTCCCAGATGTGCAGCAGTGGCAGTCAGGAAAACCTCCCTGCTGTCTTTTTTAGAAGGGACAAACCAAAGTCTGGAAGCTGTGGTCCATCCAAACAGCACTCCAGTTGTCTCCTCTGCACAAGCCAGTGCCCTCAGACAAAGCTGCAGCCGACACAGTCTACTTGACATTGGTGCCTTTCTGTGTGATGGAAATTTTAACGTATTATCATGATCTCACTGGACTGTGCTTCAGGTCAGAAAAGACCAGCAGGGTTTGGCGATTTCCTGGCTCCAACTCGAAATGAGTTCAGTCGGGTGTGTAACAGCAGGGATATAACCCGACTGTGCTGAACTGCAGGACAGAGTTCTTGTAGAGAACTGTAGATGTGCTGCACATTTTCAAAGGGCACTACAAAAATGTCATGCTCGAATGTGTTATGAGGTGTCAGGTATGTGTAGGAGTGTGTTTATAAATGTGTAGGGGTGTGTGAGAGGTTGCGGGTGATGTAGGTTATGCAGTCGATGACTCGGCGCGTGGGCGGGCGAGTGCTAGAGGGGATCTCCTGCAGGATTACATATAAATGTAGTTCATTTTTCTGCTCTGTTATTCTCTTTCTCAGAGTAAACTGACCTACTTTCAGTCCTCTTGCACTCTGCAGCAGGACACACCCCTTCCCAAATGAACACTCGGCTCTTCTGCAAAAACTGTAACCAAGTTAAACTGAGCATTTCACTGCAGGTTGTACCGTGTAAGACTATGTATGTGACAAATAAAACTTTGAATCTTGACCTCTGTGTACAAATGAATTGCTTTCTGACTATGAAAACAAGCACCTGACTTTTAGTATATAATATATAAACAAAAAAAGTAGAAACACTCAGTGTTTAATACACACACAGGTATCAAATCTCAAATCTCCAGCACGGGGGCAGCCGTGGCCTAGTGGTTAGAGAACCGGTCTCGTGACCGGAAGGTTGCAGGTTCGATTCCCCCCCAGGGCAATACACGACTAAGGTGCCCTTGAGCATGGCTCCCAACTCTCTAACTGCTCCCCGGGCACCGTGGTTTGGGGCTGCCAAACATGTCCATTATGCTGCTGGTTGTAACTGGAAACTAAATTTACCACAAATAGCATGTTTCTGCTGATCACACAGTTTTTTTTTTTTGTCAGTATGCTAATAGAGCACCCAAAGACTGCAATTTAAAGTCAAATTAGTAGATATTTGTTCAAAATTGAAACAGTCGTGTTCTTTTTTTTTTTTAATAATTATGGCAGGTCCTCACAAGAATGTGTGTGTGTGTGCAGTTGAGTAGAGATGCAAATAACTTTCAGGTGTGTACTGTTATTTTCACATTAGTGCTCAATGCTATTTTGGCACAACAATAGAAGAAGTGGGTTCTTCCAGAAAGAAAAAATAAAATAAAATTAGCAGGTGAGGGCAGAAAGGGAAGTGGTTCTGCATTGTACAGGAAAATGAAAACAAGTCCAGTACAGTAGATGAACAGACTGATAACAGTGAAAACAGAGAAGCATGAAGGCCGATGTGTATGCTGAAGTGTTATAAGATACTAACCTGCAGAATGACACTATCTGGCTGACTGAAGTTGGGAGTGCTGGACCGGGTGTTTCCGCTTCCTGGGGTTGACGGCCAAAGACCCAACAGCTTCCTGCCACACGTCAAAATGCTGCAACACAGGAAAACGCACAGATCAATCCCAGCAGCACAACATCCTCTTCTGGATATACACAACAACAACAACAACATCAGGGACTTTGCAATAATGTTATTATGCACAGTGTGAATGTTTCGTCTGCTTTCAGCTTATTATTCAGTGGTTGGTGTGGTACAATGGTAACATCATTGGCTCCCATGTGAGAGACCCGAGTTCGATTCCTGGACTGTGCTACACCAATAAGGGTTCTTGGGCAAGACTCCTAACACAATGTTGGCCTTTCTGTAATACCGGTTACCTTGTAAGTCGCTCTGGATAAGAGCATCTGCCAAATGCCATAAATGTAAATCACAAGTGTTTAAACACTGAAAGGTCAATCTTTTGAGAATGATGCTATTTAAATGAATCTGGAAGACATATATACATTATATACATTTTGCTGGTGTAGAATAAACATATACACAGTACTTATATTGTGTTGTGTTATCATTAACTACGATTCTGAAAACTGAACGACAGCAATAATGACATGTTTGGTTTGTTTGGCTTCATAGGAAGTGTTATTTACCTTTCTGTGGTTTAACCGTTTTCTAAAGAAGATATACGTGCGTGTTACGTGCGGGATGATTTGCAGACTGTTTTTGCGACCTTAGACTGTTTAACATCATGACTCCAACACAATTAATCTCTTCACCCAGGTGTGAAATTCGAATCACTTCTATTAAATACTGTGAACCACTAGGACTTACAGGGATTACAGGCTGTTTGTTGCATGGAGGGCAAATGGATTCAGGACACTGCTAATGTAATTGTCACCAGTCGTTTTCCTCTCGTCCAACAACCAGAGAAAGAATTGACTATTGACTTTTTCACAGCAAAGTGTTAATGGGCTTCACTGCAGTTCAACGCGCCTCAATGTGTAACTACAGATGTGCATTCGGTTTATAATAAAAAAATAAAATAAATAATAAAAAAAATAATAATAATAATTTAAAAAAAAAGGATTTTTTTTTTTTTTTTTACAATTTTCCACAAGTGGTAATGTGGAAGCACAGATTATACCAGGTGACTATACTATTATAAACCATAATGCTAAGCTGCTCTATAACACTCCTGCTATACTCTATATTCTAGTCTTATTCTTAGTCTAGTTTTAACTTGTCCATCACTACATTCAGCAACCGTACAGTTTAATGCAGCCGACCCATTTACTGTCACACTTTTTATAAGAAACACAAGTGGACAAATCTCATGCTACAGGGACGACCAACATTTTATTCAATTTTAGTTTAAATGTGTGGTTGTGTGCCAGAAAAGCAGACTGCCTGTCCCAAAAAAGTTGTACTCTATCACAAAATCAAAGTGGACCACATTTTGTTGGACTGTCTTTAGCTTTGATTATGACATGCATCCATCACCGCATTGTTTCAATGACCTCATGCAACATCACAACATTTTTTTCCATCTAGAGTTTTTTTGGTCATTTTTGTTTGATATCTTGTTGGTGACGGGACAGTGGAACCACTCTGTAAAGTCTTTTCCAACACATCCCAAAGACATTCACTGGGGTTAAGGTCAGGTCTATATCAAATGAGAATATGGCCAATGATGTCTTTTTTGTGTGATAAGAGATAAGGACACCGTATCTCATAGACAAAGCTTTGTCCAACAAGTTGCTGAGATTTTTTGTCGAGACTGCAAACACAATAACCCAGTTGCATAGCTGATGAATGTAAGGCCTAGTCCATACCTGCTTTTTTCCACTTCAGGAAAGGATACTATAGTCTCTGCTAACCAAGGTTGAAATGATAAATAAAGGCCAGATTTCTACACCATGACCTGAGGGCTAATCTTGGATTAGATCTACTTGGCTAATAGAAAGACAATTTATACATTCCTCAGACTGAGCTACAGCAGCTGGAGTCGTTTGGCCTCTGTCTTACTCTTCTACAATTTTTTTTTTTGCACTTGTTCATGCCCACACAATCCACTGTTCTGCAAAATTTACCCTCTTACGTACAGTGCGATAGTGCTGAGTCAAAAGCATTTTTTTCTCTGACCACAAAGATGGTTTTTGCTTTTGTGCTGCAGGTTGCTTTTCAGCACAGAGGAAGTGCTGTTTTGCAAAATGAATATGTTTCTTGCACATTTACCCTTTTAAACTCTAAGTGCAGCAGTGCAAAATTTTGCATCATTTTGCATCAATGTTTTTTTTCTGACACGGAGGAAGCCATCCAATCACAAAAACAAATCATGCGTATGTAAAGTAATGAAACATAAATTTCATTAGATTCGATCTAAAGCGGATATTCATTAGATCCTCCACCCTGATCGAGTATTCAGATGCATGCTAGGCTTGAAGTATTATTCCTCATAACTGACTAGTACACAGTCAACTGCTTGTGTATAAAACGTTTAAAAGTATCATTTTTATTCATATCGCCATAGTAACCACAGCAGAACCTGAGTGGAATCAAATTGCAGGGATCTTTATGACTGAAATTTTACAAAGAGTCACTGAAATATTACACAATAAGCTCTGTAACAGCCACTTTATTCAGGATACCTGTACACCTGCTCATTAATTCAGTTAGCCAATGATGAGCCACTGATGTTGTAGCAGTGCAATGCATAAAATCCTGCAGCTCAAGCATGTCAGTTCATGCTCACATCAAACATCAGAAAACATGTGATCGCAGTGACTTTGACTTAGGCATGGTTCTTGGTACAAGATGTCTTTTCGAATACTAAGCCGTTCTGCAACGGCTGAGTCGTTCTGCAAGCATATCAGTCTAAATAATAATGTGCGGGAGGAGGGGGGGCTGGGGTGCGGTAAGGGCATTAGGTGAGTGGAAGTTTGGTGGCGATGATGCCTTGTTGATGTGGGAGGATCTGCAAATTAGTTAGTTCTAGCAGGAAATCTGCAGTAACTAACTCGGATAACCACACCATACACCTGTGTTGAACAGAAAAGCATCTCAGAGTAGACAACATTGTGGGCTATAACAGCAGAAGAAGGTTCCACTGCTGTCAGATAAGAACAGGAGTCTTGAGGACACAGGATTACCAAAACTGGACAGCAGAGGACTGGAAAAAAAACATCTGGTCTTTGGATCAGTGGATGTTAAGTCTACTCCAGGGCATGAGGTGAGAATGCAGGGTGTAGATACATGGAGAACTTTGGAGAACGTTAGGAAATTGTGGAGAACACACGAAAGTAGATGCTTGATGAGATTGTTATAAAGAAGTCATTGACTTATACATACAAACAAGACACTTACTGGATGATTACCTTGCTGCTGACTGCAATAAGGGCTGAAACTGCCTGATACTTGAATGTGTAATCAGATGTAATGATCTTTTTTCTCTACTAAAGAAAGTCACCATGGTGCTCTGTGGATACCAAGGGATTTACCAGACTACTGCATTGCCCAAGCCTTGATATAAAGATGTCCAGACATCAACAGCATCACACACACCCACACTCCTGTCAATATTACCCCTTATGCAGCTTTCTATTCTTTTGCTTTAGCTAGCGTTTGACTCTATTTCCATCTGGTTATCTGAACATGACACTGGCTGCTTAGTCATCACCCAATTTTGGCCATTGTGTGCATTTCAGCAGACAGCTGAAAGTGATTGTGGCACTATCAGTTCTGCTGACATATGAAACCCAATGTGTGGTCATCTCTCCATCCGCCTCCTCTGGTCTTCCCCTTTACAGACTACAAACTTAATCTTCTAGTCGAACCTGTATTACTGTGCCGCTCTGTACACAACACAACACAACACGCAACCCAAGCTCAGGATCAGACCATTGACCCTGGAGCTGTGAGGCGCTGCACCACCTGACTATCCTATACAAAAGTATAAATAATAATTTTCTTCATGCACTCACTGTCGGAAGTTGAAGAGCGGCATTGTGACCCAGCCTAGGGCCTCCATATTGCGGGCTTTCTGCTTGCTCTTGTCCTCTGCTCCTCCAGGGGGTGGTAGTGGCGTCGCATACAGAGTCACTGTCAGCTGAGACTCCCGCGGCAGCTGGTTGATCTGCACTGGGAAGCAAATCCTACCATGTAAAATGAGAAGAAGAGAGGGAAAGAGGAAAATGGATAAATCAGCACCATGGCATCTCATCCAGCGACCCAGTACAGCAGCTGGTTATTCATTACACACAGACAGTCCCAAAATAGTTACAGAGGTCCCTCTGAGATAAAAGGGGTTGCTCTTCATATTGAAGCACTATTCTCCAAAGAGACCTGATGCAACAGAGACCATTAAGCTCTTATTGTGAATAGGAGGAGTATTAATTTAAGGATCTGGTTCCAACAAGTGAGCACATCGCAACAAACTGTACTAGCTGCAAAATATATATCCAATAATCTATGTCTGCACATACAATATAGGATATACTACAATGTGAACACTAACACACACACCCATATGTTTATTAAGAAAGATCTCAAAGGAGCTGACTGAGGTTCGAAATCAACACCTGGTGTCAACAACCTCAAGGGATGCACACCAAAGCATTCAAACAGGGAGAAGAAGTCATTTTATAGGGCGGGTGTTTGTGCATAATCATATTATATCATGTTTGCCAGGAAGTAAACATGGAGTATAGTGCATCCCCAGACAAAATGTTAGATGCAGATGTGGTGGGTGGAAAAAAAAAACAGGCACAGGATACAGCAGTAGTTCCTATTTCAGGATATATGCAGAGCAGTGACACTCACCTTTGGTCCCAAACCACCAGATGGAAGAGATATTTGGTGACTGACTGTTTGCTTGTATGCTGGGGGGCACACAGTTCGTTTCCCCCATGGGTGAGAGAACAGGACAGAAAGAACCCTTCATAACTGCAAATGAGAGAAAGACAGGGGGGAAAAAAAAACAATTCAACAACAGAATATATAGTGATCTTTAAAGCATCTCAAGATCTTGCACAATAGATTTTCTAAAATTTGCACTATAAGGATGTCCGAACATGTCCCCAGAGCGCTGCACAGTACAAAGGTGACATGAGGTAACACCCTGAGCAAAAAAATTTCCCTTGTTACTGTAAGCAATTACACATCACATTGAATGTGCCAAGTCAGATTAGATATGCACACGTTCACAAGTACACTCGAGTACCAGAAAAACCTGGTACACCAGTCTAATACTTGGTAGGTCCCCCATGGGGCACAGACTTCAAGAGCGTTGCCGAAATATTCTGTAGGTAATCATCCTGTTGAAAGAGGACAAACCCATAATAATAAATGTCAAAAGGCGGCACAGCTTTATTTGACACCATTATTGAGGCACCACCAATTTGTACCAGTTTTTTACATACATGTCATTTATTCAGTTATGTCATACAGACAATAAAGCTACAGTCTATAGAAAACAACATAACAGGTTATAATAATCAACATCTGAAAGATCAGGGCCAACCTGAAGCTCATTACTTTTCTATATCAGCATGACCCGATGTTATTATTCTTCTTATAACAGCAATTTGCAATGACTTTTTTTATTAAATAAAGAATGGCATCATGCAATTAATCCATCTAAAGTTGTAGAATGTCCAGGAAACTCCGAGCTATTTCTTGTTATCGATTATATTACAGCAGTTATAATCTGTCGTTCCTTTCCCCGCCTTCCTGTATTGCTCTCTCTTGGAGTAAAATCAAATAAAACAGCTTATTGTACCTCCAAAAAAATCTTACCACTGAAAAACTACACCAAATCTGTGATTATACATTGTTCGTTTATTTAAAAAAAAATCTGTTTTTATTAGTGATTTTGTACCTCGTCCACCATAAAAATTCCTGTAAATTAGTTGTTACTATAGAAACCATAAGATATCAGAGGGAGTACTATTAATACAAACCTATGAACAGCCGTGCGGCTGTAATTACTGTCAGAGCTGTTATATAAAACGAACCAACATCCTGTGACCGAGAGGATAAGTTACTAATAACCAGCCAAGCTTACAGTGCAATCTTCCACTTTCATGTCTTTCCAACAAATACATGCTCACATCTTCTGTCCCAGTGTTTTTAAAGATGCTTTCTTTCTTCTCTGTTCTCACTAACATTGGAACGGTGCTCAAATATCAGCCTTCCTTTATATGATACACTGTCTGGCCAAAAAAGATTTGGATTTAGAGTCTGTGGAGGCAGAGTAATGAACTGCTTTAACTGATCAGGTTCAGGCATATGTCATACTACAATGTTATGTGGCAATAAAAAGAGCTCTAAGTACCTGAAGGTACTGAATGACCTGGTTATACCATCAGTGGATATTTTCTGCCTTGATGGCATGGGCAGTTTCTAGGACGACAAAGCCAAGATTCATCAGGCTTTAAAAGTGAAAAAAATGAATCCGGTAGCATAAGGAATCATTTTCACACATAAACTGGCCACCACCCCACTGAACATCTTGGGGATGTGGTGGAGAAGTAACATTACATAATGTTTTTGAAACAACGCCACGATAAATGCTCATTAGAAAGGGTTTTTTTGGTCTAGGCAGTGCATATATCAGTATGTCTTCTGTACATCAAGCCTTATCTCTTAGTCCAATAAGCTGCCATTTAGATTTTTGTTTATTTATTACCCTCCTTTCTATCAGCTGCATGTGTATGGTGAAATGTCTGCCTGTATGTTATTACTCAAGACATTTTATGCACATGGACATACTCCTCTCAAACATATTTATCAGGTCAGACGCTTGGCAGACTAAAACTGAGATCAAATCCAAGATATGTGGGACTGATATAAATAAAATAAAATGAATGCAGAGGGCTGCAGGTGCATTAATGCCAGCCGAGGAGCTGTCCATCACTGTTCCATAATAAATAAAGAAAAATCCATCAACCAGCACAGCACATGTGGACGCAGCATGGAGCAGTCTTAACTGAAGTCCGTTCCCTTTCCCCAGGTTACCACTGGCTCTCCTGCAGCCTTTTTTTAAAACATTCACTGGAAAAGTCTTTAAAAGGGAAAGGGCTCTCAAAAGGCGGTTCAAAATAGAAAGAACAACATTCTCCAGCTAACTGGAATGCCAGATGCCTGAAATAAACAGCAGCTAGATAGATGTATACGGCTGCACCGGGACAAGAAGGATGCTGAACGTTCAGTTAATTCAGAACTTCCTGTCCACTCTTTCTTCTGCCCCGTCACCAGATGGCATGCGTCACCACTGCACAGGTGCTAGGCATTCGGCCTGCCCTCCGCCCTGCCTCTAAAGGGGTCAAAGGTTATGGCGAGTTCCCATGCTGCTCCCTTTGTGGCAGCTCCATATGCAAACAGCATCAGTTTCAGAGCGAGACAAAGGCCTCTGGTCCATCACAGGCAATGGGTGGAAGAGACCATTTACACGGTGGACGGGGGAAAGCAAATAAGACAAATTTTTTTAGGGGTTCCCTCTGAACATCATAATACCATGTAATCCAAGTAGATTACACCAGCACATGTGCAACCCAGAACATTTGTCTGTGTGTGTGTGTGTGTGTGTGTGTGAGTTTGTGTGCAAAAACGTGTGTGTCAGCATGAGCAATGTTTGTTTTTATCCCCAGCTATCTTATCAGATTGCCTCATCCACTTTCTTCTCTTCTGCTTATAATTAAATAGGAATTCTTGCTCAGTTCCCACTCTAGCAGGACTTTCTCATGACGACTCTACATCCGTAGTCAGTGTGTATTAATTAAACCTTGTGCATGTATTAGAAGCATGATAGATGTTGCTAACAGTGTCATCTTAAAACAACTCACATTGATAGTGTCTTTGATATACACATACTCACGCCACTCTATATTATCAGTGCCAAAGTACCAAAATGTTATAGGTTTGAAAACAATGAGCTCGATTTGTTCAGCTCGTGACAAAGAACACATTTGTGGGCTAAGCAGAATTTTAAGGACTGTACGCAAACACACGAAAAAACAAATTATACCACGGATGTGTTCACCCACTCTCGCTGCTCACTCTAGAAGCTTCCTATAGAAATGAATGGAGTCATAATTTAAGAGTGATAGAAAGAGAAGGATGAGTGCAATCTGTCCATTATTTGACATGATGGGGCCTGGTGGTGCCGGGTCCGAGAATGCAGATTTTTGTGATTGTAGCTCAAAAATTGACAGACTTACGGTAGTGTAAAAAAGTCCCATTTAAGCAAATGGGACCTTTTTTTTTCCAAAGAAAAACAAGTTTAGTGTAAGAATGAATGAACATTTCCAAAAATCTGTATGTAAGCACACTTCTCCCAAACATGCTGGACGTTTTAATTTTTGTCCCATGTCGATATCTCAGAAATTGTAGGAAAAGATATCTACCGAATATAAGGTGGAAAAATAATAATAATATTAGAAAGAACAATAATGTTCTAATTTGCAAAAATTAGAATGTTTAATTTTTTAAGTAGTAAAGAGAAAATAAGGGTTACAGGAATACTGTCTCAAAGCATCTCATCTTAAAATGACTCACATTAATAGTGTCTTTGATATACACATATTCACGCCACTCTATATTATCAGTGCCAAAGTACCAAAATGTTATAGGTTTGAAAACAAAGAGCTTGATTTGTTCAGCTCGTGACAAAGAACACATTCGTGGGCTAAGCAGAATTTTAAGGACTGTACGCAAACACATGGAAAAACAAATGATACCTGAGCAAAAGCATTATTTAAATAAACAAGGAAGTCAAGCTCATGGCAGGATTGTCTCTGCTTTATGAATGCTAATGAACGCTGGATGTGTTTGTGTTACCTGGCGGCCCAGGTGATAGGAACACGGTGGGCGGCGTAAATGTTGAAGGACAACACGTTAGTAACCATGCCTGCCTCCTGGATTGGTACTGTAGGCCGGCTGCTATGTGGAGCCGTGTGGAAGTTGGCGTTAAACGTGCTGCAATAGAGCTCCACTAGATCCAAGATGGCAGCCGTCAACCTTTCAACAATTTTCTCTGGAAAGTGAACAGAAGCAGAAGTAGAGGTCAAAGACTTTTCCATGTAAACACGCTGATGGGCCTGCAACTGGCTCAAGATGTAGATGCGTGCACACACACACGCGCACACACGCGCGCACACACGCGCACACACGCGCACACACGCGCGCACACACACACTCCTAAATAGCTTGACTTCCTGTTTAAAAAGCTTAAATCAGCATGTATAGACTGTGCTGCCTGCACTAAAGATCTACAAGTGCACCTTTTAGAACTAACCTTTAAGCACAAATGTTTGTGCTCACCTCTATTAAGATATTAAGATTACAACTGGGATAGGCTTCCAGTCTATTGCAGACCACTAAGCACACCAAAATTCATATATAGGGGCACTTTAGAGTAGCCAATCCCACATAGGTGGACGACATGTCTTTTAATGTCTTTTTTTTTTATAGATTTATATTTTTTTTATTACAGATTCTATTAACATTTTTATTATTATTTTTACTATTATTGTTATTTTTATTAATACTACTCTCCAAGTGAGGAAATGATCTTCGCTTTTTTTTTTTTTTTGCCACAAATTACAAAATATAAACTAGAAAGTACAGTTCCTGCAGAAAATTCATATATAGGGGCACTTTAGAGTAGCCAATCCCACATAGGTGGACGACAACAACAACAACAAAAAAAAATCTACATGAACGCATAAAAAAAAGACTTAGTCTTAGTCTGGACGTAGGATCGAATCCAGCCGTGAGGCAGGAACACCCACTGTGCCTACATGTAGCCTTTTTTAACAATTAATTTAATTAATGTCTTTTTTTTTAATAGATTTTTTTTTATTACAGATGCTATTAACATTTTTATTATTATTTTTACTATTATTGTTATTTTTATTAATACTACTCTCACTGATCACAGTTGTGTATTTACCTCCAGTTCAGTAACCATGGTCCTACTGCGCATATTTATTGGGACAAAATAAAGGCTGATCAAACAGAAGCAGAGCACATGTTTATGGAGTAAAGAGGAAGGTGAACAGTGTGCATCCTGACACCAGACATGTATCCTTCCTGTTTATTCCAGTAAAGAAGCAGACAGACGTCCTTGCAGCAGGAGATCATTGCACACAAACACTCTCTGACGAATCTTCCCATACGCACATGCAAAACACACACACACACACATACACACACATACACACACATACACACACATACACACACATACACACACACACACACACACACATACACACACATACACACACACATACACACACACAGAGACACAAACACTTTCGGACAAACACTCTTGGACAAACACGCGCGCACACACGCAGAGACACACACACACAAACACACACACAAACACACACACACAAACACAAACACACAAACACACAAACACACACACAAACACACACACACACACACACACACACAAACACACACACAAACACACACTTCCCCCTTTAAAGCTCAAGTTACGCTCTGGTTATTATTTTATATTATTTTAAAATACATAACAATACTAACAATAGTTGGTTAGCTAACCAACATTTGATCAAGTAATGTCAAAGCCTGAATCAAACTGACGGCTACACACTCGCATAAGCTAAAAAAATACAACCTGGGTTGCTGGGGCTGTAAAACGGCAACATTTCCCACTATCATACTACACTTGTCTTTAATTGTGAAAGAGCAACACACTACTTGTTCTCTGATTTTAATTATTTCCACCTGATATTTTTTATTTCATGTCTTTTCCTACAGCTTTCAAGATATTAACAAAGGACAAATGTCCCACATGTGCTTGTTTACAGTTTGTGGAAATGATCTTCGCTTTTTTTATGCCACAAATTACAAAATATAAACTAGAAAGTGCAGTTCCTGCAGAAACTGTCTGTTGTGCTCTATGCCATTGCGTGTGTCTCTCTGAGAGTGTTTGCCTGTGTGTGTGCTTGTTATTATGTGTCCACGCATGTGTTCACCCACTCTCGCTGCTCACTCTAGAAGCTTCCTATAGAAATGAATGGAGTCATAATTTAAGAGTGATAGAAAGCGAAGGATGAGTGCAATCTGTCCATTATTTGACATGATGGGACCTGGTGGTGCCGGGTCCGAGAATGCAGATTTTTGTGATTGTAGCTCGAAAATTGACAGACTTACGGTAGTTTAAAAAAGTCCCATTTAAGCGAATGGGACCTTTTTTTTTTTCAAAGAAAAACAAGTTTAGTGTAAGAATGAATAAACATTTCCAAAAATCTGTATGCAAGCACACTTCTCCCAAACATGCTAGACGTTTTAATTTTTGTCCCATGTCGATATCTCAGAAATTGTAGGAAAAGATATCTACCGAATATAAGGTAGAAAAATAATAATAATATTAAAAAGAACAATAATGTTCTAATTCGCAAAAATTAGAATGTTTAATTTTTTTTAACTACTTAATTTTCAAGTAGTAAAGAGAAAATAAGGGTTACAGGAATACTGTCTCAAAGCATCTCATATAAAATACTAGAAATTATGGAAACCGTACCTCGGTTTTCTCTCTTTGCCAACACGCTAACATCCTGTGAAATGGAAACAGACAGACAGTCAGTAAGCAGATGAGACAATTGCATTCAGGGTAATTTCTGCAGTGTTAGTGTTTTGGCCTTAAAGGTTAACAGATTAAGAGAGGACATTCACGTGTACAGTGTGCCTACACCAGCCTGCATGTTTATAAAACAGCTTCCAACAGAAATATGGTGCTAGTCCAGCGTGCAGCTCAGCAGACCAATACAGCACTGTTTTCCAGGAGCTCATCCATTTTGGCTTTTAAGAAGGTGTGTATATATATATATATACACACACACACACACACACACACACACACACACACACACACACACACACACACACACA
>JAOVVF010000001.1:10826607-10844266 GCA_028565595.1 Duopalatinus emarginatus
AAGTGCTGGGTCTGTATGTTAATTTATGTAAAGCCAATAAAATATTATAAACACATTTAAAAGTTAGAGACGTTCTGTACACTGTTCACAATATGAATGACTATGTAGATTTGACATCACTTCATCAACAGGATCTGGTAGTCGTGAAGACAAAGAAATCTGACTTGTTGAAATTGAATGTTGGGGGGGGGGTGTTCGGTGGTTTTTACAGGTTGTAGGTGGGGGAACTACTAGAACATAATGCTAAAACAAAAACTGTACTGGGAATTCCTACTGCGAATCTCAGTGTACTCAATGTGGCATCATGACATGAACATGCCCACGCTGTTCAGAAACTTCTTAGGTGTTGCGCGTGTGACATAGGTGGTGGGCAACTTACGCACTTACGGTAATGCAAAAATGACAAAAAGGTGTGTTTCATTTTCTTAGGATATCCAGTCAACTCCACTCTCACTGCAGATTCATCCTCTTCATCAAATTCAGAAATATCATCGGAATCTGAAGATCCAGCACTGGGAAATTCCCAGTCCAAGTCACTCATAAGGGTGTTTTACCCCAGCATTGTTCACAGTTGTTGACCAGTGATGCCACACGCAGTGTCAGGAATTTCCGTAGCGAGCTTGAGTTTTTCGGTCAATTTAATCACAATCGTCAATTTTATTTTAATTTTAATTAACGTCTATATATTTCAGTATCTAAAACAATGTAAAATCACCAATCACCAATGGTGTCCATTTGGTGGTGCACCAGCCTTTAAGAAAACATGCTGTGTTGTGATACTCACTGTGCGTGCTAACTCCATGTTAACAGAGCTTCTCTTGGTGAGAAAAAGCTTGACATCCCTGTCAAACTTCAGACACTGCTGGATATATTCAAGCCCGGCCAAGGTCTGAGAGCTGTGACAGACAGAGAGAAAGAAAACCAACAGAGCTTTTTTGAATCTGTTTGTGTCCCGATTTGACACCTTAATAAACACTGAAACATTTGGAAGGAGGGTCACACTGAAACCAGTCATGACTGCATTTCTATTATACTGTTGTGAGTACATGTGCACTGAAACCCGGTATGTTTGGCTGTGACAAGAACTTGATTTGCTATTCAAATTAGCGAAGTAGAAATATTATATTCTTCATGTTGTTTTGAAAAACCACAACCAATCCCCTACGTCCACAGACGCTCAACAACAGCTAACATTTTCCTGCATTGCGGTGTTGGTTATTGGCCGTGATTAACACCAGAATTTATTGTTCAACCTCAATATAAAGCAGGCTACTGTTGATTCTGCCGTCAACACCGGTGAAATAATAACAGTGTCACACTCAGGAAGTCCTTCCCATTTTGCACAAGCGCAAGGTTATCAAGACGAGACACGTTTCCGGCCAGCTGCACCCTTTGCAAAAACATCCAACTCCTACACACGGTCACACACAAACCGCTTGCTATTGTAGTCTACGCGCTATGACAGGTTGATCTACGTTGCAGTTAAGCCATGTAATACATTTCCATCAGACATTGCTCCCGACCACACTGGTCAGCCCACCACCAAGTATTATGCGGCTGGTTTGTGGTTGTCGCATTTTGGGGGGAAACCCACTGTGGTTTTTGCAGCCACAGAAATGAGGAGGGCAAGTGTTTTTTTTTCTTTTCTTTTGAGGGGCCCTTACTTGAATGACAAGACTATTTGTACCACAAACCACTAAGCAGCCACTTTTCTTTGGGAATCGCCCCTTCTTCCGGCCACAGTCCTGGCAGCAAGCGCTGTCAAGGAAAGAAACTGCCTATATAACACACCACTTGTTACATTGTCTGGGAACTACTTTTCATGACTGACCCAATACACATACTTTTTTTTTTTAACATTGAGTGAGATCTGGGCTGGATGCCCAGGCCTCTGTGCCCAGTGTGAGGTGGCATTATAGCCACAAGGAAGGGAAAAAGGAGAGCGGCCTGGATGCCATAATGGCAAAGGCATTATAGAAGGCCTCTGCGTGGCCTTGTGCCAATCTCTGAGTTTTGCTGTTTCTATCGTTCACCGTGTGCTAGCTGTGCACTATACTCCCACAGACAGGAATTAGACAGACAGACAGATATTAACAATGGTGTACAGCCAGAGTGGTCAACTGGCCAGCAAAGGATTTCAGCAGGCCAAATATTATACTTAAAGAAAAATAATAATAAGAGCTCGTTTTCTTTACTGCACCTTCTATAGATATTCCAAATCATGTTGCACACAATTGCATGTATATACGGTAATTTAGTTAGCTGAAATAGAAGCTTGTGGGCCAGAGACTAGTTACAGAGACACAGGGGAGAGTTTTAATAGACTTTCTAATATCTACATTTACATTTACATTTACGGCATTTGGCAGACGCTCTTATCCAGAGTGACTTACAAGGTTATTGGTATTACATGTAGGCCAACGTAGTGTTAGGAGTCCTGCCCAAGGACCCTTATTGGTGTAGCACAGACTGGCTGCCCAGACCGGGAATCGATCCCAGGTCTCTCACATGGGAGCCAATGATGTTACCACTGTACCACACCAACCAAAACACAAGAGACAGAAATCTGTATTTATTCCCCCCCAATTCAAATTCAAACCACCCATCTTTTTAGTGGCATCCGTCAAAAGCCATAATGTGAAGTGCCATATGAACCAAAGCATAACCATTTCCAAACTGTCTTATTTCTAGTCACTAATGGATAAACATTGAGAGTTGAGTGCTGTTATCACTTTAGTCATGGTAGCCACTTCTCTTGACCTTTATAAGAAACATTTATATGACCTTTAGAAATTTCAGCTGGTGTAGAGAATGACTTTGAAACTGTAGCTGGAGGAAGAGCTTTGAAACCTCAGGTTGAAGTTCTGGGCAGCTTCTACTTGACACAGCCAGGAAGCCCACTGAAGTCGTAGGCAAAGGTCAGTGGATAATAGGAAAAGTAGTTGGGGAATAAAAATAATGGGCAGGAACTTATATGGAGGTGGAGTTTTATTTTCAATCATGGTGGAGTTTCAGTCATGGTCTTTTTAAGCACACTGATGGCGTGTGTAAATCCAGGAACTTACATGCATAACTCATTGTTTTGAGCTCAGAAGTTCCAGGTGTGTTACAAAAACAATTAAAAGGAAATGAATTGAGCAACCCTAGCAAATGCTTTCACTTTTTATAACAGAGAAAAGGAAATGCAGTGATACATTCCTGAAATAGGTAAAACAAAGCAGGTGCTGCACTGCTATTTCTTGTCGTTTCACATGTAGGTCTTACTTGTTGAGATACTCAGCCTGGCCGCACACTTTCATCAGGTAGTCGTCCACGTCGACTAGGTCCAGATCGTCATGGGCGTAGCACAAGGTCTGGTATATTAGTAGGTCAATGGTAGATGAACCTGAGAAACAGGCAGGTGATAAATTGGCAAGGGCTTCATCTGATTTCTAGTGCACAAAATCACATCAACAAACTGGGAAAAAAGATGATCATGTCTGTTCAAGAAATTAGGTAATATATAAAGAGGTGCCCACTGTAATAGGACACCAATATACCTGCTCATTTATGGAATCATTCAGTTATGTGGCAGCAGTGCAATGCATGACATTACGCAGATACAGATGAGCTTCAGTTAACGTTCACATCAAACATCAGAATGAAAACACGATTAACCATGGCATGGATGTTGGCTGAGTGTTTGAGTATTTTAGAAACTGCTAACTTCCTGGGATTTTCATACAGAACGGTCTCCAGTGGTAACACAGCAAAAAACAATAAACATCCTCTGCATGACTCTAGGCGTTATGATTTTATGCACTGACTCTCTGCATGATCTTATTCATTATGTTGTGCCAGAGAACATGACCAGATGATTGGATAACTGCATGAATAGGTGTTCCTATTAAAGTGGACAGTAAGTGTATTATGCAAGTCTGCAATACAGACTTGGTTTAATCGATCGAAGTTTCCAAACGGTGACACATGCACAGCTCTTCCTGTCCACACACACTTAACCATCTGCTCCATTTACATGGGACAGCCAGCCAGCCAGCCAGCAATCTGGACCAAGCCAGGGAATATCTCACAGGGAAAAAATCTGGGATGAAAAATCTGAGCATTTCTACCCATTGAAAAAACCCCAGAATGGACTAAACATATACCTATTTTATATTTATAATTTGTTTTGCCTTTTTTCCCACATCCTTTTATTTTCTTTAAATAATAGAACTACAAGGGCCTCTTTCCGAACATTGATTTTTGCACAATCAAGCAAAGGCCACCAATTTATTATGCCTGATGGGATGCTAATACAATAACTGCATCATGGGACACCAAGGACAAAACCTATTGCATGGATATACAGGCTGAGATAAGCAAACTACAAGAGAATGGACAGCTTCCTTGGTTTGCAAGGCCACCATCCACTTATAAACACAGGCATGACTCATGAAGTATACTGAGCAACTATATTCTACTGACAGGAAGCTGACAGGCGAAAGGAGAAGGTGGGGTGGTGATGGAGGACGGGTCATCGAGTTCACAGAGAGACGTGTCTCCTCTAAAATATGCTGTGATCAATTTAAGAGCTAAACAAAAACATGTTTCAGGCTTGCGGATCTGATTTTTGTATTCTGCCTTTCTGTAAATTTCCCTTCTTTGTAAGAGACAAACTCTAAAGCAGACCCACTTTCCAAACACACGTCATTTCCAGATTCAAGCACCTTTTATCCTTGCCATAAAATCTTTTGGCAATTGCATGTGACCTGCAACACTCTTAAACAAATAATAGATGCATCACATTTGACCAGCTTTTGATAACACATCCAGATGAACAAACCCATGACACTCCACATTCGTCATGGGTCACTATAGAAAAGGACATGGCATGTGATGAGATTAAAAGCACAGAGACTGATTAAAAAGGTTTACTATCCCATTCCCTCTCCTCTTCCTCTCACATGATCCTGCCCTCTGCCTTCTCGGCTTGTGTTTCTTGTAGCCAGTTGAATGAAAACCTGGCTATTTTAATTGAAACCACAGAACAGATGGCTGGCACATTTTTCATTCACTGTAATTCCAGAGGATTCCGAAATGAAACTTCTTACAGTCTATCAGATGAGCTTCTCTGGTTCTGGCCAAATGTTTCTGCTAACTCATGTTTTGTAAATCATGAACCCAAGGCCTATTAAATTGACAGGTTGTCAGTTTGAGCTGCAGACTTGGGAATAGCCTACACTAACATGCTAGAGCAAAGTTTTAAGCAAAATATCAAGCCAGTCATGGCAGTAAATGAGGTCCCCAGTTTTCCAGAGCTGCTTAAGTACACACATACACTGACATGCATGAAAAATGGGTACAGACAGGCATATGCAAACTAGGCTGGAAGTGGCTTGATAATGGTATGGGTTGGTTTATTTGGCATTTCATGGGAACCCTGGTACGTCTATAACATCTCTGACATCTGAATTGGGGGGGGGGAGGGTTCCAGTTTTTCTGGCCCTTGAGTGTACATGCACAATAATAAACTCATAGTGACATTTATAACATTATTCAAATGCTCAAGTAAACAGTATATTACAAGATCATAAATCAGATGAAAGCCATAACAGGATTTAGCCCAGTAGGTTTATTAATCTGATTATTATTAATCTATTATTAATCTGATAACTTTTTTATATGAATGTGACTTTAATTAGATGGGGGGGGGGGGATAAGTAACATGTGTAATTTATCTACTTTAAAATAAACTTTGAAAGCCGGCTCATTTGTAGTTGGTACCAAATTAACTGCATGTCCAACCAAATAAGAAATTCATATCTTGGAAATATATTATATAATTTATCCCACAGCTCCCGGATCTACCCAACCCTAAACACTGATCAGCTACAAATCACAACATCCCAAGCTCCCCTGTACGCCTTAGCGTTTTTTTATTAAACCTTTTTTGATTTAAAAAAAATAATATTAAAGATTATCTACACTGACAAACAAACAAATATAAATAATTCCTCACAGAAAATTTCACATTATGTGGAGTGGTCACTATACAAATAGTTATGAAAGCTGTTACTACAGAATTTATAATGTATTGGAACCAGGACATTAACATAATGTGATTTGCCTAGACGCTGGAACTACTGTCAGAAATAAATAATAAATTTTAGGATGTTAAATGTCCCTCCACTTCACTTTGGGTCCTATCAGACCACCCAGTGATTTATTATTTGTCTAAACAAGCACTCTTAATTATAGTCATAGAAAAGCTACTAGCAAAAAGAAATCTTTCACTGCATGTAAATGTACTGATCAAATAACTGCCACATCACTATAATGCATCTGTAAACATAGGGAGTATCAGTACACTCAGGCTTACCGTCGCAGGTGAAGATGAGCGGCTCTCGGATGTGCTCACCGATGACGGTGACCTTTATGCTGACCCCAAGTCCCTGCTGCAGCTCCTCCTGCGCCACACATGGGCTCCACACAAACCCTGCGTTCTTAGAGCGCTCTGAGCACGGGTAAGCCGAGCGCAACCTGCACACAGCAACACCGCATTCAGAGCACAGCATACTGAACAATGCTACCATATTTTCATTAAATGAGCGTAAGGATATTTTTAGATCACTGGTCTAAACAGCATTGTCTACTGAATTCCACATTAAGGTGGAAGATATGAAAAATTCACTTTTACAGGTGTGAGTCACATATATTTGGGTATCTGGACTACCAGGCTAATTTAAATTATATGGACCATCAAATGAGTATCTTCACCCACAGGTTTGATTACCTCCATATACATTTTAAGCACTACTGAGCACCATTTCTTCCCCTAAACGCTTTTCTGGATCTGCTGGTATTATGTTGAAGCTAAGATCTAAAAAAAAAAAAGCTCTTATAACAATAACTGATTTTCCACCATGTAGGGCTGTGCGATATGACCAAAGCTTCATATCCCGATAACGATACATATCGATACATATAGCACATTTTCTGTAAATCTTTGAAAAATAAAATTACCTCATAAAAAAGAAGGATTCTATACATTGAATTACACAAAGTCAAACAATTAAAGATATTTTCTGCCATATGGCATGCAGTGGGAAAAACTCTTTCAACGTCTGCAGCAAAAAAAAGCACCTTTTTTTAAAGTTTTACGAACCTCTAGTTGCCTTGACAACGGCCTTGTGAACTTCCGGTTTGAGAAAACAACCATTTGTTTTTAATTTTTAATTTTCTATTTCTGAAATGGAAATCGAATGACCAAAAGATACATGGACCCTTTAGGTACGAGCTCCTGTTCGCGCACACTATCCTACTTTGTACTCCTACTCTTCGACATGTTTGTGTGTATGCTGCCTTAACGTGTCGTCCAATCGACAAAAAGACTGCAGTAAAGTGTGTATTTTGTGACACATTGAAACAGACGTTAGAGCATAATAATAAACAATAGACGTTTTTCTATTGTCACATGATATATATCGTCGTATCACACAGCCTTACCGCCAAGTAAGGAAATCAGTTCATGTAAGCCTAACACTGATACAGACTCCCTTCTTGAACATGTAGCATCCTAACTATCCCCTTCCCTATAAACCTTCAAACATAAAAAAACAACTTATTGGAATAGCTTTTTATCTTCCCCTTTTACTTGCCCAATCTCAGCCCATCCAATACTGTAGACGTGCTGCTATTGTTCACGAACAAATGAAATTAAAAAAGAAAATAAACAAATTTAAAAGGTTGTAGGATTTCGACCAGAAATGTCAAGTTGTTATGGTGGTTGCTTGGCTTGTCAACAGCACAGAATTGGACTATATAGACGTTGTGACAGCCCGAGCCTCCAAACCCATTTAAATCCTTCAACAATTAAATATCTAACCTTGTTCTATTTCTTGATTTTTAACCAACTATCCATCATGGAAAAATAAATATTGAACAAGCCCATTCTGAGCACACACGTAGTCATGAGCTACCTCCAAATGTACACATTTGTACAGTCATGTGTAACCTGTAGTTTACACTCTTGAGCAAGATTACTAGCAAGCATGCTTTTCCAGTTACTACGAGAATCAGCCGTTGCCTGGAGCTACGTCTGAACTTCTGATTATGCACAAATGTCTATAGGTTATAATCACGCAGTGGATCATATAGTGGTATGATGACATTCTTTTTTTTTTTTTTTAACTATTTTGCCAGATAAAAAAACAACGTTTTTGAAAAACACGAGCATAGAGGGGAACTCACACATCGAGCATATGACAGAAGGCAGCCACCTCCTCGTCACGCTCCTCAGAAACCTGGAAGAGCTCATAGCCAAAACCATTGAGCCTGGACCGAAGTGACACCTGCAAGACAGGAAGGTAAAACTCAGTCCAGATACATACACCATTATTTACAATTAAATACATATAACACGTAGGTAATGTTTCTTTTTGTATAACAAGTTAAAGAAGCCTAGTGTCTATAATTATTAAGCTGAATTAACTGGTGTGGTACATACCGGATCAGCAGAAACTCTGCGGTTGTTTCTTACACCCTTTTGCCCAGGCAAGTATGTGCGAGGTGGCACCTGAGGAGGTAGCGTCTTGCTGCGAGCCACAGGCTTGCCAGATTGGTCGCCATTAACTTTCTGCAGCCTAGGTGACTGTCTACCAACTGTGAGCTTCATAAGAGAGTCGTTCAGGTTATCATAGTTCAGAGTTTCTCCAGAGAGAAGCTTGGGCTGGTCCACCTCAGGGCTGAACAGGTTCACGTCTCTGGGAGTTGAACCCCTACAGAGGTTGAATGAGTCTGGTTGAGGTATTGGATTTCTTGGTGGAATTGCTGGAGGAGGTTCATCTGGAGGAGGCAGACCTTTCAAAAGCCCTTCAGTCATCTTCTCATAATCATTCTTCCCCGGATTTTCAAGGATATACAGTGGCTCCTTGCTGTAGCCATGAGGATCCACATTTGATCTTGATGGGCTGGAAACTCCAGGCTGGATGAGGTTAAGAAGAGGATCAGACCCTGATAGCCCTTGGCGCAAGTTTGTCCCAGGTGGGCTGGGGATACGTCTAGACTGTGTATTCCTGGATGGCATGGTCTTGCTACTCTCGGACTCTCCCCTTCCAGTGGGATCTTTGTCCTGTTTAAGGCGAGAGAGCGCGTCATACTCCATCTGCAAAGCCTCAGCCAGAACCAGCTCTCTGGGACTTAGACCCAGAGACTCCAGGCAGCTCCAGCGCTGCTCATTGTCATTCTGTGTCTGTGCTGCAGACATGATCCTGTAGGGATCGATGCCACAATGCTTGGAGGTTTAAAAATAAGAAGATTTGCTGGGAGAAAAGACCTCTACAAAATCCACAGCAGAACCATTGGACCCTGTTGAGACAGGAGAGCAAAGGAATATTAACAATTGACTATTCACATCTCTTTGACTATGACACATAGTTTAGCCTCGCCATTCATACCTTGCCCATACACAGGAAGTTCCCCCCAAATGCAAAACATGTACCTCATTCCACTAAAGGTTAATAGCAGTATGACCAATAAATTACACAAATAACCAATTACATTTCGACTCATAACGCTGTGAAATCTACACTCTGTTTGGATCAAAGATGACAACGGTAGTGTTTTCAATTACAGTCACTGCATTTATCTAAAGAGAACCCCAGATGGGTTTTGTTTAAGGAGGACAGTCATCTGGCTCCAATTATCTTTGCTTGCTTAGCAAAAGTCAGAGAAAAAAACGCCTGGCTCCTGCCTGTCGTAGGCTGAACATGGCTATCAGCACTCTGCAAGCACCAAAGCAGGGAAGGAGTCTTCATAGAAGTACAGAGCAGCCCGAATCTAGGAGGTCACTGGGTTCTTCAAGAATATGGAAGAATATAGCTTGGATAAATGAAATGGATGAAATCTTGACTGTCCATCTATAGCCTAGCATAAACATAAGAAACTGTTGTAGTCATAACCGACATAGCATAATAATGTCTTATATTTTAATAATGGACAAATTACCAACATAGAATAAGATCATGTCTGTACGTTTACCCTCATATTCATATATATTAACACATGACCAAGCAATCTGTAAACGCCACACCATGAGAAATACATCATAATAATAATAATTTATTCATCAGTAACCATAGCTAACCGACCCACAAGCTTAACATGGATGTCCTGGGGGTTCAGTCCATTTCTGACCTGGTTAAAGCTGTTTATTTTATAGCATATAAACTGAAATGTCACTCCCCAATTAGTTTTTACAAAAATACTAAGAAAGTCTGTGAGATGATAGAAGTCTTCCCTTTGTGCCATTACCACATCCAACCCACCAATGTACACTAAAGTGCCAGAAAGACTAGTGTACTTGGTAGTTGCCCCACAGGGTATGGACACCACAAGCTTGCAGAAACAGTGTTCACCTGTCAGATACGTTTGTAGCTGTACCAGGGGTCCCATGGAATGACAGATAAACAAACCTCATACTATTATAAAGACACCACCAGCCTGTGTATTTTGTATAGCTCATCACTAGTTTTTCTGACATTTCAGTGTAAGTAATTAGAATCAGCAATCCAAGGAGAGATCAGAAAACTAAAACTTGTACTTGAAAGTTCATGAATCGCCAAACTAATCTGCCTATTAGTAAAACTCTAGCTGAAGAATTCATATAAAGTGCATTTTCCACCAAAATGTAATCAATATATTCTAAAGTAAAAACAATCAAGTAAGAATAACGGCTTCGAAACATGTAAACAAGTAAAAATAATGATGTAAGAAAATAAAATATTTTTTTTTTTAAAATGTACATCACCTCTGGTAATGTCTTTACTATTGAAAAATGCAAAAAATGTTATTAACATGAGTGGGTATTTAAATACGTATGAATACTGATTGCATTAACTGAATTGCTTTCTGTTTTTGTTCAACATATTTTTACAAGAATTACCAACTTCACAGATTATCTACTGAGGAAGCTTGAAATCCTTATTTTATCGACTGTTTTTGTCGGGTTTTGCATCCTTAGCCAACTAACATCTCGAGGCATCAGTGACGTCTTTCTAATGTTTACTTGTTTTCTCATAAGCAGTTCCTTCTTTGTAAGGAATTGTTATTATTGTTTGCTCATTTTTGTGGATGTGTCTGTCTGGCTTTTACGATCAAGAAAAAGTTGCCTTGAAACATTAATTTTCTCTGTGTTCATTGTGTAAAATGTAAACTAAGGAATTCTTTTTTTTTTCCTTGCATATTCTTGACTTGCCCTTGTATCTCGGATGGGGAACACAAGCTGGACTAATGAGTTGCCGGAACCAAGTGTTCACATTGAAATGTCTACTTACATGTTAAAAGTCATGTCTTTATATAAACAGATAGAGACGTTCTGATCACGTCTCTGTCATCTAAAGAATGCTGTATCGTTAGCATCAGCTAGTATGCTAGTGAAACAGTGGCTGGTATTAGCTTGTTAAATGTTGAGAGAAATTGAAAGCTACTTTTATCATAAGCAGCATTTTATGGCATGGGTTAAACAATACATCATATCATATACTTGTACGTACAACATTAAACTGCCTGTCTGAACAGCTCTGATTCATCCAGACATGGACTACATAAGGCCTCTTAAGGCATGTTTGGTATCAGCACCAAGCTGTGAGTAACAGATCATTCTGTGGAATCGGACCAGACAGGCTAGCCTTTACTTCCCATATGCATTAGTGGGCCTTAAATGCCCATGACCCTATCACTGGTTCTCCGTTTGTCCTTCCTCAGACCACTTTTGTAAGGTTCGAACCACTACATACTGGGAACAAGCCATAAGACCTTTTGTTTTTGAGATGCGTTGACCTATTTATCTATCACATTTTAGTCCATGTGAAATTTTTCATGCTTTGAACACATGAACTTTAAGAACTGTTCGGTTTCTGCCTAATATATCCCGCTTCCTGACTGTTGCAATTGCAATGATATAATTAATCATTTTTTTTTATTTTTATATGTATATATATATTTTTTACTTATTATATATGTAAACACACACATAAAATGTGTCTCTCTGTCTTCATATTATTCAAAAAGTAAAAGGAAAGGGGGTTAAACAGTCTTGTTGCAATGTTTCCAGCTACGTCACCAGACACACCTCTCCACCTGATCCAATCAGTGAGCAGCGATCATAAGCATGGTAGCTATAGCTACACAGTTTTATGTTAGGAAACTGAAAGAATGTGGGCGATGGCTACAGTGCAACATCACAAAAAATTACATCAGAATATTACTGCAATAGTAATAATTTATTTAATTTATAAATAATTTATTCAATTATTGTATTAAATATTAAATTGAATTACATTTAATTAAACATTAAATATTCCCATGTACATGTGCAGTGAGACATGGTGTATGGCTCTATTACAACCTGGTTTAAAACATTCCCATTCCAATTATTTGCTCCTTTTCATTAGTCTAAATCGCAGAACACAATCCTTTAGTTCAATCTGATGCTCGCAGCTCGGTTTCGCAGATCAAGTTTACAGTAAAATGTCATCCACAACCCAAAATGCACACCATGTTTGGTTCAATTCAGGGTTCAAATCAAAGAAACCTTGCATACTGTGATAGCAATAAAGACCCTGATTAACTGAGGCGAGCAGATTTAAAAAGAATTACGTTTGCACCTGAATTAAAAAATGATTACACTGGGTGGCGAGCAGTGTGATTTAATAACCTTTAGTAAATCACGCACTATGAGCTATTATAATAATTATAATAACTCATCCTTCATTTTTGTATTCTGTGGCTGACACTCCTTAAAATACAGTTTTACAGCTCAACCTGTTCCCTGGGGGGAATGCAATGAATAATAAAAAAGAAAAATATATTTCTCTGTTATAGCTGAGACACTGAAATGGCAGTGTGTGTGTGTGTGTGTGTGTGTGTGTATGTGTGTGTGTGTGTGTGTGTGTGTGTGTATGTGTGTGTGTGTGTGTCCTGCATTCAATGTGGATCATGGGGGGCAGGGTTGAGAGGAAAAAAATCAGATGATGGGCTCAACATCACAATGACGGTCATCTGTAATGAAGATGGCATCTTTCATTGGCCCATCACTACCCATAATTCCCTTCTCTACACTGTGACGCAAATACACAAATGCTCTAATGAGGCCTGAAGAACACATTTCAATATTGAAATAAGTGACCTGCAAGGCCTTATATGGGACAAGCTGAATTTTACATAGTAATTCACCAACGCTGTTTTATTAAGCATAAGAAAGCAAACCTTCTAATAGGTTTTCCAGCCATTTTTATTTATTTGCATTACACTGAAGTACCAGAAAAACTGGTACACCAGTCTAGTACTTGGTACTGCCCCCACAGGGTATGGACTCCACAAGCTTGTGGAAATATTCTGGAGGTAATAAGCACCACACTTCCTGCAGAACGCTCCACAATTCTGATATTCCACGGTATAGGATTTCTGTGTTTCACAACATGTTACATGGCATCAAAGTGTTTGATGACGTTGAGATCTGGTGACTTAGGTAATAATTAACAAAACCCCAAACTCAGATGAGTGTTCCTCTAACCATAATTTGGCGTCTTTAGATGTGTCTGGTGGTGCATTGTCCTGTTAGACAAGGACAAACCCATCAGAATGAATGCCGGACATGAACAGGTGTAAGTTGTCAGAAAGGAGACAAAAATAGTGTTCGCATGTCAGAGACGTTTGTAGATGTACCAGGCGGCCCCATGGAATGCCAGCTAAACAAACCTCATATCATTATGGAGCCATTACCAATCTGCACCAGTTTTTTCCACCAGTCTTCAGTCAGTAGCTGTTTTTCTGGCACTGCAGTGTACTGGTTGATACTGAGACTTTGTCCTAGATTCCTTTCATCCACTACTCTAGAAGGGTTTGTTCATTAGCTGTTCAGGTGGTGGATCAGACGCAGGGAAAATACACAAAGCAACAGCACTTGTCGGATTAAAATTCAGCTAAAGGCCGCAACTGTTGGACGTTGCCGAGTAGCATCGCTGGCCTTCCGTTAAACAATAAACAAAATTCCTGCGCAAACAAAGTTAAACCTTCTTAAACGACAAGACTTGAACTGTCATTTGGTTAACCAGATTATCAAAGTACTTATTTTGACGCCATATTTAACCTCATAACCTCCAGTTTCCAGGGCATCCCTACATGAATGGGTCGAGATAGAGTCATGTATTGCCATATGTAACATATACATGGGAATTGCTCTTCACGGTGACCTCGGCTTTGACCTGCTCTCACAACAACGCTGGCAGTGGGTTTTTCCCCCCTCTGCTTGTAACAATGTGCAGGAAATTCCCACACACTTCTATCCACAGAGCTCTGAATAACACGGACAGATTGCAGGAGAGGACTGAAGAAAAAAGAAACTAAAACAGACATGTGACACACGTTCCTCAAGATCTCTATACACTGACCTCTCTTATGTGCACCCCTGAAATTTATGAGCACATGTGTTTCTGAGGTTAACGCCACTTTAAGAGGAGTCTGAATAAACTGCCAGGCTTACAAACAGAGGGCTATACTGACTCTGCAAAGATTAGCCCCCTTTTTTGACTTTTTGTCAGCCACTCAATTTTGCACCTGTTTTTCCCATTTATGTGCAGCTGGACATATGCGTACATACAACCATGCACAGATACAAGACCCAGGAAGTATATACGAGTCATTTAACCTCCTGGGATAAATAGAGATAATCTCAGTCATAGGTAGGAGCGTGGACTACCAGAGAGATATAATAGATGGATCAGATTACAGAGATTATCAGGCTCAAAGGACTGAAAGGAGATTCACAAAGCCAGACATGTTTGTAAACAGACAGTCCAGACATCAACAGATGGATCCATAGCGCTACGTGCACGCGGCATCAACTTCCAAACGGCATCTCTGCGGCTGGCCTCCTTTTCCCAGGAGTGTGATTCTCCCATCATCTCCCCATTCGGAGCACCAAAGGCCTTTTGGCCGCAGGGAAGCAGGAGCGAAAGAAGGGGTGGGAATGGGGGCGGAGTTTGCATTGTTCCAGCCCTGAGACCCTGGAATCAATCCCCCGCTGAGATATAATCCCATTCAATTAGGGGCGGCTCCCAGATTGACCAAACAAAAGACACAGAGAGGGGGACAACACGTGAGCCAGGGCCGACACAGACACGTTCACACGCCTCCGAGAACGAGAGACAAAGAGGCCGCTGTCATCTCTGGCCATGCACCCCCACACACCAACCCCCCTTAACAACCCTAAAGCACCCCCCAGCCCGCACCCTCAATAACACCCACTGACCAACAAATAAGCCAGCGCCCTCTTACACACAGCTTCCATCACACTCACTGTCGCAAGCGTATAGTGAGATGTATGCCATCTTGAACTCCTTTGAGCTTGTCAGAGAAAGGAATTTGATTTAGATAAAATATCACAGCACACACTAAAATTGAGTTATATTGGTATATGTGTTTTGATTAAAGACTATGCTTTAAGACACTTTGTATCCTTTGTTCATGGTGTTCGTTGTCCAAGTCGAAAGTCAAAAATCACACGTCTAAGACACGAAACAGGACAACGATCCAGACACTCGGCATCAAACTGGCATAACAACAGCAAAAACACTGGCTCTGCTACCAAACGCTGACCTTACCTGGTAGCTACTATCAGCTGAAAAATTCCTTGGTGATAAAACATCAGAACTATCCTTTAGTCACATTCTCTGAATTAGTAACATGCATGTGTCCGGTGACACAGTGCAACATGACACACATATTTTACAAGCAAAACAACTCTCATCATCTAACAGCTGTGGAAACTACCCAATACCCAGGCTGCAATCAGCTGGAGGAAGACTATGATGTATGATACTGAAACCAAACGCTGAGGTTGGCACCAGATCAGCTGAGATCACGATATACGCGATTATATAATCTGAAGCGTGTTTTCTGTCATGCGTGAGGAGCTGTGGTGTGCTTAATGCCATGTGTGCCTAGTTGGCGTGTGTATGCTATGAATGTGCACCACATGTAGTGAGTTGAACTGTGTTGTTGTCATGTGTGGCAAACTGGGGCATGTTTTCATCTATGTATATACTGTAATTGTGTGTTGTGTGTTGGAGTGTGTTGTGTGTCATGTGCAGTGAATTTAAGACTGCTGAGTTTGAGCGCACTGTGTGTGTCAGGTGTAATGAAATGGAGGGTGCTGTGTGTGTCATGTGTAGCGAGATAGAACGTGTTGCGTGAGTCATGTGTAGTGAGCTGAAAGTGACGTGTCCGTCATGTGTAGTGAAATTGAGAGTGTTTTGTCTCATGTGTAGCAGGCTGAGAGTGTCGTGTGCCATTGTGTGCTATTGTGGTTAGTGAAATGGAGAGTGTTGTGTCATGTGTAGTGAGCTGACAGTGTTGTGTGTCATGTGTATTGAGTTGGAGCGTGTTGTGTCGTGTAATGAGTTAGAGTAAGTTGTGTAGTGAGATGTAGCGTGTTGTGGGTCATGTGTAGTGAGTTGGAGCGTGTTGTGTGTCATGTGCAGTGAGCTGACATTGTTGTGTGTCATGTGTAGTGAGTTGAAGTGTGTTGTGTGTCATGTGTAGTGAGTTAGATTGTGTTGGAGTGTGTTGAGTGTCATGTGTAGTGAGTTGGAGCATGTTGTGTGCCATATGTGCAGTGAGTTGAAGTGTGTTGTGTAGTTATTTGGAGTGTGTTGTGTAGTTATTTGGAGTGTGTTGTGTGTTATGTGTAGTGAGCTGACAGAGTTGTGGGTCATGTGTAGTGAGTTGGAGCGTTTTTTGTGTTGTGTAGTTATTTGGAGTGTGCTATGTGTTATGTGTAGTGAGTTGGAGTGTGTTGTGTGTCGTGTAGTGAGCTGACAGAGTTGTGGGTCATGTGTAGTGAGTTGAAGCATGTTGTGTAGTTATTTGGAGTAAGTTGTAAGTCATGTGTAGTGAGCTGACAGAGTTGTGGGTCATATGTAGTGAGTTGGAGCATGTTGTGTGTCATGTGTAGTGAGCTGACAGAGTTGTGGGTCATGTGTAGTGAGTTGAAGTGTGTTGTGTGTCATGTGTAGTGAACTGACAGAGTTGTGTGTCATGTGTAGTGCGCTGAAGTGTGTTTTGTGTCATGTGACAGCATTTCTGTAACCCGTTAAACAAGTTACAGTAAAGTAGATAAGACTGTACATGTCAAATCTGCTGAAAGAAAATGCAGACTTACACACACTGGAGTGTGAATGTGTTACTAAACCGAACATGAGACTGAAGCTCTCTAAGAATATAAAATAAATAAAGTGAACAGGTCACTTGTGCACTGATGAGCTTCTGTAATCACACCGTGTGCACTTTAGACAAACTGGACATCATCCACATAACCTGCTATTTCAGCTGCTTTCTGTTTCACAGTTTGTTTACAACGCTGAACTGAATACCACACAAACACCATCCTGTAAAATACAAAACCACTCTTACACAGTAATACTGTAAATATCTGTCCTTGAGGAGAGCTTTAATACTCCTAATACTGATAGATTTACACTGTGTGTGTGATAACGGTGTTTCATCCTATCTTCAGTAATGTCTCATGTTCACACTGACACACTGTCTGTGTACTGTACACACACACACACACACACACACACATCACATAATATATGTGTGTGAGTGTGTGAGTGTATGT
>JAOVVF010000001.1:10848728-10858791 GCA_028565595.1 Duopalatinus emarginatus
AGTTCATTCATTTGCTGTATATTGTAGTGATTACATTGGCCTACCAGTTCAAAACACCTATGCTTATAAGAAAGAACACTCATAATATGATATGTAAAATTGTTAGCCTAAATGTACACTTAATTAGGAATCAAATTTATAATATTTATTATAATAATTATTATAATTATATCCTATTTATACACGTAAGTAATTGAACCTTGCTTCCTGCCATGTCTCTCGCTCTCTCTCTCTCTCTCTTGGATGTGTGTGAGCAAGATTGCAGGGACACAAAGTGAAGCTGCAGAGCTACAGAGAGCGCTGCTTTTTGCTTGCTTCATTTCAGCTCCATTTTGTCATGTGGCGGTTTCTCGGAGGACAGTCACCCATGCTGAACAACGTGTGGCTGGTTATGGGTGTAGCTGGTAATATGCTTTGCATACACAAGAACTGAGGTAAAATGGCTGTTCATGAGTTCTTGATCTTGACCAACACAATGCAGCACCGTTGGTGTAGTGTCCTCTTTTTGTGTCCTGATTTTAGAATTATGCCCCAATAAAATATTTTTTTTTTCACAATGTTTTGGATGATTTAATTGCGCTTGGATGTTTGTGAGAAGGGGGTTTGCCTAGTCACCCTAGCCCTAAGCACAGATATGTAACGAATATGAAAGACTGATGTTGCTGGGAGTGACCAGTACTTTCCAGATATTCCTGTAGCTTCATTAATGATGTCTGGATGTAGGTCTCTTACCAACAAGCCTAGTCTTGGTAATGTCACTATGATTGCCCATGACTTCATGGTGGTCTTTATAGTGTTCTATGGTACATCTAATGTTTTGGAAATGCACCCCTCTCCTAATAGATACCATTCATCAATGAGGTCTCATACATTCTTTTCAAACTCTTTGTTGAACATTGCTTCAGCAGTTAGATGAAACCAAGATGATGTCTAGATAATCCTACCAAAACAACATATCTTACATTGGTGCTAATTAGAACCACATCATTAATGACGGATCTGTAAACGTAGTTTGGATGGATTGGTTTATTCTGATCACAATGTCACACTCTATTATAGAAGGATATGTAACCAGATTATTGCAGGTTTTTCTTTCTTTTTTCCATTTTTTTTTTTGCTGAAACATGTACATGTGTTGGTCAGTTTAATTTTGTTGTTTGCTGTGCATTAAAGCTTTAAAATGGTGTGTTTTAATTTATCTTGGTTTAATTATTGTAATCATGCGAACCTAGTTTATTTTCATAGGTGTGGGTAAACCTTTTAGACATCCTGTACATGGTAGGCTCTAGAAACTTTGTAGGAAACTTTAATTTCAACTATACTTCCAAATTTTTATTTTAGACCAGACAGACCCATCTGCGAATCCTGGTGAAATTATGCGAAAACCACAACAACTGTATGGATTCCAGACTATAAGCAAGCAAGTTGTGTATTGTGAACAGTACAGCGATGTCACACCTGAAAGTTTGAGAACCACCATAATAACCATGTTACCTTAGGATTGAGGCAGGTCTGTGATTAAGCCTAGGGCAATGTGAGACCACTGTCATTTTGGTATGGGCAGTAGAATGAGCTTGCCTGTGGGTAGGACCCTGGGTAACTCGGATTGAACACATGTAGTACCTGAAGCTAAAGCTGAAAATGTTTTAGCCTGGGGTATTCCCAATTTCCCAGTCGGTTTTCCCAGGATATTGCATGCATAGACACTCCACACAGACACTCTCGATTGAACTGGGACACTGGAGCCACAAGGCATTAAACTGATCCAGTTTCTAGTGCCACAGTGAGGTGTCTCTGTGGCTTTTTCTAAAACTGTGCAGTATAGGCATAAGCACTGTGTTATATATATCTCTTTGTGTCTGACCTATAATGCTGATCTGTGCCAGTGTGCTGTTAAGAGACATTGTGAAATGATGTAGATTCAGGCTGGGAATGAATAATGTGTGTAGACAGTGTGGGCATTGTTAAAGCTAGTGTGTGCGTGCCGGTATTGTTTGTGGCTGTTATCATTTCTATATAATAATGTTATTTACATTAAAAAGTTTTTTTTTAAAATAAATAATCCTGGATATTTAGCCTTAAATTCACCATTGATGGACACCATTTCATTGAGTCTACTGTATATTTCTTGTGTGCTTTCAGTATTTCCTCAGTATGGGTTAGTGTCTAGGGTATTGGGCAAGCAAAAGCCCCAGGTTCCCCATTACCCTCCTCCTACAATCTTAATTATTCTTAATTTTCCCTTGATTATTGGTAAAGAAAAGTGTCTTTAATATTTTTTATTAATAGAAACATGTCTCTGGGTCTTTTAGGTTTAACAAGGCTTTGTTCCTTTTCCCTACAGAGTGAGAGTGCCAGGGTGGCATAATGACTACTTTTCATTTATTTGTTCACTATTTTTATTTATCTGATTATAGCTTATGTTAACTCAGTTTTCTTGCAACATAAACCATTGGCAAGCCTCAAAAACAGTAAATTGCACAGAAGTGACAAGGATCATCTTGTATGAAAATGGTGGGAAGACCATGCAATAAGAGTATACGGAGAAGGAAAGCAGTCTGAAGCATACCGTCATGTTTTTTGCTGTGCGCATGTATAGCTGTTTATAAAATTTTGCCTTGTATTTACTGATTCAGCGACTGCTTTCAAAAGCATCAGGATGAATTCTGAAATGTGTATCTGTAATTACAGCTTGTCTATAGCACCTCCAAATAGTTGCAGGGTCAGTTCCCTGCAAGGTCCAGATTTGAACACATATTACAAATCTGAATTGTTAACTAACAGCATGTGTCCATTTATATACATAAGTCTTACAAACATAGTGGACCTTCAGTTAGTAGTTAGTAGAACACAATAAAAGTATCTCGAGTCCTGTGGAAAATCCCAGAAAGTGGTTCAGTGCTGTTTTATTGACTTAAAATGCACCATTTGAAATTTAAAAATAAATGGGAAAGATTTTAATTTTGGGTGACAGCACATTGGGGCTGCAGGTAGTACGTGTGTGTGTGTGTGTGTGTGTGTGAGTGTGTATGTGTCACACATGCTCTGGTCTTTGTGAGGAGTTCAGTGTTTTCTCCATGTGTCTGCATGGGTTTTTGCCAGGTGCTCCAGTTTCCTCCCACCTCCTAAAAAACACACATAGTGGGCTAACTGGATACACTTAATTACTTCTAAATGTGAGTGTATGAGTGAAGGAGTGTGTGTGGTACCCTGTGATGGAGTGGCACCCTCTCCAGGGGGAATTCCTGCCTTGTGCCCAGAGATTCCTGGTGGACTCTGGACAAACCCACGACCCTGACTGACTAAGTGGATAAGATAATTACTTATGGCTAATTTTAATGTCAGTTTTAAACACGTCCACAGACATTCAAGCTCAAAAAAGTGCTGACTGTGTGTTTGTGTTATGTGTTGTAATCTATATATCCTGTAGTGTATCTCTGTAGTGTATAAAGCTCAGGCTGTTTCCGGATGAGGTCATGTGTGGTCTGGATGTGAGACCGGAAATGGGAATAAAACACCTGTCCGGCACTGATGCGCGCTCCCGCGTCCACCTTCGCTTTCTGTGTGAGCGAGAAAAACGGAAGCGCGCGCGTGGGACGAGCGGGTGCGCGCCCGGTTGAGGACACGGCCGCCTCGGAGACAAGAGAGGAGACAAGAGAGGACATCTACGTTACAGTCATCGGTAGAGCATTAAGCAGAGGTCTGCACACCCGGCTGTAGGACGGAGGAATAGGCGGTGAAGTCTGTGTAAGGTAAGGAATTAAACGCAGTAAGTATGGGGATCAGTCTGCGGCCTCATCACACACACTACAGACAGGTGTACAGAGTAATAAATACACAACACTGTAAATCTTATAAGTGTGTGCTTTCTTTAGTAAACACGGGGTGTGATAATAAACCGAGGTGATGTGGAAATCCTCAGTCTTTCCTCATCTTCATCCTCACATGCGCAGCGCTCCGTGATGCGGCGTCGGCTTTTGCTTGTCTGCGCAAATTATACACACGCTGTCCTAGTCGAGGAAATGCGCTGTCTGGTTGTAAGAAACGGACTGAAAACGACCCGGCTTGACAACACGAACGGTACCGTAGTGAAATACGGGTTTATTTAAGGCTGGTAAGCTGCTTTTGAGGCCGAATGCAGCCGCATGCAGGGAGGGGGACAGAGGCGAGGACGCTCCGAGTCAGATTCATCCCTCTGCCGCTGAGTAAAACAGGGGCCTGTAGGGATGTTCATGATATATATCATCATAACATGATTGCAGTAACAATTTAACCCTGATCCCAAGAATATTCCCTTGCCTCATGACCACGTCATGTCCTTTCCAGTTAGCAGGTGAGGCTAAAACTTTACGCAGAGGTCAGAGACGCAGTTTATCCGTGTGCCATTTTTTTCTAGACACACGCAATGAGCACGTAAAGAAACCATTTAACTGATCTTCTACATTCAGGATAACAAAAATGTATATATTACACACACTGTTCTGTAGACCTGTGATACCAGCTGAGTAAAACTGGGTGGTCCTCTCAAGCTAACACCTTGTATTGCATTATTATGGATCTAGAATGCTGCATGTAGTGCATCTGTCAAGTGTTTGTGAACCTTAAATCAATATTTCTAAGTAAAAGATAAACATTTAACATACAAAAGATAAGGAGAAGACACCAGCTCTAAGGAAGGGTAAGGTATGGTATCTTTTTCCCTGAGAAAAAGTGTAGATATTTGTAGAGATACCTACTTATTACATGATCTTTCATATTTGAAAGTAGATAAGATTATGATGAAGGTATGAAGCTTTTACATGTACAACAATATCAGTTTCTTATATTTGATAATATCAGTTTACAGAAGATGATACTTAAGGCTGGATTACAACCTGATCTCGTAACAAAGTTGCAGTGCGAGCAATATGCTGAAACGGTCAAAACTGCATTTTCTTATATACATTGATTTGTCAGAACGGTTACTTATGCATTGGAAGATGTTGGCAAAAACTGTGCTAAGAAGTGTTTTTTGCATTTGGTGTGTTATTAAAGCATTTTCTGTTGTTTTTTTATTATATATGTCTGACTAGAAAAAAAAAAATTGTTCTCTGATGTTTTATTTGTGACATGTTAGATATATTAGTCTTTTCAACAAGCAGCTATTATTAACTATTATCAAAATGCAATATATTTGGGCAATACATTATATACTTTGTTTTTGCAATTAAGTCTATTTCAGATGGATTTCAGATTTCAGGATATTTTTAGAATGAACATATTATTATTCATTTTAACACATACTATTATATACATATATAATAGCTTGGGAAGATTCAGCTTTCCAGAATAACTTCATTGACTGCGCAACTTTTCCACCATGAATTATATATACACAATAAAGCCCACCTAAGATTGTATCTATACCCATTGAAGCTTGCCAGAGCCCCATTCCCACAACTTCTACTAAGCTGCAGCTTTGGCATGAATTACCAAGAGATGTACATATGTCATCATGTCCATTCAGTCAGCAGTAATATTTGTTTCGCTGAGGCCTAATTCACCATAAAGTGAAACGTGACCCCTGGTGTCTGATCTCCGAATATTTGATTGGTGACAGAGATCTGTCCTTTTGAATGGGCATTCAGTCTATTGTGTAAGGTTAGTTACAGGAGCTCTCTTATTATTTATTTATGTACAAAATGCAAGAATGTAAGAGTATGCCACATTAATGTTGCTGAGGGTTTGGAAATCTCCTTTTTCAGATTAGAATGAAAACTGACTATTTGAGAGCCACTATTTGAGGACAGGCATCAAAAAGTATGTTTTTTTTTCTTTTTTGTGCAAACTTATATTGCCATATTGTAGACATTTGTCAAGACACACAGTCTCTTTTAAAAGCAAGCATTTTATTATTTATTTCAGGTCATAGAAACTTGCAGATAGTGACTTTGCAGTTTCCCTGCTTGCTCTAAACTGCAGTACAAGAAGTCACCATTAGGTGGTGGCAATGTAACCACTTTGTGTATCTAAGTGAAATTATTTGGTATTTTAATAATTGGAATATAACAAAAGTAATATTTTAAACAGCAGATTTCATAGCAGCAGTGTGTTTTTACTTTTGTATGTTGTCCTCTGATAGAGGATAGTTTAAATCTGTTACACCTGCTATAGTCATTTTCTCCCATGTGGATTAATTTTAAGTAATCCTTCTTTCTGGCATTGTGTCTATCATATAGCATAGAGTAGCATTTGCCCTAGCATGCTGATCACGGCAGGTACTGGGTGTCTGCAATTAAAACGGCATTAGAGGAACTATCCCATGTCCTCTTTTTTTCAGGGAATAGTACATTGAATGTCATCAACAAATACTGAAAGCTATGTTGACGATTTATTGTTTAACAACGTAATAAGTTGTCATAAATGTATCTGTATTTATTATGGATTATTATTCTTGAACTTGGCATGCACAACACCTTTCCCTTCTCCCAAGACCATCCATGTCTTTATATAGGATTGACTTTTTTCCCCTCTATCTTGAAGCCAAGTGCCATACATGCTCAGGTTTCACATACTGCAACTGAATGCACACCTTTTAGTTTGCTGGCCTTTGTTTTTTTCCGATGCTCTATTTTTAGCTCTGAAACAGCAGCTTGCTCCTGATGAGGGGTGAGTTATTGTGAGAAGGGTGCGTCTGGAGGAGGGCATGATTAAAAGGGATCAGCAACAGCATTTCGCTTTTTTTTAACAGAACCTTGTGTGCTGCTAGATTGCTCCCGGGCCTTGGAACAACCACGAGCATGGCAAAACAGCAATGAAATACTAAAAAAAAAAAAGCCCAGAAGGTCACTCTGTCTGGGTTAAGCCCAGGAAATGCTTTGTCTGTATTTGGATTTAGAAGAATACTAAAACAGAAATAGATTGCCAGCTGTCTTTGGGTTTAAATCAATGTATTTTGGCCTCTAGCATATGCATACATTTCTTTCAATTATTCAGAAGGCCTGTGCTTAGCAAAACCATTAGCTTCCATTTACCATGACACAAGCTATGACTGATATAGTATAGTATTTGTAATAACTCACTGATCCTGAAGAGAAAAAACCTCATTGGCTTAGCTTTTGCTGAGCAGTAGCATGTATCCGATTGGTTGTAGTTTTGTTAGTCAAATAAGTTTTAGGAAACATTTTGCAATTCTATCATTTAAGGATGTGACAGGTCATTTTGTATCTTCAGGACACTAAAAAGACAAATGAAAAAGTCAGCCTATTTAATATTTGGAGAGAGAATGAATATATCAATAATATCTATAATTTTACACATCTACCCATCTGAAGCTTTAATAAATCCACCTGTGAGGATGCCTTTTCACCCTGGGGGACCTCATGAGTCTGCAAATGGCCTGCTTTCTCAAAATAATTTGATCAGTTAAATATTAACCTTAAAGGTTAAAGGTTCAACGATAAAGGAACTGGTAAAGGACATACAGCCACTAACAGAAGGCTTGAAAGGCTGTTGTGCTGCTCCAAAACCAACAAAGTAATACATTTTGATCCCCAAGCCAAGAGATGATGTTCTGTGTCCTGTGATTGTTGCTTGCCTATCACCTGACCTTTCCCTGTTTTTGACTACTCTTTGGATTCATGTTTTGAACTCAGTTGTGTCCACTTTCTCTTTGTGAGAGTCTGTACCTGTTTTGCTTTGGTAATTTTGTTGAGTTTATAAAGATGAACACCAGCACCAGTATGGTGGGGTTAAAAGAACATGATTTTTTTTCCCGCTGGTGATGTTTTAATCCTTAACAAACTTATTAGATGCTAAATGTTCTGCTTCAGGACATCTTTGTGTGCATATTCTGTTCTGCCAACTAAATATAATCCTGCATTATCCATTCCCTCAGTCATTCATCCATCTATTACATTATTCTCATTACCGGCATCTGTAATGTCCGCAGATGGACTATAAACTGACAATTTGTAGACATTATATCTGGACATATGCTTTCTAGACTGAATTTACAAGCACTCAGAAGTCAAGCTTGAGTAGTTTAACATCCCGACTGAGGTCAGGAACTGAAAAAAACACTAGGTACCTTTTAGTTTTAAATTTTCATATAGCATTAATTTATACATATAGTATATAATCTGACAACTTTATATTCCTACTGATAAAATTTGTCATCAACTTTACTTTCCTTTTGTTTCTATTTCCTTGTTGTTAATGTACCTTTGACCCCTAGGCTACTGTGTAAACTGTTCTTGGCTGAAACTAGGACCATTTGGGCTCCACATATTGATATCTATTAGCAAGATCACATCTGGGTGTTTATTTTAAGATTTTGGTTTCATTGATTTTGGACTGCTTTCATGGACTAAAATAAAACTTAGACATGCAAAAAAAACGGCCACATATAATAATGGAACGTATAAAGGGTAGATTATCATACTGTATTTAGGTTGACTTTTGCATTGGTTAATCCATTAGAAATTCTATGTCTTACCTAAATATCATTTATTTATACCCTTTCCAAATGATGTCTGACTGGTTAGGTAGGCATAGAAACATATCGTGTTATATAAGTCACTTGAGTCACAATTGAGTGTCTACATAATTGTGTTGTTGCCAGATGTTTTTTTTCTACAGGGACTTGAATAGTAATCAGACCCAGGCCTTTGATCACAAGCCCTACTTGGTCATAACACCACAGAAAATGTTATGATGTGATAGTGAAACTTCTCTTTTTATCCTAATATCCCAACCCCCATGGCACAGATCGTGTTATTCCTGCTGTTCTGTGGTGAATAACATGCAGTGTTAATAGGGGTGATGTCTCTGGGGGTCACAAGGTTAGGGGGTACAGGCCACTGCTGGAGGGCCACATGCCTAGAAAGCACATGTTATTATCTCTAGATACACATCAAGCTTGACAAGCCTCATGTAAAAGACAGCAGTGTGAGTCTGTGTTACATGAACACATTTGTACTGTGTTCTATGGCTTGAATTTAATCCCAATGAAATGGTTCCTTAGCCCATGTAGACAATGTAAGTGTTTGTGTGTATGTGTGTGTTTAAGAGAGAAAGAGGCTTCAGACCGGCTCCAGAGAAAAGCAATGCCACAGTGCCACAGCTATCTGTTATCTGAATGCCATAAAAACAAAACTTGCTGGGCTGTCTTGGTGAAAGGGATGGCTTTACTGTCATTCTGAGCAACATTAACCAATCTTTGAGGTTTATGAGCTCATGCACCTGAAGAGGACAGTTACTGCTTTCCTCCATGTGTATTTTGCTGCCCTGCGGGTGCGTGGCTGACCTTCACCCTGTCTGGCTCCCTGTTGCCTGACAGGGAAGAGCTAGCTAGTGGGTAAGAATTGGCAAAAGCTTAAATTGCTAAATTGGGAGAACAATACGGTAAAAAAAATATAAATAAATAAAACAATGTGCCTGGCAGCCAGTATAACTTGACAGCTGGCAGAGGCCTGTCTCAAAAACAATAAGAAGAAAAATGAAAGTGATAGCACACAGAACACATACTGCCACTGTCTATAAGCCATGCCAGTTCACATTTCCCCACTTGTGCTCCTCACACCAGCAGATGGACAGTGGAGGCTCAGCTAAAGCAGTTTTCCTTGGGGTGTGCCCCGCTGTCCTCTGTAGCCTTTTGATATTTAAACTCACCCAGCTTGGCCCTCAGGGAGACACCCGATTGTCTCCATTGTTGGGCTAAAACTGGGCCAAGAAGTAGAGGAACGTATGGAAGGGATAAGATGAAAAAAAGGGGGCGGATATGATCACAAAGATGCAGGGAACAAGAAAATGAGCCTTGGCAGTTATTTCCAATGTCTTGTTAAATTTCTTGAGGGGTGTGTAAAATGTAAATTGCGAGACGAGACAGAGAGGTTTGGATCCCAGAAGACTGTTCATCCTGGAATGTTTTGAGTTGAATCGAATTGCTTTAGGCAACATATATCACAAGGGGATTTATTTAGGTTGGCAAATGGGAAAAGAAAGAATTGTGTGTGTGTGTGTGTGTGTGTGTGTGTGTGTGTGTGTGTGTGTGTGTGTGTGAGAGAGAGAGAGAGAGAGAGAG